>JARHVA010000707.1:980000-1560000 GCA_037957365.1 Torreya grandis | reverse complement strand
ACAAAGTCCAAAAAGTCACTTTCTTTCTTATTCCAATAACAAAATATGATCAATAATCTAAGCTCAAAGTCTCAGTAATGCCTTTCAATTTGGGCAGAGTTTTGTTTCTGATAATCAGAGAGACCCCTTTACAATAACAAGAGAGTCCCTTATATAGCCTCTTCAAGAAGGACTTGGGAATAATAACACATCATGTTGCATTGAATTTTGTTAAGAAGACACGCTAAAATTTAGGGGCATTTACCCATTTTCTTTTCTCAATGCAAAGAAATGGGTCACGCTATTGAAAGTTTGCATCTTTCAATGTCCACCTGGTGATCTAATTCTAGAAACATATCTAATGCGTAAATGTTTCTAGTCCTTCCTCATCATTCCTCCTTTTTTGGTTATTTGAATTGGGTCCTTGATTCAATTTGATGCTCTATTCCTTAGTCGATTCCTACTGGTCTTGGCCTTAAAGCCTTTGAATGCATTCAGGTCCATTTTGGGTCGAGAAGAGCCCCTAACAAGGGTATCTGCCCTTCGGGCGGTCTTCAAAAATCTTCTTTTGTCAGGTTGCTAAGTTCTTTGGCTCTTATTTAAGGCTTTTCAAAATCAATGGCTATTTTATGAACCTTGAAATTGACGTTCACGCACCCGTCACTACATTTGAATTTCCAACAGCTAGTTCACCGTTCTTGACTTTGATGTCTTCGAGTGCGTCACCCCTTGGAATTTCTTTAGCTTTCTCTTGATTCGGCCCTTTCTACTACTTGCTTCCTTTGGATTTCTTGTTTTGCATCCTCCTGAAGGGAAGGTGACCCTTTAGCTTTGAGGAAGTGTCCTTTAATTTAGCAACCAAGAGTCCCCTGTAAGGGCACCTGCCCTTTGAGGTCCTTCGGCGGCCTTTTGTCTTCAGAGTCCTTTGGAGCTTTCTCGTAGACTTTTTCTATGCACATTTTCCTATAGATAAAAAGTCTGTAGGAATTGTTTTATCTACTTTATCTTTGGCCTTCAAAAATTCTTTCAGGGTTTTCTCCCGCAGCTTCCCCGAATTTCTTTAGACTTTTTATCCAAAGGAATTCCTTCAGACAGAAGTATGAAAGAATTCATTTCTTGCCTTACTCTTTCCACCAAGATTTGCTTTGTTTTTTGGTCTTTTCTTTCTTTCAAAGGAAAAATCTTGAAGGAATTCTTTCAGACAATTTCCCTGAAGGAATTGTCTCTTTGTTACTTTTGTCGGGGGAACTTTTTCGAAGGAAATCCCTTTGCTATTTTGGCCTTTGAATTGGTCCATTTGCCTCCTTCATACCCTCCACAAGGGTTGTTTGTCCCTTGAAAATTTGCCTTAGTCAATTTTATGTGAATTTCAAATTATGACACGTGGCAACATCTGTTGCTCTTAGAAACAAAGTGAAATGAGGATCGAAAGATGACACTTGGCAACATCTGCTGAGTTCTATCAGGTTTTTACTCACTACCCTCTGCAAGGGTTCTAAGCCTTGGTTCACCACCCTCTGCAAGGGATATTTGATCCTTTAGCTTTGGGGCAACCCCTTGAACCTACCGATTGAACCAACTGATTGAATCAACTTTGGTTCAACGGTTCAATGGTTCATTCTTTTTGACCGCTTGAACCAAGATTATTTGAAACAAGCCTTGTTGAACCCATTAAACCTTGAACCTATTAAATATTTTAAACAAAAGTGTTTCAATGGTTCAACGGTTCAATGGTTCAAGCCTCAGAAACTTGTTGAACCTTGATTGAACCTGCCTGTAGAAGCCTTTGAACCTGTTGAACCATTAGTCTGTCACTTCCTTGTTCTTTCTAAGCTCTTTGATCTTCATTGTACTGGTTGAACCTTTGAACCTGTGAACTTGTTGAACCCTTTGGTTCAAGGTTCAACGGTTCAATCGGTTCATTCTATTTGTTTGGCTAAGTCTTTTTGATCTCTTTTTAACTAAATGCGTTAAACCATTTGGTCATTGAACCTGTTGAACCAAAGTGGTTCAATGGTTCAACGATTCAATGGTTCAAGCTTTCTTCTCTTTGATAATTTTTTTGAAGCCGTTGAACCTTAAAGTAGTTAAACTTTGAACCTTGACAAATGTGCTTAACTTTTTCTGCTGATGTTGAACCTTTGAACCAATTGAACTCGTTAAACCTTGATGGTTCAAGGTTCAACGATTCAATCCTTGCTTAGAAGCTTGTCAATGAACTCTTTTGGTTGAGCCTTGTCATTGAACCAACTTCAAAATCACCTAAGTGTTGAGATCTTGCTTCTTTCCTGTAGAGTCCATAGATATCAACCTGTGAAGTCCATTGAACTTGGCCTGCAGAGTCTGTAGATTTTCTTCCTGCAGAGTCCATAGATTCAAGCCTATAGAGTCCATAGATTCAAGCCTACAAAGTCCATAGATTTTTTGAGAAGCTTAAAAAGATGAATTTGAATGCTTAGAACAAATTTTGAGAAGGGAATAGATTATTTTGGTCTGAGAAACCAAAATAGTTCACATGTTGTCCCAAAAAATGAGAAGTCTATTCTTCGAGACAACAGCTGACTCCAGTTGGGGAACTTCTATCAATTATAAAAAAGAATTGAAGAGAGTAGAATCTAGAATCTCCAGTGTCTTCATGTGTACCATTGGGCTATGGATTCATGTTACCCAAAAATAGAAGACATCAAAAATGAAAACAAATAAAACAAAATAGAATTAAAAACTATACAAATATACATATGTACAGATGCAATGATCTGATACTTCAAGAGTTGAAGTGTTTTAGATGCTACCCATTGTGAGGCAGAGAAAAGAGTGTGCCATCTTGATATTTTACCAAAAAAAATTCACCATTGTGTTGATGAATTATAGATGGGCCTCTCCAAAGGGAGTCAAACTTTACATGCATCCCTTTTGGTTCTCTCCTTTTGTTCCACAGCAGGACTTGATCCCCAATCTAGAAATCATGATTTTTGGCCTTTTGGTCAAAGAGTTTCTTTACCAGACTTTGATGAGTAGCAATTCGGTCCACCACCATGGTTTTCTATTCATCCATCTCAGTCAGGCACATGATTCTCTTATCAAGAGAGCTTTCATATGTCTGATCTTCAATTGCCTTTGCCAATTTCAAGGCTAGAAATTCTAAGGTGATTGGTATTTCAGCTTTGATACCATAAAAAAGTTAAAAATGAGACATACCAATTGCCTTTTTTGGTGTGATTCTATCTGCCCATAGAGCATCAACCAATGCTTTATGCCATGTCCTTTGATTGTCATCTGCTAGCTTCTTGATGATAGTTACCAGGTTCTTATTGCTTGATTTAGCTTGTCCATTCCCTTGTGGAAGATAATCAGAAGAGTGAGAAAGTGTAATTTCATAATGGAAATAGAATTGTGTAATCTTCTGGGAGGTGAAACAAGCTACATTGTCAGTAACAATTTTGGTTGGAACTCCAAACCTAGAAATGATATTCTCCTTGAGAAAATCGCATACAACCTCTGAAGTAGCATGCTTATTTGGGATTACTTCTACCCATTTGGTGAAATAGTTAGTTGCTGTAATGACATAATCATGTCCAGCACTTGAAGATGGATTTATAGTCCCAATAAAATCAATTCCCCATTGTTGGAAAGGTTCTTATATGATCACTGGTTTGAGAGGCAGGTCAGCTAACTTGGGTCTTCCAACAAATTGCTGGCAAAGTTCACATTTTCTCACCCACTTATATGCATCTTGGAAAAGAGTTAGCTAGTAATACCTGGCTCGCAAAATCTTGTGAGTAGTTACAGGAGCAAAAAAATGTCCTCCATAGGCTAGATTGTGGAAAGATTTCAAAAGTTGGTTTTGTTTCTCTTTGTCTACACAGTGAATGAATACTCCATCTATTCTTTTCTTGTACAAGCCATTGTCCCAAAGGACAAAATTGGCAGCTTTTAACTTGATAGCCCTCCTTTATTTATAAGACAAATGAGTAGGACATTCACCATAAGTAAGGAAATGAGCAATACTGGAATACCACTCATTAGTAGTGGAGATAAAAAGGACTGTTGGTGTGTCTTCCACTTCAGCTTCTACATGTTGTGTATCTTTTGCCTTGTTGTCAGCAATTAATTGGCATAGACCTTTTCTCCTGACCAGCTTTGTTGGCTTGATGTCTAGATCAAATTCTTGGATCTTTGCAATCCAATTGCCTCTTTTTGTGCCAAACTCTTGCTGAGTTAATATGGACTTGACTGTAGTGTCATGAACTAAGGCAGTAGTGTGTGAATTTAGGATATAGAAGTGGAAATGTTTGACTGCTTTCACCACTGCATAAGCATGCTTCTCTACATTTGAATACTTCATCTCATGGGTTTTGAGAGGGCAACTCATGAAAGAAATAGGAAATTCCATACCTTCCTTGTCTTGTTGAATAAGAATTACTGAAAGCGTGTGTTCAGAAGCATAGCTGTATATGATGAAATCTTTGTTGTAATCGAGACAAATCAAAGTAGGGGCATGGGTAATGGCAGTCTTGATATTCTGAAATGCTAACTTGCCTTCTTTAGTCTAGCTGAAGGTGGTCTTCCCTTTCATCATGTTCACAGTGTGTCTAGTCTTCTTAGAAAATTTAGGGATGAACCTCCATAAGAAATTCACCTTTTCGAAGAAAGAGTGAATAGCATTTTTACTTGTAGGCAAATGAAGATCTTGAATAGACTTGACTATGTCTTAGTCAATATTTATGCCTTCTTTAGACATAATGTGTCCAAGGAGTTTCCCCTCTATTACTCCAAAAAAAGACTTCTTAGAGTTCAAAAGAATATCATTCTGGTGGCAGCGCTCTAGCACTTGTTGTAAGTGGCGTACATGATAAGAATGGTGCTTTGAAAAGATGGTTAAGTCATCAAGGTATACCACTATGAATTTACCTATCTCATTTTTGAAAGCCAAGTCTATTGCTCTCTGAAAGGTGGCACCAGCATTTATCAAGCCAAAAGGCATTCTTCTATATTCAAATGTACCCCAAGGTGTGGTGAATGTAGTCTTGTGTTGGTATGCTTCACTAACTTCAAATTGATTATATCCTAAGAAGCCATCTAGCACTAATAACATCTCTGATCATGTCACTGTTTGAAGCACTTGATCCATAATTGGCAAAGGGTAATTATCTTTCAAAGATGACTGATTCAGATTCTTGAAATCTACACAAATGCAAATTTTGCCACTCTTCTTCATTACATGCACTATATTTGCAATCCATGTGGAATGATGGATTGGGAAGATGATTCTAGCATTTAACAGTTTTTTTTATCTCAGATAGAATAGTACCTGATATTTTTGGATTGTACTGTCTAGATTTTTGCTTATAAGGTATTGAGTCAGCCTTGAGAGGAATGTCATGGCAGATTTAATCAAGTCTGAGAGACTTTAGGTCATCATAAGAATATGTTAAGACATCCATGTATTGATAGAGTAAAGTGGTGAACTTGAATCTTTCTTCAGGGCTGCAGCACTTACCAATGTTAACCATCTTGGGATTTTATTTAGTAGTTAGATTTACTTGATTGAATCCCTGAGAGAAACTTGAATCTGTTTGTTATTATTTGATGAATCTATCATGCTTGTCAAACAATTTCTCAAGAGAAACCAGGCCTTTAGGAATTTTATTTCCTTTCAGCTGTAAGAATTCTTCATTTATCTCTGATCTAGATTCAGAGGCTGATTCATACTTATGAGATTCACTACCTTTAAAACGTAGTTGTTCAAAATTGTCTTTTCATTCTGGGAAGGCAATAATTTAATGATCATCATTGAATACTTGCCAATGATCAGCATTGTCGGGAACACTTGGACTACAGACTAGATCAATAGTATACTTGTCTTCTTTGAAATTTGAGTGAGGAACTAAGAGAGTTCCTAAAATAGCAAGTGCATCAGCTCTATCATTAGATTCAATGGGTATGGCAGAAATGTTGAAAGCATCAAAGCTTTCAATTTGGTCCCAAACTAGGTTGCGATAGTGGCATAATCTTTCATTCTTGGTTTGGTATAATTTTCTCACTTGACAAACCACTAATTCAGCATCCCCTTTGGCATGAAAAAACTTGATACCTTTGTCTTGAGCAGCCTTCAATCCAAGCAACAAATATTCATATTCAATTGTATTTTTAGTGTTGCTAAATTGTATTTTGTAAGATGAAGGAAACATATCTCCTTGAGGAGATATCAACACAATATTGGCTCTCAAACTGGTAGAGAAACAACTGCCATTGAATTCTAGAGTTCATACCTCATCAGATACTGATTTTTATTTAGACTTTCCTTCATTAGAAAGGGAGGGTCCTTCTTCATTTGTATTACAACCTACTAGTTCTTCTGCTATTCTAGTTGAACTGATTTTTGGGTTGACACTTTCAATAATTTTATCAAATGTTTCATGCACTTCATCTATAGATAGAAAGTAGTTACCCATACCTAAGGATTCAAAAAGAATTTGAGCTTCAGGGGCTGATGTTTGGGTGACCACATATTTTGCCTCCTTTTCAGGGAGTAACCTCTTCATTATACCTTTGATAGGGATTATTGCCTCAGATAGGTCCATGCTTAGTTCTCCTTCCACGTCTTTGCAAAAATTTCATCCAAGAAAAATGCCATAGGATGCTGGGACATCAGCCACCAAGACAGTCATCTTGATTTTCTTGTCTGGAAATGTTGCAAACACAAATTGGGCATCTTTGATTTACCCCAGCAATGGTACTTGCTTGTTTTTCATGGAGAAACATCTCCCAAATGTCTTGGTCAGTGTGAGGCCAAGAGATTCAGCTATTTTAGTAGGCATGACATTGTCAGATGTACCTGAGTCTATAATACAATTACTTAGCTTGTGACCATTTATTAACAGGGAAACATAAAAAGGTTTTATTTTTCTAGGGGCAGCAGGAGGGGTAATGACAAAATTATTCGAAATGGGCATGTTCTTTGGGGAATCAAGAGTTACTTTTTTAGCTTCTTGTCCTGTAGGGACAGTTTGGTTCTTGACACATTGGACCAACTTATCCAATTGATCAGGATTGGATTGCAAATATTCAAATTTAGACATTTGTATTTTTGTCTTTTTGACATGATCAATTATGTCAAATGGCTAAATTGAGCTAGGTACAGAGGAAGGTATTTCAACCTTTTGAGTTTTAAGAGGGATGGGAGGAGGGCTGGTGTGCAAAATTGAAGTAGAAGGTGAAGGTGAAATTGATGTACTTACTTTTTGGGTGATCACCAGTTCCTTTGATTGGTAAGGCAGAGTGGTTCCACACTTAGCAATTTTAA
Source organism: Torreya grandis (assembly GCA_037957365.1). Lineage (NCBI taxonomy): Eukaryota > Viridiplantae > Streptophyta > Pinopsida > Cupressales > Taxaceae > Torreya > Torreya grandis. Next base: position 1,552,715 of record JARHVA010000707.1, on the reverse strand, counting down.
TTGTTTGTTGAGGTTGCTCCTCTATCTTCCATTTATTAGCTTGCTGGATTGATTAGTTCTTGGACCTAGTAAACACTGCATATGATCCATCAAAAGCTTCTCGTTTGCTTTTGGGTTCATCTTGGTAGTTTAGGAAACCAATGTGGGAGTCACTAGTTGATTCTTCTTGATTTTCTACAAGGAGATCAGCATCATTTTTTTTATTCAATTCAGGCTGGAAAGAGAACTCTGATTCTACTTCAAGATATCCCATTGTTGAATTGGTTGGAGGAGCTTCCAGGAAAAGTTTCCCTTGTGGGGGAGGAAGACAATTTTATTGCCCTTGATTCCTAGCAGCATTTCCCTGATATGACTAATTTGGAAATGTTCTTCTTGGCATATCTCCATATGAAGGAGCAGAAGACATTCCTTGCACCATTTTCTTTTTGAGAGCAAGCAACTCATTTGCCAACTTTTGCACCATTGGATCTATGGTGCCTATAGATGAATATTCAGAAGATGATGAAGGTCTATTTCTATTTGGATTTCTTCTTATCTTTCCTACTAAGATGAGATCATCTTCTACCTCAGTGGCCAAATGTTGAGCTGCAGCAAGATCTATTTGACCAGCACATCTCAAAAGAAAAGTTACTTTAGGTAACTGAGAATGAATGAAGAAGCATTTGAGATTCTTAGCTATAGGTCAAACAATTACAAGAATTATATTCCTTAGTTTGTCAAACCTAGCGATGAAGTCCCTCATTGGTTCATGAGGTTCTTTCTTCATCTGTGTAAGTTGAGCCATAAGTGCATGTGCATCTTCTACAGGTTTGAATCTGGCTTCAAACTTAGCTTTGAAGGTATTCCAATCAGTTACTAACTGAGCTTGTAGATGATAAAAACCAATCTGCAATAGCATCTTATAATATTTCTACATATAACCTGATTGCTACATCTTCAAATTATACTCCAATTAAACCATAGGCTATGCTAAAGGCTACAATGTGTTCATCAGGATGAACTTTCCCATCACCATAGAATTTAGGGAAATTCTTCTTTGAACTACGTGGAAGCTCATGTAAAGGTGGAGTAAGATTGAGAGGACCAAAAGAATTACCCTAGGGGCCTTGAACTACCATTAAATGACTATGAAAAGGAGGAATAACAAATCTCAGAGGGGTAATTATTGGCAAAGTTTTATCAACAGTAAAAGTGGATACTTCGTCTGGCAATAGAGATTTGACTTTAGTAAGGGGAAAGATTGGAGGTGAGATGGTGAAGGAAACAGATCAAAATTACTTTATTGTACCAACTCGAATATAGGGTCAACAATAACTTTAGCCCTTTGGCTTCGTGTATACCTTGAATCTACCAGATTGTGAAACAAAAATGGAAAAGAATTGACCTTGCTTTAGTTTGAAGCTTGAGGCTTTAAACTACGCATTTTTTCCCAGTTAGTGTAGAGGTGAATGGTAAGGTTATAATAATAATGGGTAAAACATAGAAATGGAATGGAGTCTATAATGGATAATGGTAGAGATTGATTTCATCTAAAACTTGAGGTTTCATAATGCACATAACTATATCCCCAGTGGAGTCACCAAAAATTGTTGGTTGATTATTTTATCGATCAACGTACTGATAAACAAAATAGGTCTGATCATCCAAAGTAAGAAGATTGATCAGCTAAATGTGTAAGTTTACCACATCAAACGGAGACTAATCTCTCCTCTCATCAAGGGGAGGTTCCCTATAGATATGCTATATATATAAATAAAAAATAATACTCAAGGGTAGGATAAATCATCCATCTCTCTTTTTTCAGAGATGATGCATGCAAATCAAAGGAGAAATCTTAGGGATAATGATATAAAGAACTCCTCTTATTTTAGAAGTACCATTCAACAAACCACAAGAATCTTCTTGGTAGTAATTGCAAAATTTAACCAAGGTCGTAGTAACCAGCAAATTGAGATGTAGCACAAAGTCTCCACCTGAATTGCCCAAGAGTGAGATACGAATGACAATGAGGGCACAAAGTCATCCCAAGGTTCTTTACACAGAATCTAAATAAAAACACACTAAAATCAATTGTGGGGGCACAAAGTCTCTCCACAGTTGGCTTCAAGATGCCTTCCTAACTACTTTCACTAATTTTGCTTATTGAATTAAAGGAACAAAAAATATATTAAGGAAAAAAACATAAGAATAGTTTCCCCAACAACAAAGATATCACAGCACAAAGTTTGAAAATTCACTTGCTTTCTTATTCCAATAACAAAATATGATCAACAATTTGAGCTCAAATTCTCAGTAATGCCTTTCAATTTGGGCAGAGTTTTGTTTTTGATAATCGGAGAGAGACCCCTTTACAATAACAAGAGAGTCCCTTATATAGCCTCTTCAAAAAAGACTTGGGAATAGTAACACATCATGTTGCATTGAATTTTGTTAAGAAGACATGTTGGAATTTAGGGGCATTTACCCATTTGCTTTTCTCAATATAGAGAAACGGGTCACGCTATTGAAAGTTTGCATCTTTCAATGTCCACCTGGCGATCTAATTCTAGAAACATATCTAATGCATAAATGTTTCTAGTCCTTCCTCATGGTTCCTACTTTTCTAGTTATTTGAATCGGGTCCTCGATTCAATTTGATGCTCTGTTCCTTAGTCGCTTCCTACTGGTCTTGGGCTTAAACCCTTTGAATGCATTCAGGTCTGTTTTGGGTCGAGAAGAGCCCCCCACAAGGGTATCTGCCCTTCAGGTGGTCTTTGGATGGCCTTCAGGATTATTTTGGCAAGTCACTAAGTTCTTTGGCTCTTCTTTAAGGATTTTCAAAATCAACGGCTATTTTACAAACCTTGAAATTGATGTTCACGCACCCATCACTATGTTTGAATTTCCAATGGCTAGTTCACCGTTCTTGACTTTGACATCTTTAGGCACATCACCCCTTGGACTTTCTTTGGCTTTCTCTTGATCAGCCTTTTTGCTACTTGCTTCCTTCAGATTTCTTGTTTTGTATCCTCTCGAAGGGAAGGTGACACGTCAGCTTTGGGGAAGTGTCCTTTAATTTGGCAGCCAAGAGTCCCCCGCAAGGGCACCTACCCTTTGGGGTCCTTCGATGGCCTTTTGTCTTCAGAGTCCTTCAGAGCTTTCCCATAGAATTTTTCCATGAACAAAAAGTCTACAAGAATTGTTTCAGCTGCTTTGTCTTTGGCCTTCAGAAATTCTTTCAAGGTTTTCTCCCATATCTTCCCCGAATTTCTTCAAACTTTTTGTCCGAAGGAATTCCTTCGGACAGAAATCTGAAAGAATTCATTTCTTGCCTTAGACTTTCCACTGAGCTTTGCTTTATTTTTTGGTCTTTTCTTTCTTTCAAATGAAAAATTCTGAAGGAATTCTTTCGGACAATTTCCCCGAAGGAATTGTCCCTTTGTTACTTTTGTCGGGGGAACTTTTTTGAAGGAAATCCCTTTGCTCTTTTGGCCTTTGAATTGGTCCATTTGCCTCCTTCCTGCCCTCCGTAAGGGCTGTTTATCCCTTGGAAATTTGCCTTAGTTGAATTTATGTGAATTTCAAATTGTGACACAGGGCAACATCTACTGCTCTTAGAAATAAAGTGAAATGAGGCTCGAAAGATGACACTTGGCAACATCCACTGAGTTCTATCAGGTTTTTGCTCGCTGCCTTCTTCAAGGGTTCTAGGCCTTGGTTCACCACCCTCTGCAAGGGTTGTTTGATCCTTTGGCTTTGGGGTAACCCCTTGAACTTACCGATTGAACCAACCGATTAAACCAACTTTGGTTCAACGGTTCAATGATTCATTCCTTTTGACCGCTTAAATCAAGATTCTTTGAAACAAGCCTTGTTAAATCCATTGAACCTTGAACCCATTGAACCTTTTGAATGAAAGTGGTTCAATGGTTCAACAGTTCAATGGTTCAAGCCTCAAAAACTTGTTGAACCTTGATTGAACCTGCTTGTAGAAGCCTTTGAACCTGTTGAACCATTAGTCTGTCACTTCCTTGTTCTTTCTAAGCTCTTTGATATTCATTGTACTGGTTGAACCTTTGAACCTATGAACTCGTTGAACCCTTTGGTTCAAGGTTCAACGGTTCAATCGGTTCATTTTGTTTGTTTGGCTAAGTCTTTTTGATCTTTTTTGAACCAAACACGTTAAACCATTTGGTCGTTGAACCTGTTAAACCAAAGTGGTTCAATGGTTCAACGGTTTAATGGTTCAAGCCTTCTTCTCTTTGATAAGTGTTTTGAAGTCATTGAACCTTGAAGTGGTTGAACTTTGAACCTTGACAAATTTGTTTCTGATGTTGAACCTTTGAACCAATTAAACCCATTGAACCTTGATGGTTCAAGGTTCAACGGTTCAATGGTTCAATCCTTGCTTAGAAGCTTGCCGATGAACTCTTTTGGTTGAGCCTCGTCATTGAACTAACTTCAAAATTGCCTAAGTGTTGAGAGCTTGTTTCTTTCCTATAGAGTCCATAGATGTCAACCTGTGAAGTCCTTTGAACTTGGCCTACAGAGTCTATAGATTTTCTTCCTGCAGAGTCCGTAGATTCAAGCCTGCAAAGTCTGTAGATTTTTTGAGAAGCTTGAAAAAAGAGGAATTTGAATGCTTAGAACAAATTTCAAGAAGGGAAGAGATTATTTTGGTCTGAGGAACCAAAATAGTTCACATGTTGTCCCAAAAAATGAGAAGTCTATTTTTGGGGACAACATTGCCATCCATAAAAAGGTATTTATCTTTATAATTCGTATCTTAGTCTACACTTGATGTCAAGGAAAATTTGACTGTTACAACATAAACTGAAGGGGATTAAGTCTATAACCCTTGATTATAGAATGGTCCCTTAAGCTCTCTCCTTCCCACCCTAATAAATATTCACCTTGAGATATGGATGGAAGCCAGCAACATAGACAAAATAGTTTTCTCACCTTAAATATATGTTGTCTCCTATATGTCCATCTCTTCCCATTTTTCTTATCACAACATTGAATTTTCATCAGTTTAAAGGTTTTTAAGGTAAAGTGGATCTAGGTCTTATTAATACTACTCAAAACCATGAAATAATCACATGTAATAGATGTGATCTAAATACAATAAATAAAGACTTGTAATGTGCTTAAAATAGATCAATGAAATTCCTTCAGATGTAGATAATTGTATGTACTTGATTTATAACTCACAGATACCCTAGGGGAGGTAGAAAGTATTGAGAAATAGGTCTAAAAATAGTATATAAGAGAATCTATAAATATGATTATGATCTAATGATGTGATCAGAATTGAATTGTATAGCATCATACTAGTATAGGATTACTCTGATAGTGGTTTTTTGTCTGGATAGTGGTAGTCTAAGGTCATATCAATCTAAAACTATGTGAATCACTTCCTCCATGCCTACCTAATAGGAACCTATCTTAGATCAAAAAATTGGTATGAAAAAGTACCATATTTCCTTTGAATTTGCTAAAATCCTAATCCAATCCAAGCGACATTGCAAGGACATAAAAAATTAGTGTTGTTTTAAGGGGATTACTTTAGTAAGTTTCCTATTTAATGACAAGTTGGAAATCAACACTCATGCACATGCATATAAATAGTTCAAAAAAATCTAGTAGTTGATTTTATATGCTCTTTCATTAATCCTTATTTTGAATCAAGTATGTATCAATAACTTTTCAATAGATATAAACGTAGTAAAAAGCAAAGTTTAGGAAATCCTTAGATGTGATCCTTGTATTTGCATCAGAATATGATGTGATATCTTGGTCATTTGATGTGTTAAATGTATTAGGGTGCTTTTGTATATGATGTATATAATTCTCAAATTTAAATTAAGATGTTAAGCATGTAAGCTAATATTATGGAATTAGGAGCATAAATAATCAAGGCACAATAAAACATGATGAACTTGGGGAAAGGGGCCAAAGCTACCCATGATTGACATTACTGCTATCAGATTATGAATCTCTAGATGGTAGAACCACATTAATTTGTGAATATTCAAATGGTAGAACCATTTATTGGCCTATTATAAAAAATATATTTTTTAGGAATTATTGAGTATAGATATTTTCATTACAAAACACACTCTATAATTCATTCATGTCACTTTAAATAGTCCGATATAGTTTTACTCTGAGAATTTGATTTGTGAATTTCCTCGATTTAAGACCTAATCTTTGGAGAAATAGGTTTTTCCTACAACTCATAAGTCTTTGATAGTTTTTTTGTAGGTTACTTTGAGTTTAAGGAATCCACATAATTTCCATTATGCCCATTTCTAATGGATATCCCTCTTCTATAGATCTTGGAATCAATACCTGACAACATTTAACTATAATTTGATGTCTTTCTAACCCTTCCTATTCACCATAGCATTATATAGAGTAACTGAGAAAAGCTTAGGATAATTTATTTCCACATGCCCAGGTTCATGACAAGAATGACATATAAAGGGAATATTAGCATAGTCTAATTTTTGAACAAATTACCATGCTTTAGAGCCAAGAACCATTATTTTTATCAAAGAAGTTTTCAAGACACATGTGAGCATAATTCCCTAGGGTTCCTTAAGAGTTTCCTTTTCTACTCATACAACCTCTCCAAAGGATTTACCAATATTTTTCAAAACTTAAGGGATCAAAAATTCATCAAATAGGTTATATAATCTTATTCATGCTAGCACTATTGAAATCATCTTGGTTTCTATGTTGGAGAATGAACTCCATGGTATGCCCTAATTCTCTATTTTCAAGAAAATCCATCTAGAAAGGGGATCTATTAAATGCCAACATTCCTTATATTTACAAATTAGTTTTTGAGTTGAGAGACTCCTATTTCTTCATGTAGTTTCTCTCTTTCCAAATCTACCACTTGGTTTGTGTCTGCTATTTCCAAAAATTTGAGATAATAATATATTAAATCAGGTGCTTGGAAATTTGGAGAGGATGAAATATATATTGTATGTGAACATACATCTTATAATGAATGAAAAAACTATATGAATCATAAAAATTAAGGGTTATTAAGCACATCTCAAAAATTATTATAATGGAGGAATTATACATTAAGTATAATTGTATACTATCTCTACTAATTTAAATTTATTTGTATGTATAATGTGTATATAAAATTACCTATGGAATCCTATTGTATAAGATCCACATGAATTTTTTTATTTTGGTTGAATATAATATCATTACGTATGTAACATCCTAAATAAAAAAATAATTATAGTTAGAGACTAAAATGATACATATATTAGTTAAACCAACCCTAAAACTTGTATACAATGTTCTAATGGCATGATTTATTTAGATTTAAAGAAATATGATTGTGTTTATAACTATCCTTCATTAATGCCTATCCTTCATTAATAGTACCTGATGGGTACTATTGTTTTGATGTTAGTCTATTACTAAATTTGTTTGCCTACATTAACCAATAAACTCATGCCATTCTTGAAAGATTTGGACCATGTTCCTATGTTTGTAGATCATTGATAATATTTTTTAATATTTAAATATTAGTGTTAAAGAGTAGATAGTAGCTCTGTATGCACTCAATCAGGTGGTTGTGTTTTTTATCATTTTCATCTTATCACTTTTGTAATAGTAGATAGAAGAGAGTTGTTTATGTATGTGGATGGAAGATGTATTTTGAGGGAGAGAATGTGAGGGACATAATCAATGCCAAATGGACCTCATTCTTATAGGTTTGTGTCAACTAAACCTCTACTTTACCAAAATACCAACCTGAAAGATCAAGTAAGTTCTAAAAGTTTTCTTATGTATGGTTTTTAATCTAATCCTTATTAGGGATTTTGCCATAAAATATGAAATGTCTTGCTGCAGATCCTTAGATTTTGCCTCATTTTAACTTTGTCTAGTTTTTTAATTATGTATATAATTGTAGTTGGTTTCCCTATCCTATTTAGAATTTTTATTTTGTAATTGTGAATTATTTTATAACCTTTTTACTTAACTTTATTGGAATTAGCAAGAAACCATATAGTAGTTTCTTGCAAGGTCTGGAAGAAAAAATATACCAATTTTTGGACATGGGTATTTTGAAGGAGTCTACTCATATTAGTAATAGCATACTAATTCTTTTATTTTTATTATCTATAACATCTTTCTATTTAATAGGATGTGAGTGTAACTTTGTTACAAGTCCTTGTGCCCTGACAGTGCAAATTTCATAGTTTGACACATCTAGTTTGTGGGTCATTGTTAAACTTTATTTTAAAAGTTTCTTGTAAGGTCTAGAATTATTTCTCTTATTTTTTTAATTCTCCACATTTGATCTTCAAAAACATACCACTTTTTATATATAGATATTTTTAAGGATTTCATTCATAGTAGTAGGAGTGTACTAATTATTTAATGTTACTATCTATAAAAGCTTGTTGTTCAGTGGAAGAAGCAGATAAGTGTTAGTAAAACTTTAATATGAGTCCTTGTGCCCTAAAAATGCAAATGCAAAGGATTCCATGCATTTTTTAGCAATGTGGTAGAGAATTTTGCAGCCATTTGTACTTTGATCGAAATAATTTTATGTTAAGTATTGATTTCCAATGAATTTAGGCATTTTTAGTGATTGCATTAGTTTTTAATGTGGTATATTTACTAAAATGGTGTTGGGATTTGTATTATCTTATGGGGAATTTTTTCCTTCTATTTGAGAGAGAACTCTTCCTTGAGCAGGTTCACTTTCTTTCCCAGGATAGAGAGATGTAAATTTTTTGTATACAGTATTCTCGTTGAACAAGTTTAGCAAATTTAGATCTTCATGTTTGAATGTTTTATGTAAATTATTTGACTAAATGTTTCTTGGAAAAATACATGGCCTCTTTAATAGTAAAATTATAGCCTCACTAATAGTTAAATACATGTAAAATTTGGTAGTGTCTCACCCAGCCTAATTTACTTCTATTTAGACACTTTAGGGGCCTTTTTTCCAAAAAATAAAGCTTGATACACAAGTTGTGCCCTCCAAAAATACTTAAAAATATAAGAAAAATAGCCTTAGTTTCCCTCTTTTTCACTACTTTCCAGTTATCTTATTATTTGTATTTTACAATTATAAAGTAAAAATATATTAATGTAGAGAAGTCGCAATGTATCTTATTGTAGCAACACATGTACTATAAACAACCTCTTTCATTATTCAACAAAGTGAATGAGACATTAGAGAGTAATTTATTTGGATGGACCAAATTTATTGACATTCCTTTAATTATAATTTTCTTGGATGGGTTTACAAGATTAAATAATCAGTTCAATTAGAAACTCTATTACAATTATTGCCAAACATTAAACTAGAAACTTCCACCATCCTTTAATGCTTAGACATGGCATTCAAGTGGGCTGTAACTTTTAGTTTATAAACAAAATCTATGCGATGATAAATCTAGGGATTATTTATAAATGTGACTAACCACAAAATAATGAACCTACATGATTTTTCTAATAGGTAATATTCTTGCTGTCACTATTCAAGGTAATTATTTTATGAAACATTCATTAAAATTTTTAAACATAAATTCTTAAATTTTCATCCTTAAAACAATTTATAACTAGTATAAGATAATTATTTTTTGCAAATTTCATACACAACCTGTGTTTTTATTTGGTTTGATATGAATATATGCTATTCTAAATAAACAAATGAAAAATACCAATATGGGATGGCATGCAAATTTTAGGTACTGTTTATAAATGGAATGGTTGGCTATATGGACTATATATCTCAAAATGAGAAGAATAGGATTTCATATGTTTACATATAGATCCTTCGACATACACAATCTTTTTTTAAAAATGTTCCTAATTGCATTCATTATGGATATCTTGTTGTTATAAATCTACCAACATGTGATCACATACTAAAATTTAAAACTTTCTAATATATTAAATGCAAAATTGATGAACAACTTAGCACATAGCAATACATTAAATTTTAAAAATAATATTATCCTTGCCAATATTGTATGCTTGTAATGTTTATAATGTTTTCCATTTTAATTTGTCATCTTTTATCCATGTTTCTTGGCCATGTTGAAATTTGATATATATGTGGTTTATATTTTTCTCATTAACATGCTTAAAGCCTATTGGAAGTCTCTAATTATCCACCTCTGAATTCTTATGTGAATATCATTATAAGTGAACCCATGCATCTATTGTAGAGAAATCTAACTCTTTGTTCCAACATACTAATCCATTTTTATTGATTAGTTATTAGTAAGTATATATCCTTCAACATGAGCTATTAAAAAATTATTATTATGACTATTAATGTTATTTATCTTATATAAGGTAACCTTCTCTAGATTTATCTTATCGGAGGCATCCTTTTGTTGACACTTTAGTCTTATATCTATACATTGGGAATATTAGGCTTAAATAAATTGGTATCATTATTTTTGAAACTATAAAATGATATGAACCCATCGTTACAATATGTAGTGATGGAAAGATCATAGGTTGGTTATTTTTTAGTATGAAGTTTCTTTAGTCAATATAGTTTATTAACTTCTTTTGAGGCATTTAATTAATCATTATAGTCTATGATATGATTTTTGTGGCATGATTTGTATTAAGCAATAAAGTATTTTGTGAAAATAGTTCACAGGTTTGTGTATATTCCTTTGAGGCTTTTCACTAATCATTACATCCTATGGAATCCTTCATTGTTGAGGCATTTCATTAGATATTTCACATGCCTTGTGTCTAATTATACATTTGACAAATGCTTTTACCTATAACATCTAATAAAAAAATTATTTTAATTATGTGTTTTTAATTCCCTATCATGTTTTAAACCTTAAAATTTATCCCAATGCATTCATGTTTTAATTGCATACACATTCTTTGAAGTTACATCTACATCATAGTATTAAGATCTACATTTTAATAGCCATTTTATGGATGTAAAATAGTGAATTTTTATTTTTTACCCCTATGAAATTTTCTTCATGTATATGTTATGTTGATCAGCTTCTAAGCTTGATGTTTTCAGTGGCTATGGATGCAAATCCCATCCATCTCCTCCCATTGCAGCTTCTGCTAACTAAAATCTATCCCCACAAGTAGAAATATTTTAGAATATTACAAAATGAAGTGTTAGACTTATTGATTATATGCATGTATTTCCAGAGTAGTTTTGAATATCATTTGTGAATTATAATAAAATGATTAGAATTGGATGATATCTTTTGCATAAAAATACTTGTTAATCAATCACAATCACCTTAATCTTTCCTAGTGGTTGAGTACTTCCAAACTTAATTTGGATTTTTAGGAAAATAAGTAGAGTTAATTTTTGGTCTAGCTATTGTTTCACACTAAATATGAAATTTCCATCAAAACTAATTATGAAATTTCAAGAAAATTTTTATTTTCTTGTTAGTCATGTCATTTGAGAATCCAAGCCAATTCTAACTCCCTCGCACATGTAATGCACTTAATTTATTCATGGCATTAATAATTTTCTAACTGTTACAGGAAGAACTGTACATGACATTTAATAAAAGTGATATTATTCACTACCATCTACCTTTATAAACACTAATCCATTATATATATAGATGTGTGTGTGTGTGTGTGTGTGTGTGTGTGTGTGTGTGTGTGTGTGTGTGTGTGTGTGTGTGTGTGTGTGTGTGTGTGTGTGTATATGTATATATATGTATATGTATATATATATGTATATATGTATATATATATGTATATATATATATATGTATATATATATATGTATATATATATGTATATATATATATATATATATATATATATATATATATATATATATATATATATATATATATATATATATATATATATATATATATATATATATATATATATATATAACACTCTACTAAACCAATATCATTCTTGAGATTATCCAACCTTTAGCACTGTTAGGACTTGTTCCAAAGTCTTAACATTAGGTTAGATTTTTGGTAGATTATAAATAATTATTGTAAATGGGGCATGAATCTATTAGTAAAGACACCCCCATAAAATAAACTTACTTACTTTAATTTTAGGTAGTTTTAATGTTTTGTATTTATTAATTAGAACTACCTTACGGGTTGTTTTCCTGTATTTAGTTGGTTTTAGGATTAGTTGTTTTTACCGGTCATTGGTAAAAACTATATAAATCCATGTTTGCATTGTAAAAGGGTTAATGGAGTAAAGGAACCCTTATGTACTTGATTTTTTGAAATTAATAAAATACTTGTGCACTCGCACTAAGCAGGGACAAGGTTCAACTTATTTTGGTTCAGGAGTTATCGGTGGTATCAGAGCATGTTAATTTTGGGAGCTTGGTGAATTCGAAAGAGTAAGGTGAAAAATCAATTCACGTGATATCATTTGGCATGAAATAAGGTATGCCATATAGTATTGGTTTAAATATTTTGAAAAATTACTAAATTATTTTAGTTTTTCAAATATTATTTATATTAAACCTGTATATTTTCCATATACCACAGTCTGGTCTTTTTTGATCATTCATACTCCATTTCCCTGTGTTCAACCTCCTCATCTGGCATAAAAATGAATTTTTTAGCATTTAAATGTTATTAAATTCATTATTTTTTCAAAAATCTGAGTTGTATGGCCTATTTCTTGTTGAAAACCTCTGAAATTTCCATTCATGGCTGCCATTGTTATTTGCATTCATTTCAGTTCTTTTTAAATCCAAAACATCTGCCAATCTTGATCAAATGGCATTAAAACCCCTATTTTTACATTCTAAATGAAAAATTTGGAAATTTTTTGAACTTGTACGGCCTGTTGTATGGCCTTTCAATGCCCTGCTTCATTTTGATCTCATTCCCTGCAAAAAGTACCTTAAAAATCTGCCAAAACACAGTGAAAATATTTGTTATCCAGCCTATACAGATTTATACGGCCTGTAGGAGAGAGAGCAAGTGGAGAAAAACATCCAGGAGCAGCCATGGCGTCCCAAGGCAAGAATGGCGCAGTATAAAATTCAAAAATTTATTTTTGATGTTTCTAAAGTTTTTTTGATATAAAAATTTGCCTTAGTGGGTCCCATGGGAGGAAGCTTGGAAGAGAAGCTGTAAAAAGGGAAAAAAATGAATTTATTTACTCATATGTAATTTTTTTTAATTTTCCCTCATACACAAAAATCTGGTATAAGTAGAAATTTCTAGGTGTAATGTTCTAAAAATGCTCTTAGAGCAATTGGTTAAGCTTATTTTGTAAGAAGCTTGCAAAGGAGGAGGTCAAGGGTTCAAATCCCTTCTTTTTGGAGAAAGTTATTTTTTTTTTTGCTTGGAATATGCTTTTTTGAAAAATGAATATTCCTTTTTAAATCAGAATATTGTAAAACACATACTTATTGTATTGTGTTATTTAAATTTTTAAAAAAGGGGCAAAATTCAATCATATTTCTTTTGCATTGTTGTGGTGAGATAAGGGTGTAATTGGTGGAATAAGGTTGTAATTTAGAAAAATAAGGGTCTAATCATTGATTTTTGGTGAGGTTAAGTGCAAAACCCATCAAAAATACTTATTTTTCTTTTACGCTCTACACAGAGGTTAAGTGCAAAACCCCGTAGAAGCAGTGTCTTGTGTAGTGAGTGTGATATTTGTTTCATTTCTTTTGCATTTTGTCATACTTTTCTATACTGCACTTGATTTCATTTCAAAATTCCAAAAATTCAAAATTTGCTTTTAGATGGTGATATATTAACAATTTCCAATTATTCAGATTGGAAACAATTGATGGAAGCTTCACTAGTTTTTAATGAGTTATGGGATATTGTTAAGAATGAAAATCCCACATTGCCAACATAGCAAGCTAAATTAGATATTTTCAAATTGCATGATTCTAAGGCCTTAGCTCTCATTAAATTTTGTTTTACTCATGATACTTATGTTCATATTGAAAATTCTCCTCATAGTCACACTGCATGGAAAACATTGTCATATTTGTATGATAAGAAACCTAAGCATAAGAAGATAGATATTCATATGCAGTTGTTTACTTTTTCATTAGATGAAGATGGGGATATGGGAGAATATATGTCTAAGTTGAGAAATATCACTACTGAGTATACTAAGGCTAGCTTTGGAAAACTAGATGATGACCTCATAGTTACTATTGCTTTGAAAGGACTACTAGGGTCCTATAGGAATTTTGTTGAAATGTTGCATGTCTCTGACAAGATCATAGGCATCACCTTTGATAAGTTGGCTGAGTTTCTCATCCAACATGACCTCTCTCTACCCAATAAATCCAAGAAAACCAAAGAAGTTCATGTTTTAGAGTCAAAGCCTAGTTCATCTTCATCTGGGCATCAAAACAATAGAGGAAACAGTTATAGAGGGGGTCAAGGTTATAGAGGAGGCAGATATCAAACAAGAGGTAGGGGTCATTCTAATAATCAAAAATCTAATCAATCACATTCACATGAAACAAGTGATCGAGGACATGGTCACAACTCATATAGGGGCAGAGGTCGAGGTAGATCAGACATTCAGTGTCATAGATGTGGAAAATTTGGTCACATTGCCTCACAATGTAGGATTCCTTTTGATAAAATTCAGAGGCCACAAAAAATGAGTAAGACTAACTCTACTCAGTATGCCAAACATGACTATGATGAATCTAGTAATGTTGCCCATGAATATGCATTCACTACTTTTGGGCACATTGATTATATTGAATTGAGGCTAGAGATGAGCTCACAGATAAATGGGTTTTAGACACATGAGCAACCAAACACATGACATTTAGGAGAGATTTATTTTGGTCTTATAAGGAAGCTTCTCTCTCTCTCCAGTTGCCTTAGCAGATAAGTCTATGCATACACCACTAGGACTTGGTTCTATTCAAATTCTTCTTCCTAATGGGTCTATAAAATACTTGGAGGATGTTTGGTATGTTCCCACATTGAAGAAATACTTTTTTTCTTTGGTAACTATTAGAAAGAAATGTTATCAAATTGTGCTTTAAAATGGGCGCATTTACATCAATTCAATGAAGGATGATTATAAAACAATGTATACATGATATGAAGATGGAAACTTGGTTAGATTGCATTGTAAGATGCTTCCTCCAAATATAGAACTTGCAGCAGTTGTTGACACAGGTACATGTACGATGTCTACACAATGGTTATGGCATTTCCGCTATGGACATTTGAATATCCACTCTTTAGTGGATTTGTAGAGATATGGTATGGTGAATGGGTTTCCCACTTTTCGCAAAGATAGTATTCTTTGTGAGTCATGTGTTTTGGGCAAACAAAATCGGGAAAAGTTTCCTAAACAGTCATCTTGGAGAGCTAACAGATGTTTACAATTAGTTCATAGTGATGTATGTGACATGAAAAAGTCATCCATTGGTGGGTGTAGATACTTTGTCTTGTTTATTGATGACTTTTCTAGGATGACTTGGGTATTCTTTATGAAAAACAAATCTGAAGTTTTCACTAAGTTGGTTGATTGGTTACACTTAGTCGAAAAAGAAACAGGTTCACATTTGGCCACTCTTCGTTCAGATAATGGAGGTGAGTATACCTCTAATGAATTTTTAGATTATTGTCGAGAACATGGCATTCATTGACAATATATTAATGTTTATACTCCACAACAAAATGGAGTATCTGAATAGATGAATAGAACTTTAGAGGGCACATCACGTGCCATGTTGCACTATAAATAGCTTGATGATAAGTTTTGGTTTGAAGCCATTGGTACTGTAGTATATTTGAGAAACAACTCCCCCACAGTTTCACTTTTGGGACAAACTCCATATGAGGCATGGTATGGATTTAAACCCAAAGTTAAATACTTGAAAGTGTTTGGATGTGTTTATTTTTCTTTGGTTCCTATTAAACATAGAACTAAGTTGGAACCACGAAGTTGAAAATGCATCTTTCTTGGTTATTTTGAAGATAAAAATGGGTTTCATTTGCTTGCATACGATTCAGGAAAATTCATAGTAAGTCAAGATGTAATATTTGATGAGTTTGGGACTATGAACACTGCAGAGATTGATTCTCAACTTGATAGGTTAGAGAGGAAAAATATAAAAAGAGATAAGGGTTTGAATAATGGGGATAACTCTTCGAAGTTATGGTATGAGACTCAAATTCCTTCACTTTCCTCTCCTTCATCTACAACTTCACAGGTTGATGACTTAGAAATTGTTGAAAATTCTCTAAGTCCCCTTTTAAATGATGCACATGATGAGAATTGTGGAGTCCCTAATTTGAATAATTTGACTAAGTATCCAAAATGGGCTCAAAGTACTTTTTCTGACTTGACAGCAGATGAATTTGGTTTAACAGGCCCAGGACTTCTCGAAAATAGGTAAACTATGTTATGGTTGTTACTACTTCTTCCACTGAGCCATCCACTTTTGAGGAGGCATCTACTGAACATGTTTGGCAACAGGCAATGAAATGTGAGTATGATTCCATACTTAGCAATAATACATGGGTTTTAGTTGATCCTCCTCCACATGTTAAACCCATCAAATGTAAATGGGTTTATAGGAATAAGTATAAATTAGATGGCTCCATTGATAAACATAATGCATGACTTGTTGCAAAAGGATATGTGCAACAAGAAGGTATTGACTATGAGGAAACATTTGCACCAACTACCAAATGGCACACTATTCATATGGTACTTGCCTTAGCAGCACAAAATAGTTAGAAAGTACATCAATTGGATGTTAAAAGTGCCTTTTTAAATGGTGATTTACAGGAAGAAGTCTATATGAAACAACCTCAGGGTTTTGAACAGGTGGGTGCTGAACACAAAGTATGTAAATTGACAAAAGCTTTGTATGGGCTCAAATAGGCACCTAAGGCTTGGTATGAGAAAATGGATTCATACTTGAAATCCATTGGTTTTCATCATAGTGAATCTGATGATACTCTCTATTTTCGAGTGCAGGGTAAGAAAATGGTGATACTTGTTCTCTATGTAGATGACTTGTTTATTACAGGTAATGATGAAAACCATAACAAGTATGTGAAGAAGGAATTAAAAGATGGGTTTGAGATGACAGATCTTGGACTTCTTCACTACTATCTAGGCATAGAGGTAACTCAAAAAGAGCATAGTATTTTCATTTCACAAATTAAGTATATTTCTGAGTTATTAGAGATGTTTGGCATGAGTGATTGCAAACCTGCCCCCACTCCCATGGAAAGTAATTTGAAATTGTCTAAGGATGATAGCAATGCCTTTTTTGATGGCACAACATATAGACAATTGGTGGGAGGTTTGATATACTTGATGACTACCAGGCTCGATATTTCATTTTCAATTGGAATTTTATCTAGGTTTATGCATGAGCCTAGAGAAATTCATTGGCATGCAGCAAAATGAGTACTTCGTTACCTTCAGGGAATGAAAACATATGGCCTTGAATACCACCGCAATAAGAACTTCAAACGTGTTGGATATTGTGATGCAGATTTTGGCAGATGTGTGGGTGACAGAGTGTCAACCACAGGATACACTATGCATATGGGTTCAGCTACCATTGCTTGGTGTTGTAAGAAGTAGGATATAGTGGCAAATTCATTAGTAGAATTAGAGTATATTGCAGCATGGGATGCTTCTAGAGAAATTGTTTACCTTCATCGTATTCTTGAAGATCTTTAGGTTTCTCAGTTTGCTCCTACACAGTTATACATTAATAATCATAGTGTAATCAAGATGTCCAAGAATCTAATGTTTCATGCCAAAACAAAACATATGGATGTCAAATACCATTATCTATGAATGCTGGTGGAAAAGAAAACTCTTGATCCAATATATTGCCCAACTACAGATCAGACAGTTGATATCTTCACAAAACCCCTTGACAGAATCAAATTTGAAAAATTTAGAAAAATGCTTGGTATGTGTCCAAAGAACTGACTTTGGATCATAGGGGGGTTTGTTAGGACTTGTTCCAAAGTCTTAACATTATGTTAGATTTTTGTTAGATAATAAATAATTATTGTAAATGGGGCATGCATCTTTTAGTAAAGACACCCCCATAAAATAAACTTAGTTTAATTTTAGGTAGTTTTAATGTTTTATATTTATTAATTAGAACTACCTTACAGGTTGTTTTCCCGTATTTAGTTGGTTATAGGATTAGTTATTTTTACCGGTCATTGGTAAAAACTATATAAATCCATGTTTGTATTGTAAAAGGGTTAACGGAGTAAAGGCACCCTTATGTACTTGATTTTTTGAAATTAATAAAATACTTGTGCACTCACATTAAGCGGGGACAAGGTTCAACCTATTTTGGTTCAGGAGTTATCAAGCACTGTACTATAAAAAAGTAGTCTAATATTTTGGTATATAATTTATAATATTACATTTATACTATTTTATTACTATTTTCTCTTGCTCATCATGTCATCTTGGAATCCAAGCCAATTCTAACTACGTAACACATGTAATACACTTCATTTACTATTACAAGAAGTCATGTCATTTAATAAAAGGGATAGAAGTAAATGCAAATGAGTTTTAAACACCATCAGTTAGACTTTCTTGAATTATTTCAAAATTATAGCTTTTGTACTATTATTTCAAATTATATTTAATAGTTGGTTTTGGATGTTTCAATTCCAATTCAATGTAGTTTTTAAGTGTTACTTTATGTATTTGTATTTATATATCTCATAAAGCTACTAGTTTAACATGATTCAGTGCATTAGTGAAGTGGTTGGGCTTTGGTGCAGTATTGATGTGGTTGGAGTACCTACAAGAATTAAAGTGGCTAGGATTTATTGTAGTATTTAATCAATTGGATTACTTGCAAGAGGAAAATCTAAGTTAAAAATTTCATATTAGATTATATGATAATGTTAAGTTCAGAATTTCATATTAGATTATATGACAATGTTATAGTTTATTCAAATACCAAAAAGTACATTTTAGTTTTAGCATGCATAACACTTTTCAGTTCTAATTGTCTTTATGTTTCCATAGTAGTACTTTCCACTTTATCAAAAACTACATTTCAATTTTAAATAGTCATTTTTGGTTCCAACTATCTATGTGTCTCCATTTTTCTCAATAACAATGGTTCATAGTATCCTCCATGATTAGTTGTGTAAAATGGTAATACATTCTAGTATGAACCTTCTAATTTTTAAAAAAAATAATAATGTATCAAACCTCATGCATTTTACCAACCCTATTGTACACAAAACAAGCTGCCAGCAGTTAGTAACATGCAAACTAGATAAAACACCTTGCCAATAGTTAGCAACATGCAAACCGCAAGTTATTAAAGTTGTTCCAAGACCCTTGTTTCATTTGTTTTGGTCTTCATTCAAATCCATATGAATTTGGTAGAGTTATTTCACATACCAAAGTGTCATGACAATTATAATCTTCCTGGTATGCATTATTACTAACACCCTTGTTAATATTTGAAATTTTACAAGTTTTAGCTTTTATTTAATGTCAGACATGCTCAAGAAATAAATGGATTTGTTATACAAAAATTAGATCAGTTACAGTACAAGAGATTGAGTTTTGATTGATGAAATGTAAACAAGCCTCTTATATTTTATGATGTTATACTTCTATAGGAAGAAACGGCTAGCAAAATTGCAATAAATAGCAAAGAAGCTGCATTTTAGATTAGCACTGCCTATTGTTGGTTCAGACTTTGTTCATGAAGTTTAAAAAGCACCTCCTAAAGTTTGTGTGGTGGTGAATTTGTAAAAGGATGGTTACAAACTTGGCGTATTCATAGGAAAATATTTTATTAGCAATTTCAAAATTAAAGAGTTGTTATTATTACCCTATGTTGATTTTCTCTTTTCAAAACAAAGAGTGGTGAGTTGACTTGACTTTTTAAAGAGTTACAAGGATAAGTGAAAATGCCTACTCAAAGTCTATTTTTTATTCTCTCCTTTCATATTAAGATTTATCCTCAGATAAATAAAATACATGTTTATCCCCCTGCGAGGTGTCCCTCCCACACTTGAAAAATATGTCTTCATTACTATGTATTCATTACTCCTAGTAGACACTCGGTTTTCTCTTGAGATGGAGGGTATGTCTCCATAGCTAGAATTGTACCTAGAAATATCATGCTTTTTAGAGTAGGGGACATTATCTAATCATAAGGCTTAAATGTTATAATTACTTTCCTATAGGTACAAATATATTTTTGAGGAGGAATTATATCTCCTTGAAATACACATCTTTGACCGTTGGCTAGGAGGATATTACATGATAGCCACCTAGATGCTTATGGTTAAAATTTGTTTAGTTTATGTGAGTTTCAAATTATTTTTATTCAGGGAAATTTACTATATTTTTTGAGGTCGTAGACTCTAAGAGTATTACTTGTTAATTGCATAATAGATAATGGTATACTTGACAATGTCTCATTCCCTGCCTCATTTTTATCCCATGTTGAAGATATGTATTATTCCTTAGGTTCTCCATGATTGTGAGCATCATTGATCATCCATATTTTCATTCCCTTGCTTTTTCCTACACTCATCATAACTAACTTTGATCCCTTTTTTCTAAATAATAATATCATCTATTGACCCTATTTTTTTGGTAAATTCCATGCTAGGAATCTTATCAAATATGGGGGCACAACCTACCACATTGAAATATAGAACATTCCCAATGAACAAATGGTTTGATGAGGCTTTAAATCTACTCAATCATCAAATATACCACATTGTGGCTCATGGCACAAGACCTTGTAAAAAATTTAAATGACTCACATGAGAATAACATATGACCTACATAAACTTGCTAAAAGGAGTCCTATCTAATGTTTAAGTTTGTTATCACCTTATATACATTACTATCCTAGTTATAACATTAACAAGGTACATGTAACTTCCCTAGACCTTAATTTAATATGCCATGTATTACAGGTCATAAATCATATTTTACATGTGAAAGGAAGGTGTCAGATCATCCTCAACTCTATAGGCATAAAAAAGGTGATGAAAATGATAAATTAAATATATATTCATTTAATTATGAAGTGGTCTTAAATAGGATAAAATAAAGTAATTCCTACTTGGAGAATTTAAAATTCAAGGCATCATATGAAGGAATATTAAAAGGAAAGGTTTTCATTAACCTAATAAAGCCAAAGGACACTCACAACTCATTATAAATACATCTCATGGATCAAAGAGGTGTACAAGTAGATCCCAATGAACAAATCAATCTCTAAAGGCAAATTTTATTGATTTGTAACAAGAGATAAGAGCCACATATGAGATGAGAGAAATATTGATAAAATTTCTTGACTTGCATAGATCCATCCATTTACACATTTATGAGAGGAAAAGGCTAGTCACCTAGAATCTAGAGACAACTTTTAGAAAGGGTTTGAGGTTCAAATTCTTATAGAATTCGCACATGAAATTAGTATAGTAAGGAGAACTAGATATGTGGTCTTCAAGACCATGGAGTCCTTGAAGTAACAATGATGTTTTTTAAAGCATTGGTGGAAGAATTGAGTGATAAGAGATCAATAAGAATGGATCTAACCTGGGAGGGATAATTGATTTAAATCAAACTATCCAGACACTAAAGAAGGCAGAGACATAACATGAAGCCAAAATAGTAAAACTTACAGAATAAGTTGTGCTTGGAAATAGGTTGCAAATCAAATGATGGCTTTTGTATGAATCTAATTCAATGATTATATGTCCTCACTTTATAGTGAATAAAAATAAATAAATATAACTGTAATATAAATTTTGATGTGAATATCCCATGGCTACATTCATAAAACAAACATTGACATAAATATAGATACTCTTATTATTATCCAAGTGTTTAAGAGGTGTTGCCATGAATTGCATTCTCTTAATATAAAAAAGAAATAGCATTGTGAAATTGAATTGGATGATATTTATTTTAAGTTTAAAAAATAATTAATCTACTTTAATACTCATATCATATCCAAGGTTCTGTGAACACACATACATACTATCATTGTAATCCATATGAACATATAAGTTATAGTCCTTATATAATGGGAATTAAGAAATTGGTGCCATGAGAGGTGACATTAAACCCTAGAAAAGCATATTCTCTCACCTATAAAAATAGATCTTTCCTTAACATATTTTAGATAAATAAAAAAATATTCATTGGTTGCATGACTAGTCTGGTTGTGGTTTTGTTTTGTTGTTTGCATGGAAGGCTCTTTACTCGCTATTGAATAGTGTGGGTTTAGCTAGTTTTGATAGATTTGATTAAACTATATTTCAAGTGTTTTGGAACTTCTCTTATATACAATTCCTCATAATTTTAAATTTTTTTAGTGTGGGTGAGGTCCCACCAACCCTTGTTTAATCAATTACCACCAACCATTGTATTAAAACACCCTTACCCTGGGTTTCCTGTAAAATTTTCCGAATCGATTATTATCGCTATTTATTTTTGGTCAATTAGTAGTATGAAACCTACAGTTAATGACAAGTAACTAATCATGGTTTCTCATCATTAACCATGGGTTTTAGGATTCTAACTAGATCTGACCTAGCTTCCTCTTAAACATATCAAAATGGTGAAAAAATGTCATTTTTACTCTTTTTTGTCACAATTGTTGTTGTTTATGTGCATCGGTGATTGGTGAATGACCATCTACAATCATTTATCTACATTAAATTCATTTTTTTATGTATTATAATGTATTTTATGACTTTATATATTTTTTAAAGTAGTGATAAAATTGTTAAGTAATTGTCAAATCACGATTACGGGTCAAATATTTTGCTACCAAGTAATCACAGTTTACAAGTTTTTTTACTATGCAACCAAATCTTGTTTGATAAATTTTTTAAAAAAAATCTCCCCCAAATTATAATTCACTTAGGATAAATGCTTCTAGTGTTGAACATTTAAAATTTCTTTTTGGATATGAGAGTTGATTTTGAAACATCAGTAATTAGCAAATCGGATTAGTGATAATTTGCAACATTACAAGATCAAAAATCATAACAACATTCTATTTAGTAAATTATGTTTCATGTTTTTCTACTTGTCCTATATTCATGACCACATATGATGTATAAAAAAAGTCTATTTAATTGGATTGAATTGGAATGGATGTTCTTATTGATATAGGTAAGATACACTAATAAATCCTATAGTAACTTTCACATGTGGAAGAGTAGGATAAAAAAAGAATATCCATTGAGTTTGAGTGGAATACCAATTTTTTGTTGAAATAATATCCTATGACATGATTATCATGATAATGACATAATTTTTAAAAGAGAATCCTCTTTCTTTATCCGTATGACATAGGATTCTCTTTCTTGATTATAGGTTTTAAGAGGATCTTATGACATACATTATTATGTGTTCACTTTTGTTTGGTACTATATGGATAGTACTCCAAGTATATCATTTATTTTATATTATCCACATGTATTGAGTTCCTCGAGAATAAGGGATCTTTGAAGAGAAATATATTGATAAACGTATGCAAGAGAAACAATGCTAATAGAGTCTTAAGCTACAACAAAAAGAAAAAATGGTGCACAAACATGATAGATGCAATTTTCCCTTGGGAAAACCTCTTTGGGAAAAAATATAGTCAACCACTCTCTTCCTCATTTCATTAATTTGATGGTTTATAATATATTAGCGTACTTCAT
The DNA here is from genome assembly GCA_037957365.1 of Torreya grandis. Taxonomy (NCBI): domain Eukaryota; kingdom Viridiplantae; phylum Streptophyta; class Pinopsida; order Cupressales; family Taxaceae; genus Torreya; species Torreya grandis. The sequence goes on along the minus strand of JARHVA010000707.1, from coordinate 1,529,031 downwards.
AATTATCATTTACCCTAATGCATGTGCAAGTATTTGTAAGCACATCAATAAGAAACTGTCCAAGTGGTATTATAATACAAATGGTACAAACTATGGTCTTAAAACCACCCTTACTGAAATAAAACCATATAGGGTCCCCAATTTTTTTTGGGGTTCCTACCACCAAATACCCATATAGGGGTCTATTGGATCCCCATAACCTCCAATCGAGGTGATGCCTTCGACTCATACAATCTATAAGGGGTATGAATCGTGTGACAAACACATATTCAACAATCACCCACTTATTGAAAACTTTTCATAAGGGTTCATAACTACATAATTTAAATAACTAAGGGTAGCAATGCCCATTGATCTTCTGCACCAAGAAAAATTCTTAGTACTCATAACCTTCTTTAATGGATAAGAAGCATTCTCTAATGTATTAGAATTTTTCAACAACACCTTATCTTCAACCATGTCTCTAAAAAAATGGTACTGTACATCAATATGCTTTGATTGAGCTTGAAAATTTGGGTTCTTTGCCAAACACATCACATTTTGATTGTTAAAATATATCTTCATTATTTTCTATAAGAAACCAAGATTTGAACATAACCTTTGTAACCATACAACTTCATTATTTGTAGGAGTTGTTGCCATGTACTTAGTGTCTATATTTGATAATGAAACTACTACTTTCCTCTTGCTCATATAGCTAATTATTACACCAAATATTTTAAACACAACCACTTATAAGTCTTCAACAGTCAATATCTCCAACCCATTCAACATCAACAAAACCATGTACATTTATTGTTTTATTTTGCTTAGTTATTATTTGGTAGCCAATTGCATGATCTAAAGTTCCATGTGGATATATTAAAATCCTCTTCATAATAATCCAAATTACATTTGATGGGTTTGGCATATATTTATACAAAACTCCCATTGTATGGGAAATTTCAGGTTTAGTAAAAACTCTAGTATACATCAGGTTTCCAACAACCACTTGCATTAGTAATAAAAGATATGTTATCAATATTTTATTGTGTCTTGGGACATTGTTCAACAGATAATTTTAGACCAAATTGAAAGGAAGCAATCACAAGTTTACATTCATACATTCTAAACCTATGCAATACCATCTCAACATATTTCTTCTTATTCCACCATAGTTTTGTGTTTGGTTGATCCCCTTTAATTTCCATTCCCAAAATGAATTTTGCATCATCTAGATCTATCATTTCAAACTAATATGACAATTGATATTTAACTTTTTTTATCAGTTCCTTGTTTTTACCAATTAAAAACATATCATACATATAAAAAAAATATAATAACAAATTTATTACCAACTTACTTGAAATAAACACAATGATTATATTTGCTTCATATCAACCCAAATTTCAGTACATAACTATCAAAATTCTGATTCCACATCCTTATGGGTTGCTTCAAGTTTTAATGAGACTTTTTCAACTTGAAAACCAAGTCCTTTCCTTTAACTTCAAAGCTTTGTGGTTTCACCATATTGATCTCTTCCTTAGTTCCCTATGCAAAAATTTTGTTTTCACATCCATTTTTTTCTACTTCAAAATCAAAAACTAAAACTAAAAAAAATATAATATAAGTTAACTTAGAAATAGGAGAAAATAATATCACCAAAATCCATACCCCCAACCTCGGAAAGTCTCTTTTCTACAATGAAAGATTTATAATTATCCATTTTTCCTTTTGTGTTGATATTCTTCATGAGCACCCATTTGTAGTGAACATGTTTTCTACCAATTGGAAATATCACCAAGTCCCATGTTATATTTTAATATAATGAATTCATTTCTTCATCCATGGGTTTCCTACAAAAAAAATTATCCTTTGAATCAAGGGCCTCCCTCACAACCTTAGGTTCTTCATCAATAATAAATAATATTGATAAAACAAATTGAAAATAGAAATCAGATAGACTATACCTTATCGGTTTCCTTCTATTTTGATTTGATATTCTCAATATTAGAGTTTGAGATCCTTCCTCCTCTATCTCATCTGAATATTCCTCAAGCAATTCCCTTTATGGTTCATCTTATTTTGTTGCCTCATATTCAATTACAAATTCTCACTCTCCTAATTCAACATGCACCTTTATTAGTTCTTATTTTAGTTGGCCTTCATAATTTGGAGATATTCTAAGCACTCCAAAGATCACATTATGATTATAAGCAATCTTCTTCGATTCTAAATCTTGTATTTATTTACACCATTTCTATATCTAATAGAGATGCACTTTATTAATTTATAGTTTATCTTAGTTATTTTTTACTTTGGAACATGCACATAAGCATCACAACCAAAAACCTTAAGATGTTAGAGAGATGGTTTCCTATTAGTCCATGCTTCTATGTCTTTTTATTAACAAGGATGAATGGGATGATAGATTGATTAGGAAAAAATCATTTGTTATTGCTTTTTCCCATAATTTCCTTTCTAAGCTTGCAACACTGAGCATACTTTTATCCTAAATCACAAGGCTCAAGTTTAAATTCAATGAAGACAAAATTTAGTTCAAGTTAATCAAAGGAAAAATCTTGAAATAAAATTTCATTAAGTTTGAGCTATATAAAACATGGAAACTTAAAAATTTAGTCACATTAGAATATTAAAGATTCTTTTTGAAAAACTAAGTCTCAAAATCTAAAACATGTAATACAAAGTAGTTGTTTTCACTTGATATTTCACCCTAGATATGGTTTTTCAAGCCTAATATAGATTTAGTGAAAAAATAGATTACCTCTAGGCATGTGGGTTACCTATAGCAGAGGTAAACCTCTAGGTTTAAGGGCTAGCTCCCTAGATTAGACTTTTATAGCTTATCACCTACACTACTTTCTTGCTTGGATGAAAAGGGATAGAAGTAAAAGTGAAAGTAAACTAATTTAAAGAGGTGATACACCAAAATTATCTCCACTATAATACCATACAAGTGTATTATGAAACATGACTCACAACACTAGTCTCAACATCCTATATTGTTCTAACATAAGTATTTAAAACATCGAGGTGATACGCATTGTGCTACTCAAGGTGAGTGAACATGAGGTCATATTATAGACACTAATGCTACTACTAACACTTGAAGATAAACAAACACACTAGCTACACTTCATATGACTTGTTAGAGGGAGAACTGCTTGCATCCATAATGTAATAGTAAAGAAGACAAGGAAAAATACTTATCACTAGTCATTACACTATGCACCACTTCACACACTTAGACAATAATTTTATGAGATAAAAACTAGATTGTAAATATTTATTTCAAAGGAAAATATAGTATTCAAACCACTAAGGCTTCACCATACTAGGTGTGGATTCTCTTATAAAATCCAAAATGGCTTGCATTTATAGAGCATATGAGAGGAGAGAGAAGAAGGGAAGTAGAAAGGTCACAAGTCTAAGTGTCAAGATTTGGAAAATAGTTAAATTTAAATATAATGGAGTGGATGATATACCCTGAAGGTCTTATTGGACAAGTTTCCATCTAAATCATGACAAACTCTTCAAACTATCATAGAAAACTCAAATAGCCCTCTTGAAACTACCTTCATGATGAAGCATCACTTGACTACTTGAAATTGAAATAGAAAATCTTGACACATATGAATTATCTTAAGGAGTTTGGAAACAATATGTGACACTCATTTTATACCTCACTAACTGATATCCTTCCTCTTGACACTTGTGTTCATTGTCTACAGTCATTTATTATCCTTCTTGGCCTTCATCTTCACATTTGTCATCAAGGTGACTAGCATTTTCTTAAGGAAATCCATTAAAGAGGTGTTATAACACCTATTTAGAACCCATTTTCCTTCCAATCCATCAATAATACTTCAAAAGGATCCACTATCAAACTTCTCATCTTCTCATTAGGTAGTCACTTCTCATTTTCACTATCTGTCCAAGACTGCCTATAGTGAATTATGTAGTATAGATATTTTTATGCTTATATTTGGTGATATATTAATATAGGGAGTTATAATAAGTCCCTATTGACATCCGTCAATGGCTTTAATCCACTAATTTTCCTCTACACATTCAAAACATAATAAAACATGCAAGAAACCTTGAAATAGGTCTATCCGTACAAGTGATAGTATGACAAAAGTGGATGTTCAAGGACCTAGGAGAGTGATAGACATGTTTCAAAAATTATCATTGCCATTTTACCCTTCTTGGATGTATCTTATTTCATATTTTATCCATCAAGTCTAGGCGATGGTTTTAGGAGGGTTTTGAGTTATTCTGGTTCTTAACAATGTTTCATTAAAATTAGATGTTCAATATCTGAATAAATGCTACTAAGACTAGGTGTAGGACCCTATTACACCACTCTTAGATCCTTGAGGCACCATGAAATTGGTCCATATAGATATGATATTTTGAAAATAGACTCTCAAGCTTTCTCTTGCATTGAATTGGGTCAAAATAACCAACTTCGTGTAACTCTTTGCAAACCAATGGCTTTGATCAACCTTATACCTATACTTGAAGGATATCAATGGGATTGGAAAGGTCATATGGTCATGTAAATAGAACTAGACACACTGAGGGTTTAGGCCTAAATAATGTCTACACATACACGACCACCTCTGAGTGGTCTTAATGGTTGTAAGTGTTTCTCTACTTTATTCCACATTAAATTAAGCTATAGGCATCATCCCACAATCCCTTATGACTCTACCATTTCACCCTTCTTCATCTAAGTGCTCTACCTATAGTTTCATCTTGAAGTACCCTCTATCTAAGATAAAATATAAGGAATCTCCCATATTTGCCTTGCCAAAATGAGACTATAGGAGGATATAATAGGTCTTAAAGATGCTCTGTACCCAGTTTCATAACTTGGTCATGCTCCAAGACCCCTCAAATTGTCAAATCTTTCAAGATAGGCTTATATGACTGATGATTGTGCACAAAATTTACTAAGTATGGGGTTAGAGCCTATTTGTTTAACCTTTCCTTACTTTTTTTCCTTGCTCATTATTATCACATGGAAGTATAATATAATCACTATAATAGTGACTCTTAAATTGATAATTCACTTCACCTCTTACATATTTTCCAAACCTGTATTCTCCATTTGCCTAAGTTAGTCCATAGACCATGTTGACTATGTCACCTATAGGTGGAAATAAAGGATAATTCAAATGGTCTCTATATATGCTCATTTGTATATGATTAACTCATTACTTTATCTTTATCCCTCTGATATCATTGGATCATTTCTAACTTGAGTGAAAATCTATGCCTATAGGTTTTGATTCTAGTCTCTCACCATCAACACTCTATGGGTCTACAATTAGACTATAGATGTTGTTTGGGGGTATGATACCCTCCTATAGGTGAATACATTTTCCTTGACACTATGTTCCCCTTTTAGCTTCTCCTACAATCACTAATGTCATCTTTCATTCAAATAGAGTCACTTTGTCATGATTCATACAACCATTATGTCACTATTATGTTGTAAGGTCATTTTGGATTTAAGAGTACTGTATCTTACTAAAATTTTATAGTGATAACTTGCCTAAATTAAAAGCCTACTTACATCATATTCTCTTAACCAAACAACCACTTCATTATGTCAAGACATTATCTCTAGGCTTGGGCCTCAAGATAGAAACTACTAGGTCTATCTAGATCTCAAGACAATTCACCATGGAAAGACCAAGTGTATGAGTAAAACTTGATTCAAAGAAGTTAATGTAAGTTATCTTAATTTCAACCTTCTCAACTTGTGGTCATGGTTCTAGGTTTGTCTGCAATGTAATGGTTTCACCATTGTCACAATGATACTTTAACATTCTCATACCTAATTGAAGGTTTTGAATGAGCTCAAATATATTAATTTCAACACTCCTCTATCTCATATGGATTGAACTCAATCCATTATTGTAAACTTCCTATAGGTGCTAATGCGTATAGAACTATGTGTGGTGAATTAGTTCTCACAACCAATATTTAACTCTTTTAACATCTCAGTATTATTGTTTCCACTTTGAGACTCCCTTCACAACATTGAAACCTTATTATCTCATCACCATGACTGATCAAGGCTTAGTTTATCTTGACTATAGGTGATAGTCACAAGGAAACCTGACTGTGTGCACTTCTTGTTGTGTCTTAGACATTTCACTTAATAAATGCCACTTTTGAGACTCAACCTTCAAAGGAGGAACTGGTCATGATGGTATGAGAGGTTGTAAACAACATTAACTTTGTTTTGAAGACCAATGTAGGAAGGTAAGACTTTGCCACTGATGAAACATTGTCAGTTGACTTCCAATAAATTCTTCCACTAGCAAAATGAGAGTGATCTTTCCAACTTCTTTACATTCACATGTACAAACTAAACTAAAAATTGCAATAAGTATGCTCATATTCCTCAATATCTCATATAATACTTGGCTTACTCGAGTCAATGTAAATGGAGAAGGAAAAAGGAGGTGTTGGGGATGTGAAATTAGTTTTGAGAACCCAACCTTCTTATGAATGCTTCATGAAACAAAAAAAACCAAAATTGTGACTATTTCCATGAATTGGAATACAAAGGGATTAATACCATTTACCAAGTGCACTTTCTCTAACTCACCTCCTCCTATCCATACCAAGTTGAAATCGATTGACCCTTTTGATAAAGTTTACAATGTTTTATAATGAGAAGTATAGAGAAAGAGAATAAACACATGGCCTTTAAGAAGTGGCATTGGCATGCACACTCCCCTTAAATGGTATCACCAAGTGGTTTTGTGAAGATATCTGCCACTTCTTCATTTATAGGATAAAACTACATATTAATATCACCATTGATTACTTTCTCTCAAATTAAATACACATGAACTTAAATGTGTTTAGCTCTTTGGTGTTGCACTATATTTTTTTCTAGAGTTATACAACATTGGTTATCATAATGAAGGGTGGTACTCTGAGAAACATCCAAATGAATTTCTTCCAATAGCCTTCATAGCCATATGGTTTCTTTAGCAGCTTCCATAGCACTTCTACACTTAGTTTATAGAGAATAGAGAGAGAAATAGTAGGTTATTTCTTGACACTCCAAGTGAAAGAACCTTCACCAAACTTAAACACATATTCAGAAGTAGATGTGAGATCTAAAGTATCACTAGCATGGTCAGCATCATAATAATCATATAATTTAGCATTATCAATGGAAGAATAAAATAAAACAAAATTAATTATTCCTTTGATATAATGAATAATTCATTTAGCTAATTTTCAATTATCCAAATATGGATCCTACATAAATCTAGAAGCAACACTAACAGCATATGAAATATCTGGCCTAGTAATATTTAGATAAATCAAACTTCCAATAAGTTATTTATATAAAGCAGGGTTAGTTTTTTCACATGGAGGTTTAGGATCAATTTTAACACCAACTTCAATAGGAATAGTGATAGATTTACAATAAATCATGTTAAACTTAATAAGAAGATTATGTGCATATTGAGATTGTGATACAAAAATTGAATTTGTATCCTGACATATAACCATTCCTAAAAAATGATGTAGAATGACTCAATCAATCATTTCAACAATTTGACTTAGTTGATCATTATATTTATGAATTAAACTAATTAGATCGCCAGTAATTAATAAATCATCAACATATAATACAATTAGCATCAAATGACCACTTTCAACTTTAACAAAGATATCATTATTTGAATAGTAGTTAGAAAAACCCAATTCTTTAAAAACAGAAGTAATTTTAGAATACCAAGCTCGAGGAGCTTGGTTTAAACCATACAAATATTTTTTTAACTTTCATTCATAATGTTATTTATTAAGATAAGTGAAACCTTTAGGCTAAGCCATATATATTTCTTCATCTAAATCACCATTTAGAAATGCATTCTTGACATCTATTTGGTAGATAACCCGGCCATTTTAGGTTGTAAGAGCAATAAGAAGTCTAACATTACTCATTTTTGCTATAGGAGCAAAGGTTTCAACATAGTCAATCTCAGGGTTTTTATCAAACCCATGAGCAACTCATCTAGCTTTAAATTTGTCAATTTTACCAATTGAATTATATTTGATCTTATACAGCCACCTACAATTGATAATATGCCCTTTAGGCATAGGAAGGATAAGATCCCAAGTCTGATTTTTAATTAAGGAACTATATTAAGCTTGAATATAAATATTCCATCTATCATCTTGAGTGTATTCCTCAAATGATTGAGGTTCACATTCATACATAGTTATTAAGCATGATAAGAATGTTGACTTCTAGTTAATTTATTAAAATTGTCAACATTCAAAGATTGAATTAGAGATTTTGCCCATTTAGGTCTTTTAGATTTAACATGAAACTTATTGGGTTCCTCATACTCCAAGTTATCTAAAATTGGATCAACTTTCTCAAGGGCATCTGTTTCATCATAAGGAGAAACATGAAAGTCGGGTTCATCAACAAAAGAACACTGAGGAGGATCCATAGAGGGATCACAAAATCATTTTTTGAGAATAAGAACATTCCTATTCTCAATAATCTAATGTTTAAAAGGATCATACACTCTTAAAAAAAAATTATTACCTCCATAACATACAAAAATGAAAGAATAGGAAGTGGGATCGAGCTTCTTTCTTTTAACTTTAAGAATAAAGATAAAAGCAGGACTACCAAAGATCTTGAGATGAGATACACTAGGTTTATTTTTAGTCCACATTTTTAAATGGGTATAAAGATGAAAGGATTTGGTAAGGACTCTCTTCATAATGTGAACAATAGTTTTCATGGCTTCGGCTCATAAGAACTTAGGAACTTTAGTAGATTGCAACATTGTTCTAGCCATTTTTATGATGGTACAGTTTTTCCTCTTAGTAATACCATTTTTATGAGGGGAATACAAAGTTTTTATTTCCATTTTAATACCTCAACTAATGCAAAAAGAATCAAACTCTTTACTAACATATTCACCACCATTATCAATTCTTAATATCTTCATAGGCAAATTAGATGCATTTTCAACACTAGCTTTAGATTCTTTGAAGTTAGATAACACATCATATTTATTTTTAATGAAAAAATCAAATCATTATAGTGTAATCATGAATAAAATTAATAGTATAAAAATAACCATTAAGAGATACAACTTCAAGATGTCCTACAACATCACTATGAACTAATTCTAAAGGATGTGAGGAATTCACATCATGATTCTTGTGAAGGGGGTTAGTATGTTGTTTACCACGTAAGCAACCCTCACAAGTTTTATGATGAGAAGGGATAGAATGAATTATAATAATATTATTATTTGTATATATATCATGTAAACATATAAAATTAACATGCTCTAATCTTTCATGCCATAATTGAGATTCATTATTACTATGCGATGAAAGAAAACATGTAGAAGAAGGAGAAAAGATATATAAACCATTCTTTGGAACACCTTTAACAATCAAGGAACTAAAATGATTTATAATGGACCAACTATCTTTACGTAATGTTATAATGAAATTATTATTTGTAAGTCGATAACAAGATAGTAAATTCTTTTTAATCTTAGGTACATAAAAAACATCATTAATAACAACATTTGAAAATTTTGCTTGTCTTTGTTTAATTGCTTTTAAAAATCAATTATCTCCTAAGTAAATTATTTTAGAAATATCTCTAAAATCGTATAAAATATCAAATAATCATGTCATATGATGCGATGAACCACTATCTAAAATCTACCGATTTTCATTTAAAGCAAATAAAGTAGCATAAAAAGCAATAACTTTTGAATCTTGATTATTATTCTAATTAGGGTTTTGATTGTTCTGCTTGTTTTAATTAGATTTCTTCCCTTTTTTATTTCTAAAAGTTTAATTGTTATTTATATCCTTGTTTATATAACAAGTTTCCCTTCTATGACCAAATTTACCACACGAATTACAATTTCCATTAAACTTAGGTGTATGATTCTTATTACCTCATTTCTTATTCCTATATTTGCCTTTAGCAGAATTAGGGTTAGATTTCTAGTTTTTAGTATCATCAGAAACATTATTTAATGTGAGATGTGCCTAAGTGGAATTCTTTTTAGAATCAAAATTTATCATAACTTTCTCTTCTTGAATCAAGAGAATAGACAAGGTGGTAAGGTCATGGATATATTGCTCACTTTGACACTTAAAATTCAAAATTGAAATAAAATTTATAAATTTTTCATGAATATTGTTGTAGTTTAATTGGGTTTCAATTCATTTATGCTATCTAGTGTTTATCTACTTGTTTCAAGACAATTCTTGACTTATTATAACTAGGTGCAAACATGGTATGTTCTCGTAGTGCTCAACATTTATCACTTGATTACACTAGCCTCAATACATATAAGGCACAATCCTTATGTGCTCACCCAAAGCACAGTAGAGAAAGAACTAGGGCTGACATTGGGCTAGTTGTGCCATGGTGTAACTCATTATTTATATGACTTGGTCATTACAATAATGGTGTTGGTATGTTCATTGGTGTAAGTTGTTTCTAGGCTAGACTAATGATTTATAGGTGCAGAGCCTATTTAGTGAACTACTTCTGGTCATAAGGGCCCAAGCCTATATTGGGTTGGTTCTATTCTCTCAAGGGCACAAGCCTTTGTTTTGCTAAGATCAGCATTATCCAATGTTTTGAGGGGTCAATTGAATGCCTTAGATCAAGTTCATACTAAGCTCATGCTTTATACAAGGATATAATCACTAGGCATGGGTTTTTATCTATACCTAGGCCATTTCTTCAAAGTAGGTTGACATCATATTTTACATAGGGATGTTATTAATGCTCTGAACCAAAAATGCATTTAAACACCACATTCATATATTGAAACTATAATATTAAAACTATTCCATTCAGTTCATAATTTAATAGCAAGGTGAAAGATAATGAAACCAGTAACATTATGGTTTCCAACAACCAATATTTATTAATTAAAGTCCACATATAGAATAGATTACATTAATATAGAGTAAGTATATTTTTTAAGCTATATATATACTTAGAGGCTCACAAGCAAGCTTGGGCATATACATTAGGAGCCTCAAAGGCATCCATGTTAATTCTCATGATAATGGCATCCATATGATTATATCTAAATCTAATTCTATAAAGCTTCATTGCATTTATTCATATCCCTTGCTCATTGGATCAAACTCAGCTTTATAACACATAGGATCATCTTCATGCCAAGGGGGAGAGCACACATTAGGTGTTGAGATGGAGCTTTGGTTAATCATTCCACCATCTCCATCACCTTGTACCCTTTATGTTACAGTCATCACATGTATCTACTCATGAAGATGCCCCTAGAAATCTAGGTTCCAAGTAACCACCTACCAACTGGTGCTAGGTCTATGATGATTCCTCCAATTGGTGTAAAAGATACTATAACAACAATCATGTTAAGTGATTACCTCATATTGAAGTATCTATCAAGTTGGTGTGGATCCATACTTAGATGAATTAGGGGGCTAATATTACCCCATTCAAAATTGTTAGTCCACCCTAAAACTATTATTTTAAAGCTTTTTGTGCACATAATTTGGGTGTGCTCTCCTTTAGCTCGGTACTAAAGTTCGTAAAGACCTTAATAGTGAGCTTTAGTTCCTTAGCAGTGTTGTCTATCTCCATGGATATGGAAATGATCTTGAGCACCTATATCTTCTCTAATTCCTTCTTCAAGGCCTCAATATTTGCCTTAGCTTTTGTCACTCCTCTGTCCAGGATTTCACCTTGTTCATAGGCCTTAGTCTATAAGGCACATAAGAGTGCTTTCAGAATTTTTTCCTAGTCTTTGATCTGTGTGCCTAAGGTTTTGACTTCCCCATTACCTGTGTGTGCTCTGACCTACTTTTAGTGTATACCTACACCATTAGCTCCTCCTTTTCCCCTTTTGCCTTCTTAAGTTATGCATCTTTGACTAGCGCCTAATTTGAGAAGCTATAGAAGATGGTGTTGGTTGCATCTGCACCCTCTTGAAGTTTTTTGAAGAGTTCTTCTACATCTTCAACCTTTACATCTAGGTCCATTTTTAGAGTGGCACATGGGTCCTCTTCTTATTCTTGTGCAAGTTCTATCTTCAACCTTGGGAACATTTGCTTTACTAGCACACATACTTTATCAACCGTCAAGAGGTTCGATGTGTCAACTTTATCTAAGAGGGATGGATCGATTATCTCTGTGTTCGGATAGTTGCTACAACTTAAAATTCATGGTGTATTCTTCCTCTTCTACACCCAAGGTTATTTTCTTCCATTTTGATGCCCTAACATCATTGATGATGTTTTTTTCTGTAACTTCAAAGGCCATCCAAATGAGTGGATTTACCAGCCTGACTAGGTTCATGGTGTGGGTATTTATTAGAAGTGAATCATGCCCTTCTTCTAGTTTATTTACACCCATTATGGCTTTCTTTGGCACCTAAAAGTGAGGCTCATCCATATATCTATCAAAATAAAATTATAGTTGTTGGTGCATCCTAGTTGTGGTAGCTTCAGGGGCATGTATTCAAACATGAAAAAAACTTCATCTATCTGCCCCTTTTGTGTCTTTTCTCTTAGGCTCAACTTCATGCCTTCTTATTCTATGACAGCCAGCTCCATTTATTCTTCTTCCTCTTCATCAGTGGTATTTATCTCTTTGACACTTTCCTTTGAGGTTTCTTCTTCCTATTCATGTAGGGGTTCTTTTTTAGATTTGTCCCCTTCGTTCACTTATTCTTCTCCCTTGGTGCTAGTTTTGCCCTCCTCTTGTTCTTGTTGGGTCTCTTTGACACTCTCCATTTGTTCTTTCAAAGTGCCATCACCTTCCTTGTCTTTAGGTGCCCTTTCGCTACTTGGGTGTGCTTGTAGTGTAGCTTGGTCTATAGTGCTAGTGGGGGCACTAGGTGCATTTGATTATGCTTCCTTAATTGGTTTTGCACTGGCAGTAACCTTTTTCTCTTCCTTATCTTTCTTGGCCTTTTATTCCTAGGCCTTCTTATTTTTCTCAACCTTCCTCTTCTTTGTTAGTGCTAAGGCTTTTTATTCCTTAGCCTTCCTTTCCTCGGCCTTGACCTTCTTAATCTCCTCCTAGGTCATGCCTTTTTCCTTCATGTTATCCTCTTATCCATCACTAGTGCATTCAATATTTATATTTGCTCATCCCTAGTTTCCTCCATGCCTCTCTCTTTTCCTCCTCAATTTATGGAGGTTGCATAGTGGGTTCTTCAAATGAAGCAAGCACTAGCTTCTTTTCTTCTCCAAGAGTGGCAGTAGTGCAACTTTGGAATGTCTTATGAACCTCTTCAATGTTGGGTTATTCTCTTGCTTCTTCTTCTTGTATGATGTAAACTCTTGTCCCTACTTCTTCTTCCTCCTCCATCTCTTCACATGCCTCTTGCACCTCCATTTCCTCACATGCCTCTTGTGCCTCCATATCCACCAAGGTTATTGTTCACATCAAAATGGGCCCCTTGGACTTATTATTTTTCTCATTCTTGCTAGGAGATGAAATTTATAGTGAAAATGTCACACACTTTTTCTTTGGGGATGAAGGGGTGTCTTCTTCATTGGAGGTTATCTTTAACCTTAGGCACACTTGAATATCTTCAAGTGTTTCTCCCCACTTTTTCTAGGGAGATTTATTTTTTTCTACTGGTAATAGCTTCTTTCATCAATAATCCAGAGGGGGAGATCATCATCCTTATTGAGGTTCACACCCTTCTTTCTTGGCTTCATCTCATAATATCACATGTATATGTGCCTGAGTATTACTTCCTTCTAGAGGGGATGGAGGTCAGTGTGATCTGAGTCATCCTCCTCATATTTGGTAGATTTTCCTCTTAAGTGCATGTATTGGTACCACATCCTACTTCTTTCTAAATATATATCCTTCACTGGGATGTCTAGCTACTACATATTTGGAATCATCCATAGCATATCCTTGAAGTATATAGTGGAAAATATGTAAGGGAGTTTTAGCTAGCATGATCAGTTATCATCTATGAGCACTAAGTTCACTACATAGAAGTGTTTCATAATGGTTAAGGTTATCATTACAAACATGTTTTGAGGGAGTTCCTCAAATATGTACCATTTCATCCTAAATGCCTCTATGTATTAAGTGCACCACCCCGTCACTCGAGTCTTGTACTTCTGGGAGAATATAGGTGGATAGGTGAAGTTTTGGTCCTTCAGTGCTAGGGAGTCCTTGTAAAATAAGAAGACCCAAAAGTTGTCTTCATCACCATCAGGAACACTTATCTCCTCCATCACAATTAAAATCAATATTGACCCCCACTTGAATGTCTCTCACACCGTATGACACTCATGCATGTTCTTTATCATTTCCTCAACAATAAAATTAGCAATGTTGAATTTGACCCCTTATGTCATGTGATAGGAAATGCACAAGTATGCCTTGTTGATATTTATCCATCTTCCATTAAGGTATATCTTGGAGCTCATGAGGTGCACAAATGCCCTCGTGTTAAGTTCTTTTATATCTTTTATTGGGAATACAAACCCTCCTTTATAATAAGCAAGGAGTTTTAAAACACTCTCTACTTCCATGCCATCTACCATCATCTAGTAGATATCTTCACTAGAGTTTGAGAGCCTGATGATTCTACTAATTTGGCTTGTTGATAACTGTATGTGCTTCCCTATAAATTAGAAGCAGTCTCCATAAACATGCAAGAGGAAGAACTGCATGAGTTTCTCTAGCTTCCCAAAACATGAAAACTTATAGAGCTAAGTTACACTAGTGGTCATAAGTTTGTCTAGGATGGAGACATCAAAAAACATCATGCCTATTCCTATCTTGGCCCCTATATCAACCATGTAGTATTTCACTATATCTTGCACATTTCTTGAGGTGTGATGGTTGTATTATTTTAGTTGGTAGGTGTACGTGAAAGATGCCCAGTTCTCTCTTACCAAAACCTCTATGATAAAATGCATTTCTTTATATGACATATTTGTGAGTACATTAGGATCAACAGATATGATGTTAACCCCTTCCACTAACTGCACTTTTTTATTTTCAGTGACTATCTCTTCCATGGTTTTCACCTTCTTGACATCCTTCTACGCCTGATATGGACCAAAACTCATACATTTCTTCCCCATTCTAAACTGGCTAGTGTTGAAGAATGGTCTATTTACTTACTAAAGCCTATAATATTTCTTAGTGATTCTCATATTCAAGGGGTATATGACTGTGACTTCATCTCTTAAGCTTTGTTCATTGTTAATGGTGGCCTTGATGTCACTCAAGATTTTTTGCAGTCAATTTTTCTAATAATTCTTTCCCCACAAGCCTCCTTTCTAATCTCAACAAGAATGTAATCTCCTTCTCTTTGTAATTATTCTTTTTTAGTGGATGTGGGTGCTTAAGGTTTCACATTGGTAGTGTTTTCTCACTCTCAGCTCTAGTTTTATGCTTAATTTCACTTAAGGTTTGTAACCTAAACCAGTCAACATTTTACTTCTTTATACCCCTAATTTAGTTACCATCTTAATTGTAAGTGAGTAATAACATGCTAGCCCCTATATTTCTCAGAATCCACTTAAACCTATGAAATCTATGAAAATCCACTACCACCTATGCATTCAATATGGATCTTGTGCCTTCATTGTCACCTCATGAAATTTTCCTAACTGTATTTTTTGTTAAGTGACATTTAATTCAAATGGTCACTTCCTACCTAACTTTGGGTGGATGCTAACTTTTCTTGATGATCTTCTTCCTATTATTTATTCATTTGGCATGACCTTCACCTTCCTTATGACTACTTGGGCATAGTGCTTCACATGTGCACAATTCAGCCTCCAAGGTTCCATCTTCTCTTCCTGTTGCTTTATTTCAAGTGCGCTTTTCTGTCTTGGTTAATTTATCTACACATTCATCTCTTGCCTTACCCTATCCTAATCCATACAAATCTATTAAATTGGTCCTCTAGTACTTCACTCTATAGGTGTCTTATGCACTTAGTATCCTATGCACCTTTCTTTCATCTCATGTGCACTAACATCTTGTGTACCTCTCTTCATTACTTGGTACTCATATTTTCAAAGTCTGGCAAGTTATATGGACCTAAAAACTTAGGTGTATAACCCTAGGTGCTTAGAAAGCAACCTCACTTGACTCACTTGACTAGTATTATGCATGGAAGCACTAAAATAATTCCCCTGCAGGCCTAAAAGCATCTCACTTTCTGAATCTTATGTATGAAAATCTTGTGTTTCTATTATCTTAATTTGGAAAACTTCACACACCCATAACTTAGGTTTCTAGACTTAGGAACTTTACAAAGTGTCCATGCTTAACTCACCTAGCTATATTTATGCATGGAAGTACCATAAGATTTTATCAGTGGGCCTTAAAGCACTATTTATTAACCTAACATGAACAACACCACAAAACATAAGGAAATGTTTGGCTTGCACCAAATTTTGTTTAGATCAGCATAACATAACTGAATTATGATCAAAAAGTTAGTATCTGATGGCACAAGTACCATCATATTACCTATAATACTTTAATTGGTTATCATTGAAATGCCCAGGGAGCATTTCACCTGAAAACATGAGCATCTTGCATGCACTAGTTTCTAATATACTTTCGATGACATATGGACCCATCCACATAATTTTTATCTTTCCTCAGTGCTTGAGGGACTTGGAGTCAGAGAGTAATACCAATTATCCTTCATTCAATACCTTGTGCTTAATATGTTTGTCATGCCATAACTTTTGGCATGCCTTCTCTATCTACTGGCTCCACCTTGCTTGGGCACGTACCTCATCCAACCACTCTAAATCCTCCAACCTCACACTCAATGATTCTTGGTCATCTAAATGAATAATACATGTAATACATAATGATGGGACCATGAACTCTATTGTTATAATCACCTCTACATCAAGCACCATTTGGAATGGTATAACTTTATTCAGGCACTTGTAGGTTGTGCAATATGTGCATAGTATTATTGACACTTGATCATCCCAATATTTGCAACCATCATCTCATATATTCATGAAACACATCCCTAGGATCTTGTTGAATGCCTTAGTTGTACCATTCACTTGTGGATTATAAGGCATTATCTTATGGTGTACCACCATATATCTGGTTAGCAAGATCTGAAAAGATTCATTAATAAAGTGTGTGCCTCTGTCACTAGTCAAACTAAGTGGGCACCCATAGTGACTTGTGATATTCTCCCTTATGAAGATTATAGTTGTGGTAGCTATGCATTTTTTTGGTTGGTGCTACCTCGACCCACTTGGTGAAATAGTCAATGGCCACTAGAATATATCTTGTGCTTGTATGCCTTGTTTTAGGAGTTATTGGCCCATTTTTTAAATGGTGCTTGGGAAAGAATGGGGATGAGAGGCATCTCATCCTAGTGGTTGGGCTTCCCTATGCACTAGCATATGTCACATGCCTTGGCATAATATTTTACATCTTAGAATAGACATGGCCACCATAAGCCTAGTTACAACACCTTGTATGTCATTATATCTCCAATGTAGTAGCCTCCTACTATCCCCTTGTATGCCTTGTATACAATGGATTACCTTTCATGTTCTTAGATGCATCGGTATAGGACTTCATCTTAGTTTTTATAGTTACCCACTGATGAGATGAAAAGGGGTGGTGTGAACTATGAATTATTTCTTCTCTTTGATTTTCATAGTTAGGGGTACAGATCAAAATGTTAGAAAAGTGGCTATTTCTTCCAAGTCATCAAAGATGCACTAAACTCTATAGAGTTTCACATCTGACATGTCATCCTCAATAGGCACTGTTGAATCACCTAATTCAATGTAGGACAAATGATCTAGGCCCTAGTTTTATTTTCTAGGTTTGATGACAACTAAAAATTGGAATTTTTTGAAATACAACTATCCATCTATAAATGCACCCATGTAGGACAAGCTTATTCATGAGGTACTTAAGCACCTCATGATCGGTGAAAAATATGAATGGGGTTATCAACAAGTATTGTCTAAATTTTTATAGGGTGTAGACCATTTTCAGTACCTCGCACTCTATGGTTGTATAATTATTCTCCACCTTTATCAATTTTTTGCTTACAAAGGAAATGGGATGATCCATCTTGCCCTCACCTGGTTGTGCCAGAATGGCACCAATTATGGATCCTAATGCATCAACATGGATATAGAATGTATTTTTCCAATTGGGAAATTATAAAATAAGCATGCTAGCCAATTTGAGATTCAAATATTCAAAGTCATCTTCTTACATTGTGAAACAATAGAATGGGCCATCTTTACAAAAGATCTACTCTAGCAGCACCATAATATTTGCATAACTCCTTATAAATTTTATATAATAGCCATAATGACCTAGAAAAGTGTGAACATCTTTCTATATTGAAGGGGTCTAGAGTTGAATGATTATTGAAATCTTCATGGGATCAATGAACATACCATCTTTACAGAGAATGTGCTCTAGAAAGGTTCCAAAGGGTGTAAAAAATATGTATTTATTGAGGTTCAAGGATATTTGTAGCTACCTACACCTTTAAAATATCAAGTATAGGTTGTCATAATGGTCCTTTACAATCCCATAACAGTCTAGTCATCTAGGTATATTTAAAGGAACCTGTGGATGAAATCCTTAAATGTAGTGATCAACACTCTAGAGAACATAGTTGGTGTATTATTGAGTCCAAAAGGCATCATGTTATAATCAAAACAACTCTATTCAGTCATAAAGGTTGTTTGGGACTTGTCCTCCTCTTCAATTTAGATTTGATGGTATCCTAGAACCCATTAGTGAAGTTATAAATCTCACAGCCTATGATGCCATCCAAAACTTCATTAGTGAACGGAGTCGAGAAGGGGTCAGTGATGTAGGCAATGTTCAACATTCTATAATCGATTTAAATACAAATATACCTATCCTTATTGATGTTAATCACCATGGGGCTCACCTATTTAGATTCTTATATAGGGTAGATGACCCCTACAACTAGCATTCCATCAATCTATATTTTAACCTTGGCACAGAGATTGGGGTTTATTTTGTATAGGTTTTTCTTGACTAGTTTTGCATCATCCACTAGCTTTATACTCATTTTCCCAAGGGATGGGTGGGTACCATTTATCTCTCAGTATTTTTAATAAATAATATAACTCTTTTAGGAGATCCACAATTCATGCTAGCTCCACATCAAACTAGTACATGCCCATAGTAGCCATCTTTGGTTTCCCTTCTACACTAATGTCTACCTTGGTAGTCTTAAGAGGTGTATGATAGGTCTCATTCCTCTCCTGATGGGAATCCTCAACTTTATTTCTCCCCTCAGTTTTCTCTATATGAAGATGAGTTGGGTTTTCTTCATCAAGGGAACTATCCTTTGTTTAGCATACTAGTTTCTTCTTGATTGTCAAGGTCATCCAATTGTATTCCTTCTAGGTTTCATCATCTTATTTACTCAAGTCATTATTGAGTGTCTATATCTCAAATAAATTTTGGATCACCAACCCTTTCTCTCTAAACATATATTTGAGGAACTCTTCAAGGATGGAAGTGTCTTCAAACACTGCCCTATGAATTACTTATAGTGGCTCGATTAATTGTAGGTTCTATGAAGAAAAGGAAAAGGTGTGTATGAACTACTCCTTGATTACATCCCAATTTATTATCTCATGGTGCATCTCATTGATAGCATACCATGATCATACCCACATCTTCAAGGTTATATAGAAGGTGTGCACCCACAAGTTCCTTGGGGCATTCTCACCATAGACATCCCAAGTTTA
The DNA here is from genome assembly GCA_037957365.1 of Torreya grandis. Lineage (NCBI taxonomy): Eukaryota > Viridiplantae > Streptophyta > Pinopsida > Cupressales > Taxaceae > Torreya > Torreya grandis. Next base: position 1,509,201 of record JARHVA010000707.1, on the reverse strand, counting down.
CTTACACAAGCACACATGTGCTACAAGGTCAGAATTACTAGAGTAGGTAAAGATATATAGGTCCTCATTATTTTTCTTGAATCTGGTATATGTTGCTTCTTTTACATATTTCCAAGTTTCCAAGCTAGGACTTTGAACTACCCACCAATGACTGGCAGTGTTCCTTAAAGTATACACCAGTGTACCCATTCTATCTATCTCCTTTGGGATGCATGATTCTAGGTCACTGACATACTCTTCCATAGTTTTTCTATGCTCATACCTTTGGAGTGTTATAAGTTCACTTTTGTTTAGGTGAAACACTTTCTTACCCCTCTTCTTGTTTCAAGGGACCCATCTCTTAGGAGTGTGATCAATCTATACTCATCCAATCCTCATATGTTTTGGTACCTTTGTGTACACTAAATGACACCTTTGACTAGTGGTTTCATAAGATTCTTTCATCCATTGATCATAATCAATGTCAATGGTGTCTGAGACTGACTGTCCATCTTCCCAAAAAATCACTCCTTGGTCATTGGGGTTGAGAGTCTCAAAAGCTTATGTCATGATGTTATATATATGGTTGATATCATCCTCAAGATCAACACTCTCTACATAGGGGGGCCTTGGTCACTAGAGAGGGGGATCACTACCCTCACCTTATCATTTTCAAAAGTCATATATCTCCTTTTTAAATGCATATCTACATTATTTGTGTAGCACCATGGCCTTCTCAAGAGTGTTGGGTAATTATCTTGCTCTACCAACTCGATCACCTTGAAGTCAATATGAAACTAGGTGCCTATGATATCTAAAATGTCACTCTTCATAATTATAATGGGTTACACTCTAGTCTTGTTATCCATGAAAAGCACATGAGGGGAAGGCTTCAAGGCTAGCCTACCCATCTTTTCCCATGTGTTCTTGGTCAAAATATTAGCTTCAATGCTTGTGTCCACAAGGACCTAATATACTGACCATTCATCAATGGTGGTATTCACAATGATTTCTTGATCATAATCTGCATTCTATGTATTCCTTAATTCTCATGCCCTCTCCTTGTGCGGCACAAAAATTTCAACTATATTTTACCTTGTGTGATCCAAGAGTAAGTTTTTTAATAGGGGTAACATTCCTTCCATTTGTAGGAGGTTCAAGATCTTTATTAGCTCTTGTATTTTAGCATCCTAGCTATATTGCTTCTTATGAGAAGTGGTATCCTATGCTTCTAGGTCTTATGCCAATTGGAACTCTCCTTATAGGTTTTGAATGACACTCATGACTTGTTTCAAGATATCTTTCTAACACATAGGGTCAAGACAAGGTGCATCTTTAGGATTAGGCTATGTTATGCTCTTAGTGTGGCTTTATTTCCCATACTCCAAGAATAACTCTGGTATTGGTATAACTGGCAGCTAGGTGGTGAATCCACTATGAGTAGTTGCCTACACTTTGATTGGCTCTGTGCAAGTCGATTGCACCTTCACAGTCCACTTTTTTGTTTTCATCTTGTGCCTAATCATTCCAACATCCTTGTCCACACTAGGTCAACATTACATTAATTTCTTGTATGATTTAGGGCATTCCTTGACCTTATGTGTTCCTCAACAATACCCACATGTTTAATGTGTAGGGAAGTCACATTGATAGTACTCAATTGAGTTTCACTTGTAACATGAGTGCGGTGGGAATATTCCTCCATCACATCCTCCACCTCATCTTCTGGTGCCTTTTTGCATCCCATAGCCTATATTTTGTTGGTCATATCCCACAATTCCTTGGGTTGTCTTCCCTCTAATTATTGTATTTATTTTTCATGCATCTCTCTCAATATTTTTATGCATATCATTGATCATGCGACAATAAACTATGGTATGAGTATAGGCATCACACAACCAACAATAAATGGTTGTGTTAACTTGACTGGTGTGTTGTAACAAAGGGCATTTATAAACATCATGCATCTCATGATAAACCTCACATATTAGAATTAATGTCCACATATTCCTTTAGGGATATTTTCTCTTTTTATGGCCTTCCATCTTGCAGTCAGTGCACCATAATCCACTTTGAGTATCTTATGATGAACTAGTGGTCAGCTTTTATAGTTGAGAGGCCATATATGTAATCTACACCTTTATGAATGGGATAATTTCCATATTTACACTCCTAAATACCTTATCTTAGAGTGTGGCTTTAAGTTCTTTGTGAGGGTCCACGAATGTCTTCATAGAATATGCTCTTCTAAATGGTACTAGAATTCCTCCAACAAACCATTATGCATACTGAAAGGGGTGAATGTCATAAGGAATCTTGGAAAGAAGAGTTTTAAACCTAGAATCATACAAGTACATGATCTTTAATATTCCTTGGTTAATTTATTTCAATGTAGTGATGTTTTATTGTTTAAACTTGGGTATATCGAATTCCTTCAAGAATGCTTCCTTCAAAGTGTCATAGTCAATCATAGCCTGATTAGGATAAAATTTCCTATACCAAGGATGAGCATGATCTAGTAGAGTTTTCATGAATTCTATTAGGTTAAATTTTGATTGGGTTATACTTTGAGCATGCCATTATATTTCACATTTTATCACATGCTCTGCATTATTTTCCATGTCATGATATGTTGTTAGGTACATGGCCATCTTGTAATATATTTACTATGGGAGGCACTAGCATCTGGGACACTTACCCTTGGTACTTGTCTTGGTAGTAGTCATATAATGCCTATAGTCACTAGTTTGACTTTCAACCCCATTTTTATTGATGGTACCATTGAATTTGATGGTGCAGTGCTACTCACTTGTGGCACTAGGCCACTTCTTGTGGATTATTGCCCAATCTACATAGTTGACATTAGTTGAACTATAATGCTTACACTCACATTCTATGTTTTCATGATAGTGATTAAATGTATATATGTATCCTCACTTAACTCCTTGTAAGGAATAGCTTGTTCAATCACAAATTTATACTCTAAGACTACAAACCGGTCAAACTCAATGTTGACAATAGGGTCAGTTATCACTCTTCTTTCTTCTTGTGGGGGATCCAATGCATGAGCTTATGCTACAAGTTCAAATAAGGTATATGCATCCATGGAGTCTTCAATGGTCAAAGTTTATAATAACCTAAATCATTCTCCACCTATCATGAGTTGAGTTCATTTTATGGATTCATTGTTTCTCTCATCATGGTGTTGTTGGAATTCAAGAGATCCTTCCCCATGCCCTCCCCACTCACTATGGGCTCTCTTGGCATTTCTAGGTTCTATATATTCTATCAACCTATGCCTTCTCTTGTTATAATTATGTCACCTAAGCTCTCAGGTGTCAATATGCTCATCTCCTTCCATTATGCTTCACCGACACATCTCCTTCTTCCTCATTGCATTGCTCATACACAAAAAGTATTTTAGCCTTCCATTATCATAGTTTCAAATCCATAATCCACCATCAGTTTTTTAAGATCTACACCAAAATCTTTCATAAATTTGACTCTAGGATCACACAAAAATTGACACTCTACTTCCTTAGGGTAGGAGTATATCGACACTATGAACTCAAGCATGTAATTGTTTATCACTCCTTGCCACCATTTATCTACAACCTTAGTCTAAATCATATATAGATTCTTAAGCTTATCTATGCACTCCTTCATCCACTCAAGGCACTAGACATAGCTTCATCTTCTATGGGTTGCATAGACAGCCAACCATTGGTACACATGTTCGTGTAGTTCACAAAATAAGACATCATATAGAGTATTATATAGGTGGTCTTAAACCCACTTCCTTGAATTTTGTCCTTTATAGGATAGATGCTTCTACATGAATTTGTCTTCCACCTATTGTATACAGTGTTTGATCTTCTTGAAGGAGAGTTAAAACATGGTTCTATCACACCATTGTAATAACAAAATTCAACATAGGGCCTGGAAATGGAACCAAAATGTTATATTTTAATTGGGTTTCAGTTCATTTACTCTGTTCAGTACTTATTTAGTTTTTTCAAATTAGTTCTTAACTCAATTCAACTAGGAACAAATAACATATATTCATGTAGCACTCAACATTTATCAATCAGTTATGCTAGCATCAATTCACATAAGGTACAAGATGTATATGCTCATCCAAAGCATGGTAGAGAAATATTTAGGGCCCGTATTGGGCTAGTGGTGCCATGGCATAACTCATTATTTATAGTACTTGGTCATTTCAATAATGGTGTTGGTAGGTTTATTGGTGCAAACCATTTTTGGGCTAGGTTGATGATCTATAGGTGTAGATCCTATTTGGGGAACTACTTCTGGTAATAAGGTCCCAAGCCTATATTGGGTGGGTCATATTCTTTCAAGGATACAAGCCTTTGTTTTGATAATCATAACATCATCCATCACTTTGAGGGGTCAATAAAATGCCTTAGATCAAGTTCATACTAGGTTCATGCTTTATGCAAGGATATCATCACTAGGCACGAGTTCTTATCTATACTTAGGCCATTTCTTTAAAGTAGACTAATGTCATATTTTACATAGGGATGCTATTAATGCTCTAAACTAGAACTTCATTTAAACACCACATTCATATATTGTAACTATACTATTAAAACTATTTCATTTAGTTTGTAATTCAATAACAAGGTGAAAGATAATGAAACCAGTAACATTATGTTTTCCAGCAACCAATCTTCATTAATTAAAGTCCACATATATAATAAAATAAACTAAAACATATTAAGTATATTGCTTAATCTATTTATCTGCCTAGAGGCTCACAAGAGGGCTTGGGCATATACATTAGGAGCCTCAATGGCATCCATGATAATTCTCATGATAAAAGAGTCCATAAAATTATATCTAGATCCAATTTTTTATATCTTCACTACATCCATTCACATCTTTTTCTCACTAGACTAAACTCAAATTTATAGCACATAGGAGCATCTTTATGCCAGGGTAGAGAGCACACATCAGGTGCTGAGTTGGAGCCTTGGTTGATCATTCTACTAGTTCCATCACCTTATGCCCTTTGTACTATGATCACCATGTATATCTACTCATGAAGATTCCCCTAAAAATCTAGGCACCAAGTAACTGCCTATTAGTTGGCACTAGATCTACGATGATTCCTCTTGCTAGTGCAAAATATACCAAAACAACAATCATGCCAAGTGATTTCCTCATACCGAGGTGTCTATTGAGTTGGTGTAGATCCATACTTAGATGAATTAGGGGCCCAAAAAATATTTAACTAAATGATAAAATAAGGCAATTAATCCTGAATCAAATTACAATTATATCCATCTAACTGAGCTTTAATTTTTTTAATTTTAGCAAGAAAATTAATAACTTTTCATCACCCTTCATAGGTGTAGTTAGCAATTCAAGGATTAATTTAATGATATTTAAAAAGAGAATGCCTTCATACATGGACTCAAGGATTTTCCAAGCATCGTTAGGGAAATTTTGATTACCAATGTGGAGAAGGAATTCATCCTTAACACTCTGCAAGCTTATTGGACATAACTTCCTATGATTTTGTTGAAATACATTGGTAAGATCAGGGGTTATAGGTCATCTAGAAGGGGATTTTTTAGTCACAATGATAATATTACATAATTTTCAAGCCATAAATTCATCTTTAACATGAATTTTATATATATTATAGTTATTTCCATTACACTTTTGATATTTATCTAAGAAAAAATGGGGCGAAGCCATATCTTTCCTTTAAACAAAGCATCAAACAAATGCTTAAAAAGAAACTATTTTACATGAATTTTTTTATTATTTTCAAAATAAAGTGAATTTCACATGCAAATATACTTAATTACACAATTTATATTCCAAACAATGTAAAAAATTGAATTAAAGTTGCACTAATATAGGTGTCAAAAGAGTCACACTCAAAAATAACCACTTAAATAGTATTATTAAACAAGGTGTAAAAATTTAATAAGAGGATTAAAAATATAAAATTGACCATTCCAATGCATTCTAAATGTGTCAAAACCTAGAGATCGACTAGTTACATGACTATGTTTGTCAAAAAAAGATTCACTAGGTGGAAAGTTGAAACAAGTTTGACACCAGATAGGGGTTTACACGTGAGAAAGTTGGCATGTGACCCAAGATTGAAATTTAGATTAATTTAAGTTGATTTTAATTTTAAAATAAATAAATAAATATTGAGGGGGATTTGAACACAAGACCTCCCTTGTGACAAGCTTTTAACAATATGAAAGTTACCAACCCTTCTAAAAGTTTACTTAAGATATTACATGCACTAATTTAAATTTATATGTTTTTATCTAATTTTTCAAAAATAAAAAAAATAAATGTGTGTGTGTGTGTGTGTGTGTGTGTGTGTGTGTGTGTGTGTGTGTGTGTGTGTGTGTGTGTGTGTGTGTGTGTGTGGGTGGGTGTGGTGCATGTAAATTCAAAGAGTAAATCAATTAATTTTTTTTAACTTTTGGATATTAAAAAATCACCCAAGGTGGGACCCGGGGTTGGCTTGCATGAAAATTTGAGATTTAATTAAATTAAATATTTTTAAAACATATTCAAATACTTAATACTGACCTTTTTATTTCTCTGTGACTGGTTATGACACTTTTGTAGGTGAGCAAATGCTCACAGTAAATTGTACAAGCTTCCAAATGGATTGAAATTTTTAGAATCCTCCTTAAATTGTCTATTAGTGCTATAGAAAGATTCAAAAATAAATTTTTGGTGGAGAATTTATTGTTTCACACCTCTTGGCTATGCAATGGCATTGAAGAGGCACAATAAAAAATTAAGAGGCTGAATGAAAGCTTCTCATGCCTTGAAAATGAATTTGGATTGCTTAAATATACATGCAATGACCTTTTAGAGCACCAAATCTCTTGAAGAATGATAGAAATAATTTATTTCTAATTTTATTCCTTGTAAGGGCTATACAAAATTCTATAGATCTGATATATATATATATATATATATATATATATATATATATATATATATATATATATATATATATATATATATCTTATCTTATCTTATCAAATGTTCTAGATCCTTTATTGAATAATCAACAAGATCTTGTCAATCAACCAACACTTCAATCAAGCCTTGCTACCATGATAAAATCCATTTAGGAATATAGATGCATACATAGGATCTATAAATGTAGTTGAAAGAAAATAATATCACTAAATCAATTGACAAAAAGATAATATTTATCATGGAAAAACCTATATGAGGTAAAAAAACTCACCAAAAGTGATTTTCATATATCGAGAAACAAAGTACCCCAATACAACTTCTCTTATCACTTATCCTCTCTAAAATAACCTTCACAAAACTTTTGAATAAATTCCTATGCAAAATCCCATGAATCCAAATAAATCACAGATAGGGGTAAACCTTATTTTATAATGAATTTTGAAGAGAGGTGACTATTGTGAATAACGAGTCCAACCATCCTGAAGAGTCATTAAATAAAATATTGGTAACTATTAAATAATTATAATAATGTTATTTTTTTTCACTAGGTCTACACATCATGTTAATAAATAATATATTATTATTTAATACATAACTAATATAGACTAAGGGTTAAATAATCACCACTTAGTTATTAGATGTTCTAACAAAAGAGAGGCTAGTTTTTGCCATTTTTGAACCTATCAAAGCTATCTGGGCATGGAAGTGAATTGAGGGGACCTGAAGAAACACTTTTGAAATCTTCCCACATGTTATAACTATTGTATAGTCCATACAAATGCCTAAAACCTATTTAAACTGCCTAATCCTCTCTTTTCCACATTGAACCTATAATTGTCAATTCAAAACTACCATCTCTAACATGTCCTCTCATATAAATTGTACAAGCTTATTTAATGACCCAAAAGGTGGCCTAATATGATATAGCATTAAATATAAAAAGATGAAAAAGCTAAATCATAAAATTTGACCTCATTAAAGATCATATGACACATTTTACAACCTAGGAGACCCTATGACAAGTTCTAACTACATAAAGGGTTGACCTAATTTTACTTGTGGTCAAATTAGTCAACATTTTGGTGATTTACTAGGGGTGGAAAGATAGTTATGACAAATACCAATAGACCTATCCTATCCATTAGGATATGGATTCACTTGTACATTATACTTGACACTAAAATTCCTTTGAAAGAACACTAAACCATACCAAATAACAAGAAATAAACACACAAGACCATACACCAAAGAAAACACACTTGTGTTCTCAAGAACACTTAGGTAAAACACACACACAACATAAGCAAATCATACCTATCCTAGTATATAAAAGACCTCAAACACTTGAGGTGAATAAAAATTCACCATTGCTTCAACTAGGGTCAAAAATAGTGCCCCTTACATCATTGTTGCTCCATGAAAGCAATCCATCATGTGAAGCATACTTATTAATTAACACTTGCTTGCGTAGATATTAAAATGACTTATCATCTTTATATCTTTTATTGGTTTTAAGTTTGTCACTTGGAACTCTCATGGATGCTCTATATATCCCTCCAAGAGTCTTGTTTGGGTCTACAACTTGCTTGACTTTTGTCATGTTCAATTGACACCTCTCAAACTAAATCTTAGGAGTAATCAAAGTTGCCTCAACTCCATCTTCTTCTAAAACATAATGTACTTTATGTTTAGAACCCTCGAGCTTGTTTTCTTTATACTCCATCATGTCTAAAAGTAGTTCAACTTCAGACTGAGGTCTGGACTGCTCTTCAAACACTTGACTTTTTGCTTTGGCTTTATTTGACTTTTTAATGACTCCAGCCTCTTTAATAATGGTTTGACCCTCATACTTATTATTGATAAGACACTCTCATTCATGTTTGATAAGACACTCTTCTTTAAGATTAGGATATTAATCAATAACTTTACTATCAGATTCACATTTTTTAAGAACAGGAGTTGGCTTACTCAATTGTTCAAACTCTTGAACTATGGCATATAACCTTTTCCATAGATCATCTTCTTCTTCACAGTTGTCACCTTCATGGAATCCTCCATCTTGTGGAAGTATAATGCCCTTGTCTTCATGATTATCTTGATCTACCATACTTTGAATAACATCATCATCATGCAAATGAATAAGGTAATTACCCTCGGTAGCTTATGGAAAAGAATTATTAATGTTAATCTCAGATTATCCATCACCTTCCTCATGGATGATGTATGTGCCAAGGTTCAATGAAAGTGTATGGATCATGTCCATAAGTGTTATAAACATACTCATCTAGGAAAAGGTTAGAGATACCTTCAATTTTAGAGGATGTTCCATCATCCATAGCAGACTCTTCTTGATCAGTGATGACACAATTAAGATTAGAGCTTGCTTCTACATATGAATAAATATAGAACTTATCTAATGGTTGAGTTATAATAGTTAACTTTGCTCCATACCTTATATTTAAGGCCAAAAAGGAACAATCAACTGAGAGATATCCTCCTATCTTGGTGGTGAAATCCCTTAAGAGGCAGATAGAAAAGTGAGCAAGCAAATCAACCACTACTATATCTTGAAGGATTGGGAAGCTTAGACAATCATGTAAGAAAACTCTCAAACCTTTGATGAGTTCCACTAACTTATTCGATGTCCCATCAATTTTTAATACTCCCTTATTATATGGTTCATATTTTAAACCCAATTTATCTGCCATAAGCTTGGTCATAACTAAGGTACTTTCCCTACTATCCAAAATATAATTGAAAACAAGCTTGTCTCCAACAATGAGAGTGAAGTAAAAGGGTATGGGATTTTTAGATTTGTAAGAGGTTTCAACAATGTGAGTGAAAAATCACCATGTTTTGATGGTTGAGGATTGATGTGACCTTAGGATAGCTATTCTTAAAGGAACTCCTTTTGACTGGGCATGTGAAGCACTTCTCAAAGATATATAGATATTTTATCACTCTTCAAAGAATCAACAATATTCAAAGCAAGAACATTCACCTTTTCTTGCATTCTTGAAGGCAAATAATTGCCTTGAGCTTGAGGTAATAGAGAACTTTGAGTCACCCTTCTAACATTCTGATTTGAAATAGGTGCAAAAGTTGTAGGGACTACCACACTTGAAGTCACACCTTGTTGCCTTGTAGGAGGGTTACTTGGACTTGTGTTAACACCATAGAAATATCCTAAAACCTTCCTCTTTGATCTGGTATTATATTCAACTGAATTATTTTGATTGAGAACAAATGTATCTTCCACTAGAAATTTTTCAGCATTCACTCTTTGAGGTTGTCATCCTTTATTTGCTTCTACTTGCAAGATATTATCATCTTTTGCAACCAATTAAGGATTAACTCCTCCTTGAGCTACCAAATATTTTCCCTCACCTTAATTGGAATCCATGAATTATCCTTGCTTTCATTCTTCTCCTTGGACCAAGTTACTATGAACTAGATCCATGGCTCTTGTGTTTGAGTTGGAGGTTAGGTTATATACATTAGATGGCTTATTGAAGTTAGGTTGTCTTAAACCTCTCCCTTGACCATATTTTTGAGTTGGGAACCTATTTATTTTTTGAGGATAGGGATAGGGGTTTTGGTTAACTCTATACTTCAGATTTAGTTTCCTAACTTGGGCCTCAAAGGCATTAGATCTTGCCTCATGCCAATCAATGGTATCTTCTACCTTCTTTGGGATAGCTCTAGAAATGGTGTTTGCATTTAGTATTGGAGAAAAACTTGGAGTAGCAGTAGACATATTGGGAAAAAGAGGAATATATACTTTTAGAGGGATTTTACCATCTTGTATTAGGCCAATTTCATCTTGAATGGATAGGTCATAGGATTCAAGTAAGGTGTAACCACTCATGGACTAAAACATGGTGGCTATCTTAGTTCCAATAGCCCTTAGATATGTAGGGAAAACAAATATTTTAGGTGGTCTCAAAGGATAATTCATCCTATATCAATTTTATAAAATGAGATTTATGGAATCATCATGTATGAATATTTTGAAGCCAACATTTTAGACACAATATGTGTGTCCATCCTCAGGGTGAAATAAGCCAAAAAATGAAGCAAGTCAATGTGAAATTATCATCAAGGTGACTTAAATTTTCTTAAATAAATTTTTTGAAGAGGTTAAGACACCTATTTATAACCCCTTTTACTACCATTCCATTAGGCATACTTTAAAATGGTCAGTATCAAACTTCTCATCTTCTCATTAGGTAGTCACTTCTCATTTTCACTATCTGTCTAAGACTACTTGTAGTGAACTATGTAGCAGATGTATTTATATGCTTATCTATGGTTATATATGAATATATTTACTTATAATAATTCCTTATTAACCTCCTTAAATGGATTTCATCAACCAATTCTCCTTTGCACCTATAAAACACAACAAACCCTATAAGAAACCCTAAAATAAGCATGTTTATACAAGTAATAGTATAAAAAAAGTGGATGTCTAGGGACATGGGAGAGTTATATACATGATTTAAACATTATCATGGCTATTTTACCCCTCATTTATGCATCTTAATTCATATTTTATCCATCAGGTCTAGGCAAGGGTTTTAGGAGGGTTTTGAGTTGTTATGGTTCTTAATAATGATTCATAAAAAATAGATGCTCAATATTTGAATAAATGACAATGAGACCAAGTGTATGACCCAATTTAACTAATTATATATCCTTGAGGCACCATGAAATTGGTCCCTATAGGTATCATCATTTGAAAATATCCTCTCGAGCTTTCACTTGCATTCTGGGTACCCCTATCATAGAATTGGGTTAAAATGACTGACTTAGTGTAACTCTCTGCAAACCAATGGCTCAGATCAAATTTATACTTATAATTTAAGGATATCAATTATATTGTAAATGTTATATGGTAATGGAAATGGAAATACACATTGAGGTTTTAGGCCTAGTTTTAGGCCTGATATGCCTAAACTATGTTTTTGCATACATGACCACCTCTGAGTGGTATTAATGGTTTCAAGTGCTTATCTAATTTTTTCCAAATTTAATGTAGCTATAATAATCATCCCATAATCCCTTGGGAATCTATCATTTCACCTTTATTGATCCCAATGTTTTGCATGCAATTTTATCTTGACTGGGAGTGCCCTCTATCTGAGACAAAATAGAGAGCATCTCCTTTATTTACCTTGCCATAATGAGACTATGGGAGGATAGAATACATATTAAATATTATCTTCACCAATTTTCATAACTTTTTCATGCTCCAATACCCCTTAAACTTTTAAATCCTTCAAGACATGCTTATATGACTGATGACTATATACATAATTTACTAAGTATGGGGTTAGAACCTGTGTGTTCAACCTTTCTTTACTCTATTTCATTATTCATGGAAGTATATTATCATCACTATTTGATTGAATATTTAAGTTATAATTCACTTTAACTCTACCATCTTTATCAAACATACATTCTCTATTTGCCTAGATTAGTGCACAAACCATATTGACTATGTCACCTATAGGTGACAATCAGGGAGAATTCAAATGGTATCTATAGACGCTCATATATGTATAATTACTTCATTACTTTATATTTATCCTTCTGATATCATTGTATCATTTCCAACTTGATTGAACATATATGCCTGTAGGGTTTGATTCTAGTCTCTCACCTTCAACACTATGTGGGTCTACAGTCAGACAATAGAAGTTTTTTGAGGGTTATGAGACCCTCCTATAGGTGAATACATTTGAATTAAAACTATGTTACCCTTTTATGTGCTCTTGAATTTACTAGTTTCATATTTAATTCAAATAGAGTCACTTTGTCTTGAGTCATACAACCATTATGTCGTTGTTGTTGACCAAATTTAACTTTTAGGTTAAATTGGGGCACCTATAGGTTAAAACATGACTTTATAGTTCCATAATGGGTGTAATATTTATTTCACAAGGTGTTTTATAGGTCAATTAAGTCCAATTGATGCTATACTAGCCTTGGTCATTAGTTTTCTTAGTCCCCTTAGTCATTTTGAGTCATTTTAAGGGTCAAAAAGGTGCATTTAATGTTTTATATGGGTTTTTTTGGAAATGTGAAGGTGTAAAAATATAATTTCATACCCTGTGTGTCCCTATAATTCTTAATTAACTGAAAAAACTAAACTATGGTAGGTTATGTAGAAGAAAAGGTAGTTTTCTTGAGGGAAAAGAAGAGTTTGGCACTTGTACGACCTCCTTGAGAAGTGTGCCAAATGTTAAATGGTCAATAAATTCCTTTTCATATTTTCCATGCTCAATTACACTCTTTTTTAATTTAAAAGTGTCATTTATCTCTCAAAACTGTTCATCTCTCTTTTCACCCTTCTTGACATGTAGAAGTGACTTTTAGGTTTTTGCTTGGTAGGGACAGCTCAGGGGGTTTCAGCTCAAACTCCTTAGGTAGGTTGAAGTTAAATTATATACATTCAATTTTATATAATAATTTTAAAAAAATTTGGCTTGTGTTTCATGAACCATCCTCATGAAGTTGGTTGTGTAAATCTGCTAGTTATTTCATGCACCCTATAGGTTTTGCCTTGTTTTGGAGGATTTCATATAATCCAATGGGTTATGATAATTTTATATGAATATTCCTTCATTATTTAAATTTATCCATTATTTTTTTCACACTTTAAGTTTATTTTATGAGTAAATCATCTCATGTTGTCAGAATAGTCTCATATGGGATGACAGATAGGTTTCCTCCATTTTTTGGATTCTCATACTTGTTCATGGATTCATATGGTTGTGTTAGTGTATTTTATATGTTTTAAATGTCTTATTAATTATCCCTCCTCTTTTAAACCTCATTTTACAAAGCACCTTCATGATTTTCAGTCATACTCTACACATGTGCAAAGTCTACCATTGGAATGCATAATTGTAGGTGTTCCTATGGAGGAATAAACATTGGAAATAAGTTATTGATACCTATTATATGTCCTTTTGAATTTTATGGGTTCATTTTAGTGTTTTTTTTACAATTATTTAATTCATGGGATGGCAAAACAATGTTCACTGCCTATACTTTTCGCCACTGTCAGCCTGCACATTTGTATGACCACCTACAAGTGGCTTGAAGAGAGTGTAGAAGTCATATGGAGAGTTTGAAACATATAATGGCCCTTATTTATTATCTTAATATGGTGAAATTCCATGTTAGACTTGTTTTTAAAGGTAATTTTCCAAATTAATAATGAAGGTTACCTTCAAATAAATGAAATGACTGAGTTTTGAGACATAGTCCTTAAAATGCAAAAAGAGAGGTCGAAGAGGTTTTTGTAGGTCCCTTATAGCATGTCTAAAAATAGGTCCAAAGAATGTAAATAAGTGAGTTTTGTTTCCTTTATCATAGAGATAACTTGTGAAAAAAATGGAGTCAAAGATATTGATGTAAGGCATTTGTTGTGAGACCCAAAGATGCCTCTTGAACCACTGAACCCAAATAGAATTCACCTACAGGTTTGAGTTTCAAGAGACTCTTTCATTCAAAAGTTACAAAATTGATGATACCTCCATGATAGAATGATTTTAAATTATGGAAGAAGAATTCATGACCTTAATTTCATAAAAAGAGTTTGATATACTATGTTCCAAATCCTCGTGTGCACCCACAGTCCATACACTGAGCCAATGTTGACCTACAGCTGAGTATGAGGATAGAGTTACAATCTTGGTGTCTTAAGTAGTGTTTGGATATTTCAAGGTAAACCAATATATATAATAAAATTATATATGGATTTAAAACTTCATGGAATATCCCCATGCATCATGACTAGGGTTGAAATAGGTACAAATACACCTATAGCCAACAGAGGGCAGAGAGGGGCAAAGAGTAAAGAAGTTGATTTTATTGAGGGAGATATGTCATGAACATGATTAAAATAAATATAGACACCTAAAAATGGATTTTTAAAGTTTTAATATAACCTAAACACTATAAATTATATCTAATCCATGAAAATGACATAGACATGGGTCTTTTTCAAGCAAAAGACACGGTCAACTGTGACAACAGGTAGACAGTGAGCTAGCATAGAAGGTTGTAGTGATGTTTTTAGCTCACCTAAGGTATATTCAGCTATGATAAATCATTATGTGGCTATAAAAATTCATGGATATTATTCAAACACTTTTACAAGGACCATTTAGGCTATAAACACCTACAGTAGGGGTATTTTCAACAAAAAACACATTCAGGGTATTGTCATGCTCAGTCTAGGTTAGACAAGGGTACAAGGAAAGTATGGAGATCATGTAAAAGTTTGGAGCAATTATTTAAGGTTATTACACCTTATTCATGATAAAAAAAACTCGCATACATTGGAAACCAAGCATGTAATCCCCTTTCAAATGCAATATACAGTTTCCATAAAGGACCCTGCACACAGTGTTCCTCCATATAGTCTGTTTGGGTTTTTTGGGATTTGAGAGGGTAAATGATGTTACGAGGGGATGAATTTTTGTGTGAAGGGTCATTATGAATTTATTATTAATCTTAAATACTCATTTTTACTAAAATAATAGGGTAAGTACACCCTATTTTGTCTCAAATAGGTGGTACTTCCCCTTATGCACAAACTAGCTGGTTTAGAGAAATGTTTCAAAAAGACTCAAAAATTCAATAAAACCTCTAAAATATTTATGTGGAGCTAGATATAATATATTATATTGTGTATAACACCTTACATATGGGTGAAACTAAACATGGAGGTCCAAAATTCAAATGTTGTAGGCAGGCCTAAAGGTAAGATGCAAACCTAGTGCCCAAATGAAGAGGCACTCACACTTTTGGACCTAATAATGGCTTATAACTTATTGTATCATGTTTTTATATTCATATTATAGGTTTATTAACCATATGAAAGTAATTAAAACCATCAAAGGTTAGTTTGAGCCTTAAAGTGCAGTCAAGCTTGTTAGGCAAGGGTATGTTTAAGGCCCAAACAAGGACTAATTTTCATTTCTAACATGAAATAAGCATATAAATGGATTTAAAAATGTATATTATGGAATTATAGAAGTGATAAATCATTTACTATGTAGAGGAAACATCAGGAACATTGTTTTGGACTCAAAGATAACTCAGACATGTAAGAAAGAGGAAAGCAAGCTCGAATAGGAAACTTCAAATGCTCATATCTTCTTGGAGGATCTTCATGGGAGCCAAATGATTTTGAGTAATTTATTAAGGTCCTTTAAGATCAAATTTTTTGAATTTTTTTGTAGGTTGGATGTCAGAGTTTTATGAATGAACCTTAAGAGGTCAAACATGCCTAAAACCCTTCAAAACCCTTCCTAGTGACCCAATTGGAGAAATGAAGCTAGAGATGCATTATAATGAAATATTTTGGACATAAAAGCTATTTTAACTTATATATGACTCAATAAATCTCCATCACATGCCAACTAGTTGTACAAACTTGTATAGATAGAGCATAAAATAGGTTTTTTCTCATTATTTTGTATGTTTTACAGGTTTTAGGAGGTTTCAAGAGATGAAAATAACATGTATATAAATATTAAGAATTAATATAACTCCCCATATCACTCTCATTCTTTTAAAAAAATTCTAAGTGTCCAAACTAGGTGATTTAACTTAGACAGTCAAAACTAGCCTAATGGACAAGCTAGTGAGAAGAGTGAAAAGCTTCACTTGAACTAATTCCAAAGCATGCCTGAAGCCTCTAAGTACATTTATGGTCTTAAAATTTTTTTATTCACATCCTCCCATGTAATTTCATTAGAAACTAAATCCAAATTTAATGACAATTACGCAGGGTGCATGGAAGAGAAATTTTCTAGATAGCAGATGATGATAGCTCACTTTTAGAGGTTCCTTGATGATCAAGCCTAAAACCAATGAATGAAGAGGCATGTCTGAAGTATTCTAACTTCATTCCAATCATCATACCTATTCCCAATTAGTTATAATTCATTTAAATAAGGCTAATCATGCAAGCAGTTTTTCTAAGCCAAAATGAGGAGTTTCTTGCCACTTTTCATGAGGTTTATGGCTTGGATTGACACTTATAGCTCCTTACCTTGCATGGTTCATCCCAAATCCTTTCCTCATAAACAAATAACTTATTTTATCAACTTTAAAAGTGTCCTTGTGCCCTTTAACTTCTCTCTTCTCTCTCTCAAGTTCTATAAGAACTAGCCATTTTGGCCATTGTATTGGATGCTCCACCTGAGTATAGCAACACATTTCTCAAACTTATACCTTTTGATCACTAATATTATTTATTTTTACCTCCTTTATGAATATTTTAGTGTGTTCATTTATAATGTTTGATATTTTATAAGTGAAGACAATGGATTCCTTAACATGTTATTTCATTTTATCATCTATTTGCAGTTGGAAAGCTTCTTTTTGTAGGGCATGTGAAGTGTTCTAGTAAATTTTTAAGATTTAGTGAGTTATAGTAGTGCCCTCATATTCCTCTTGTCTAGTCCTTCTATCTTTGCACATTTATCCATAACCTCACAATGTAACATTGATGTGAGAAGATGAAGATTGGAGAAGTGTATGTTCAGTTTGTCCTTTGATTTCAAGTGTTATATGCATATGGTTGTATGTCATCATGTGATTTGGTGTGTAACCTCCATTAGATTAATTTTTTTCAGTTATCCTTATCCCTTTTCACCCCTCAAGTTAAGTTTAGTTGTAATCCAAAGTGGTACATCAAGGGAGCTAGCCCTATCTAGAGATTCACCTCATCCTTAGGCTATACATAAGCTTAGATGTGTTTCTATTGTGTCGCTTAGATGAGGAGAGATTTTCCATCTCCTCAAAGGGTAAAAATACAAGTGAAAATATTTATGTCGTAAGGTCATTTTGGCTTTAAGAGTCTTGTAGCCTATTGAAAGTCTACAGTGGGTACTATCCTGAATTGAAAGCCTACTTACATCATCTTCTCTTGACCAAACTATCACTTTCTTATGTCAAGACATTGTCTCTAGGCTTGGGCCATAAGATGGAAACTACTAGGCCTATCTAGACCTCAATAAAATTCACCTTGGAAAGACCAAATGTATGAGCAAAACTTGATTTGGAGAAGTTAAGGAAAGTTATCTCAATTACAACTTTCTAAAGCTGTGGTTATGGTTCTAGGTCTATTTTCAATGTAATGGATTCACCATTATCATAATGATTCTTTCTACATTCTAAGACCTTATTGAAGGTTTCAAATTAGCTCAAACATCTTCATTTCAATAGTCATCTATCTCATATGGATTGAACTCAGGCCACTGTTAGAAACTACCTATAGGTGTTACTACATGTAGGACGATGTGTGGTGAATTGGGTCTCACAACAAATATCTAAGACTTGGAATAAATCAGTATTATTTATTCCACTTTGTGATTCCCTTAAATACCTTGAAACCTTCTTATTTCATCACTAGGATTGATCAAGGTTTAGTTTCTCTTGAGTGTAATTGACAGTCATAAGGAAACCTGACTATGTGCAATTCTAACTCTGTCTTAAAACTTTCACTCCATCAATGCCACTTTTGAGACTCATAATACAAAGGATTAACTATTCATAATGCTATGAGAGTTTGGAAACCAATGCAGGAACATAAGACTTTGCCACTAATGAAACATTATTTGTTGACTTCAAATGGAGTCTTTCACTAACAAAATGAGAGTGATCCTTCTAGATTCTTCACCTTCACATGTGAAAAATAAACTAAAATCTTGTGATAAGGATGCTCATACTCTTCAAGATCATGTAAAACATTTGGCTTTCTTGAATCAATGTAAATAGAGAAGGAAAAATGAGGTGTTGGGGATGTACAAGTAGTTTTGAGAAGCCAACCTTCTTAGCAATGGTTCATGAAGCATGAACAATCAAACCTATGAATATTATCATGGATTATAATTACAAATGGATTAATACCATCCATTAAGTGCAATTTTTCTAACTCACCTTGTCCTATCCACACCAAGTTGAAACTCGTTGACCTTTTTGACTTGTCTAGGAGAGCGATGGGAAAGAGAGCTCAATTTTTTCCATTTTTGAGCTTGTCAAAGATACCTGAGCATGGAAGCGAATTGTGGAGACTTGAAGAGACACTTTTAAAGTTTTCCCACATGCCATAACTATTATACAAGTTGTACAACTGCCTAAAACCACCTGAAACTACCTGATCTTCTTTTTTCCATGTTGAACATGCAATTATCAGTCCAAAACTATGATCTCTAACATGCACCTAACATATATGATGTTCAAAATTCTTTTTAAACACTTGTCCTTTTGTATAAACTATACAATCTCATTTAATGACCCAAAAGATGGCCTAAGATGACATAGGATTAACTATACAAAGATCACAAATCTAAAGCATAATATTTGACCTCATTAAAGACAATAGGACACATTTTACACCCTAAGAGACCCTATGACAAGTTTGAAATACATATGGGGTTGACATAATTTGACCTGGGGTTAAACTAGTTAACAGTTATTAAACTCCATATAAACTACACCCTATATTCTTAAAGGCTACATAATACATCAAAAAAATCCATATCATCAAGAGCCAATACACCTTATAGTGTTATAGGCTACTTTTTATATAAAAAAATTCCATATCATCAAGATCACTTGGCTCATCAACATCATAATCATAAGATTCATCATAAAGAAGGTCAAGATCATATGCACCCTTTAAGTCTATTACAACCATAGTTTAAAATCTCATTCTCAGTAATTTTTCAATAGGGCAAAATTTAAATCAAGACTCGAGACTCAGTGATTTCTCAATAATTACTCGACAACTTTATCACTACATTAAAAAACATATAAATTCATGAAGTAAACTTAAATTAAATGTAGAACATTATTAAATGATATGAGAAATGAATGTAAATAATGTCATAAGTATAGTTTCTATTATTTTGTTACCAAAAAAGAGTACAAACTACAAATTATAAAAGTTACAAATTGCAATGCTCATAGAGTCATATGAAATATCAAATATTAAGTATACAGTGTTAAAGTTGTAGAGCTTGATTCAATATTCACTATTCATTGATTCAGTATTATAATAAAATGATTGAGCAGGTTTTAGTAACTAGCGTATCCTGATTCAAATCTTTCCAAACTACAGTATATATATTATGTAACCCTGAGTCATGAAAGTTCAATCCGTAGTTGGGAAAATGCTTCAAATGATAACATTGTGTGCTAAAATCCTGATAATTCCTTTTGATATAAATCCTGTTATAAAATGATCTAAATCCATAAAATCACATCTAAGGAGCCATCTAATAAATGCTTACCAATATTATTTCACTGTAGGTAAGATGATGGCCATTTATCGATGATTTTCATTGAGTAATCACCAATATTAGTGGGCAAAAATCATCGATAAATGGTAGGTTGATGTCTTGCAATAAAAAATCTGAGATATCATTCTGCAAGCAACTTGTGAGATTAACCAAGATTCATGAAGAAAATAAGATTTAGAGATTTTATTAATTAAATACTTTCTAAATAGAAAGACTTTTATTATTCTCATTAGACTTGGTGTGTTAATCGTGTAGATTATTAGAATGCGGAATCCTAGAATGTGTTTGGATGAGTTGGATGCCAAATATACTTCAACAAAATTTATCAAGATATTATCAACAAAATGTATCAAGATATTATCACAATCTTCAAACTCTTTTGTTATATAACAACAGTAATGGTAAATCAACATATGTGGGTTTACATCATTTTGGTGGACACTGTATTATTTTCTTCCCCTTTATTCATTAGTGCAGTATCTAAATTTAGTATTAGGTGGTTGTGTGATATATATATATATATATATATATATATATATATATAATTTATGTATTTTAACAATTAAAAGCAGTTACTAAGATCAAAAATTTGAATCCGTTCAAGATGGCAAAAAATTTTGAAAATCCATAATTTTTGAAAAAGTTTGGAAAATATGATTTAGAATATTTACATATATATGTGAGCATAGTTTTATAAATATCTATAATTGAAAAATATAGTGAAAAACAATAATAAAGTAATATAATATATAATATCTATGGTTTTGAGGGTTTTTTTGCATAAAAATGTTTAAAAAAAAATAAAATTTAAAAAAAAATATGGCTGACCTAGATGAACTTATCTGAGCCAAACCAAAAATCTAGATTTATCCATATTTTGTGCATATTCAACCTAATTTGGTAACTATGATTGGAAGGATAATTAACATTAGTAAGTCTCATGGTTTGTACGTTAAAACAAAAAATCAATTGGGTAGGGAGATCAAGTTGTGTTTTATGCTTGCTTCTTTCTAACTTGAAATTGTAATATAATTATTGCATTGATAAAATGGAAAAATAATATTCTTCACAAAAACAATAATGACCTACTTGGCTGCTATGTCAAAGCTCCTCCCTACATAGTGCAACAAATCTCTATATGACACGTTCATAGGCTACAACACAACACTCTTTGAACATTAACCCAACAACATTAGTCTAGTCTCCAACACAACATGATGCCCTCAACAGTAGATTCATCCCCAACACATGCTCACTACCAACAAATAACTAGTCTCCAACATAACATATCCATGTGGCCTTCAAGTCTACCCAACTCAACTCAATCACATCCCTTTTTTTTTTGCCTCATCTTTTCATAACCTACACTCGCTATTTTTATGAATGTTAAATATTTGCAATGATTTGTATGTGCCATGAGTCATCCAACATAGTTATAAGGAGGTGTGCTAGGTTTTTACCATCCATGTGACCTCAATTGCATGAATCTATCCAAATTTTATGACATGGCCATAGAATTGGTGAACTTCAATTTTGAAGCCAAAAAATTGGTGAACATTATTACTTAGCTTTTATCCTTATCTATTAAAGTTCTACTCATTCTTTCTACAACTCCATTTTACTATGGTGTATATGGAGTTGTCTTTTACCTTGATACTTACATAATTGCTTGAATGCTTTTGAATAGTACTCCCCACCATTTTCACTTCTCAAACCCTTTATCTTCTTCTCTAACTAGTTTTCTACAAGAGCCTTAAACTCCTTGAATTTATTTCAAACCTCAAATTTGTTTTGGAGAAAATATACCTAGGGTTTTCTCGATAAATCATCTATAAAAGAAACATAATATAGAGATATTCCTAGCAATTAAACCTTCATAACTCTAAACATATCATTATGTATTAAATGAAAAATACTTATGCTCTTTTAGCACTACTAGGATACTTTAATTGAGTCTACTTACCATACACACAATGTCTAAATAAATCAAAATCTAAAGGACAATCAAAAATGCCTTCAGTCATACCTTTAATTTTTATTATTCAAAGACCTTTCTCTTTAATTGTCCCATCCTCTAGCGTCAGTCTGTTGTATTGTATATACTTAGTTTGTACTAATCTAAGATATTTCTCCTTAATATGCCCTATCCTCAGGTGCCAATGCATTGTCTTTTATACAAGTAACATAAGGGTTTGATCTTATTCACTTTTAACCTCATGAATAATAGAGATATTATATCCATCACTTATAATGCTTGCCTCAGATATTATATCCATCACTTATAATGCTTGCCTCAATATTAAATAATATTATATTTCTAACTCCTCTTTCCAATACCATTGATCCATAAATAAACTTGTAATTATCCTTGTTAAATATTACTTGTAAAGTCACATCATTCATCTTTCTTACAAAAATTAGATTTCTAGCAAAACATAGAATATGCAGAACATTGTGGAGGGTGTTAAATTTTTAACCCTTCCATATTTGAATATCATCTTAACTCTTCCTCATCCTTTGATTTTATATCTCAGTTTATCTCTTAAGAAGACATAACCTCCATTTTTTTGTTCATATTCACAAAATCACTCCCTATTTGCAGTCATATGAAATAAAGCACTTGAGTCAATCAATCATGCATCATGGCATGCATGCATACTTGAAGTTACCAAGTATATATACCCTAAGTCATCATTAGAGGTCTTAATTTCTTTAGATGGGGTATCATCTATTGACATAGCTTTGTCAACATTTCCAACTCTACATTGTCTCTTTAAATGCCCAGTTTTACCAAAATTCTAAATTTTCTCCTAACTTTGTAGAGATTTAGTTTTACCTCTTAACATTGATTGTTTGTCCTTTGATTTGATTTTTTTTTGTTGGGGACAACCTTTCATAAATAAGGCATCCTTTTTTTGATAATCCTCCATGGATTTTTGCCTCATTTCCTATGATAACAATGTTGTGCCTATTATGTGAGTGAAATCTAGATGAAAACTAAGCTAAGAAAACACTAAACTTAGTGAATTCTAATCTAAATTCATTAAAATAAAGATAGAGCAAAAAATGAAAGAAACTAAAATACAAATTTATACCTTGTGAGCTCCTTCCATTGTGATTTTGAATTGATTTGCTCTCTTGGATGTGGTTGTTCAATCTTCTCCAAAATAAGGGGAATTGGGCAGCATTTTAGTATATGAACTTTGGATGGCTTGGATGTGCTTGGATGGAAATTATAAAAATCCCTTATGAACTTAGCATTATAAGTTTACAAATACAAAACTTGAGAGATATAATAGTATAATAACTTTGTAATGAAGAATCTTGGCTAAATTATAGGAAAAACCTCCAATTTATATAATTTGTAAATGGATGTGAACCTTCCATCTCGAGATAAAGATCAAGGAATAAGAATAAAAGGTAATTTTTAATTCATAATAGGAAATTTTAATAAAAATTGGAGTGAATAACATGTAAGACCCACAAATGAATATAAAATTCATTTGGAAGGAATATATGATATAAAATTAGTAAGTGGGTGTGAGGTGGATTATTAAATTGGAAAAAAACAGATCATGAAAGATAATGAGAATAAAGATGGAATATTAAATTGGAGGAAATCAGATCATAGAAGATAATGGAAATAAATGTGTATTATTAAATTAGATTATGAAAGATAATAGGATTATTAAATTTAAATGGTCAAGGACAGGTAGAGCCTTAAGACATGTGAGGATAATTTTCATTATTTGGATTTATAAAAATTATGAAATTATAAAAAAATTAATTAGATAAATATTATCTAATTAACTTTGGATTAATTTATGGATAATAAACAATGAATAGTGAATAGTGAATAGTGAATAGTGAATAATGAATAATGGTGATGAATAGTGATTAGAGAAAACAAAAGATGATAAGAGATTATTAGGAATGATTAGGGATTTAGTACAAAAAGGATTAAAAGTAACACAAAGTGTTTGATTTTAAGTGTCTACATCTTGCCTCTTTTTGAGAATTCATTGCAAGACATTGATGAAGTAATGAATTTATAAATAATAAAAAAGTCTTTGAAAAGGTGGAATAAAAAATTATATGAAAAAATAATGCATGTTATGATTTTGTCATTCCCAACTGATAGGTGTAGAATTTTGGATGGAAGAATAAGATAAGGATTTGAATGAAATGAGGGACCCATGATGCCCCCTCAAGTGTTTATTTCGGAAAGCAGATGAATGATCGAAATGATGTAGGAGGAAAAATTATGAACTGGTGATAAGGAAGGTTATCAAGAAATCAAAGCACTATAAATTGATATCATACTTGAAATATTAAAGTTTATGTAAAATGATTTTCCCCTAGGTAAAAACTAGGGAATATATCAGAAAATGAATATTTCTTGCTTGTAAATTTTATGTTTGGATGGTAATCAAGAATCAGGGATCACATGAGCAGATGTGGGAATGATATATCCGGATGAGGGTAAGTTGTGGATCTCTAACTTAAGACAAAGATTTTATAAAAATTTTATTTGCAAGCAGTTGATAAAGATTTATAGTATTTCAATTAATTGTGGCCTAAAATTTGGATTAAAATGGTTGTAAATTATGAAAATGATGGGTTGGAAGGAAAAAATATTTTAATGGGGGGACAAGCTATAAACATATGGAGGATGAATTGTAAATGCATTTGGGTAAATTGATTGCATGGATTGATATTGTATGGATGGTTAGATAGTTGCCTTGTGTTTATTTCTACCTTACTTTGGAATTATAATGCAAATAGGTGAGTAAGATTTGAGCAACCTAATTTTTAATTTAGTGTAAAATAATAATCATCAATGATATGAAATAATCATGATGAGTATTTGTGTTTTATGCATAAAGACTGAAAAAAATTAGTTTAGGCAAAACAGAGTGCATCATGATATGAAAAAATCATAAACACACTATAGTATAATACACAAAATGATCTTGACTCAAAAATGATAAAAAGAAAGAAAAACAAACAATTTGAAAGTGGATTAATGTAAATTAAAAAAAATACATAAAAAAAGGATGAGATTATAATAAAACAAGTAAATGACAAGACTAACAAGACATATGACAAGACAATCAAGATTAAACAATCTTAACGAAGACAAGTTAAGTACAATGATGACAAAACATAGGTGAAAATAAAAAATAAAATAACCAACATCTAACCAGGAAGCCAATGACTTGACTAACATCCTAGGATATGGTTTATACTTTTGAAAGCTAAAATTTGTGACAACATTAAACAATTGATTAGGAAGCCCTTAGATAACCAGGCGATTGTGGATAGAAATGTGAAAAAGTGAAATCACATTTTAATGAAAGGAGATGATCGAGATAGTGTCTAAGCTGACCCCAGGGACTCCATGCCCTTGAGTGTTGCCTACATAGTCTAAAGTCTCGTGTTATTAAAAAAAAGTGTGAACATCCATGATAACAAGGATAGACTTTAGACCACATGTTGTTCTCTCAAAAATGGGAGAAAAGAAAAGAATAAGAATTAGATGGTGTTAAAATATAAAGATGCTAAGAAAACTTCAAAGCTTCCCTGATGTAGGATGCCCTAAGCAAGATGGTGTTTTTAGAAGTAGAAAATCACTAAGAAGAAAATATGAGGAATGGGTATGGTAACTAGTTTTAAGTGGCCGAGCTTCCCTTAGAATTAAGCAATTCCTACACAGTTCGTAAACATCAGGCCAATGTAGTTCAATAAATATGGGAATATATGTAAAGTGATGATGTAATGTAAGATTGACCCATGGATGTTATTATCCCATTTAAGCTAATGACGCACATTGTAATTGATTGTGATGATTCATTGATTTTCCCCCAAGCAATGATATATGTAAGATAGGGACTAGGAATGATAGATCCCAAGATAGGCTACACACTTTGAGGTACCCCATGAATCAAGGTTTATAGGAGTAGATGTGAAAATGATATATCTCATTGAAAAGCTACGAGTTTAGTTTGGTTGACTAATTGAGTGAGTGAGTGAGTGAGTGAGTGAGTGGATTAATGAAGAAAGGATGGATATTATGATGTAGGTGGTCCCAATTAACAAGTGTGAAAGATTGAGTGAAAATAGTAAGAAATGCTTGTGGATTATTGATGTGCAAGCATAAAAAATAAGTTAATTGATGGTATGGATTAATGATGATTGATTAAAACATGGATTTGATATGGATAGATGAAAGAGAGAGATAATTATGTGATTCATGGTGCAACAAATTTGGTTTTCACCATGGCACTTTCTAAAGCATTAGTAAACTAGTTTTCACTTATGGATGAACTATTTTTTCTCTTTTCTCTTTTTCTCGTTTGTTTATTTTTTGTTGTTTTTTTTTATTTTTGATTTTTTTGATTTTTTTTTAAGATGTTTGACTCACATGCTTCTAAATAGGTGCATTTAACTAGAGGCTAACGATACAAACTCAAAATTTATTATGATATATATGCTTTGGTTTATTTAAGTGACTTGTCATTCTTATGTTATGAGATTAATTTCTATGTATGTTTTTCAATTTATGAACTTAAGATGAGCAAGCATTGAGGAAATACCATGTATCTCTATGTTTTTATGATAATTATATGGAAAATTATTATATATGTGAAAATAAAAATGTATGAAAATTATGTAACATGAAGGACATGCATGAAGTGTCAGGATCTTGCTCCACCAAAAGAGCACAATATGATTACCAAACCAAGCAACTTAATATGCGGAAATTAACCAAATTCACCAAGTAACTAGAATTCAGAATAACACATGATATGAGAGACAATACACAAATTGTATTAACACTTTATACAGAAAAGAATACAATAAAGAAGATGCCACTTCTTCTCCACCACCTTACAGAGGTTTCCCACACCTCAAGTGAACAGTAAATCTTCTCCCCAAAGCTCTCCCTCTCAGGTCCCAACACCCAACTCAAAATACAGAGTTGGTGTTCACCTCCTGTGCTCCACGCACACCACAAGTGCTACACGCACTCCACAAGCACTCCACGTGCTCCACAAGTACTCAAGGTACTTCAAGTAGATCTCCCATGAACCTACAATAATCTGCACTTCAACAGACCATACTTATGGAAGGAACTCCCTTGCCTTCCTCTTTGCTCTATCTGAGTACACACCTGTACTCCAAGTAGATCCTGCCTGATACTGCTCCCTGTTGTGTTGCTGTCTATATGATCCTGCACACCTGCAAATCAAACACGGTTCTGCTCACCTGTGAACCTTGACCTTGCACACACATACACCTCCAGATCAACGATCTTACTTACCATGTAGATCTCCTATATAGGCCATGCAACTGTGACCAAGATCCTACACACCTGAAGAACCCTTGTCCTTGCCTCACCAAGTCCTTATGATTCTCCAACCAGTACCAAACTTGGCACTGATAGGGAACTAGGAGGAACACCCTTACTCACTTCACACACAGAAGGAGCAAACTTTGCTCAACTCAAACTAGAACACTTTTCCAATACAACCATGAGTCTATTATATAGATCTCATCCAAACAATAATTAGACATCTAATTACAATAATTAGATCCGCAGCTCTCAGTCTAAAAATAGCTCTAATCATGCAAACACTTGGTTCGTTAGCTAACTGCCCGTAATTAGCTCGCAGTCGAACCACACAGGCGACCGACATCGGTCCCTGTCTGCCTAGAGGTGACCGATGCCAGCCAATCCCTGACCGACGTCGGTTGCTTCTCTTCACTATCCTGCCGACGTCGGCTGATCAGACCGAAGCCGGTTGCTCTGACGCTCAGCAACCTTCAGCAACCCCTCCAATGGCCTTCTCCATGTCTGCATCAGTGAAGCTTTTAGCTTCACAACCTAACATGAATTTTTGTGAATACGCTAACAGTTGTTTTATAGGTGATGACCTAGTTATTTTGTTTACACAACATATGACTTTCAATTTACAATAAATAAATGAAAGGGGGAATAGGGTGAGTATCAAATGGTGAATATGAAGACCAAAAATCAAAGTTTTTTTGGAAAATAATGGTGACCTAATCCTTACGAGCAAAGGATAAAATGTACTTCTTTCTAAACTCACAAAATACTAACTTTATTGGCATCATCTAGAGAGAACTAACCCTGATAAAATCTGTAAATGGGATAAAGTTACCATTTTTAACAGACATATAGATAAGCTTTTTGAAGAACTTTTTCTTTGAATACCTTTTGATTTAATATTTAATACTTTTATTTATGACCCCCTACACGTAGTCTCATGTGACTAGGAAGACACATGGGCTTATCACCAAAGGTTATACATAGGTGAGTAAGGGCATATCTCCTAATGTTAATCCTTTGAAACTAGTGAGATGTGAGGGATCAACACTGAATATTAGCAAAGGGTGAGAGATGTGAAATTTGAATTTGATGGTACATAATCTTTGGATAAGGGTGTATTTTTATTTGTAAGTATTTTATCCCCAAGTCTTGGCCCCATGTAACAAGTAAGATGAAAGGCCTCATCATCGAAGACCAAGATAGGCAAGTAAACTTACATTTTTTTTTGTTTAGCATGGTAACATTTTCTTCCTAGAGGGAACCATAAGAGGAGACTCTATAATAGATAAGCTTCTAGACTAGGTTATAGGCTCATATTTATTAAGTTTTTTAAGAGGATGTATGGAAAATATATGTACTCTACTGATAATAAATGAGGCAAAAATCAATGTCGTGATAATTTTGAGAATTTTTTCCATGGGATGATAGGGTGATATGAAAAGTGAATGATATGATAAGATGCATTTTAAAAGTTTGTGTTATATGAACTGACAACTAAATAATCACAAAAAATGACATTTGATATGCAAGACAAAATATAAATGATGTAAAATGCAATGTAATGAGGGTAATATGAAATGTAATGATGGCCAAGATGGATTAAAAGGATGTAAATGGTGCTACCCCTAAGTTTCAATGTACTTTTAGATAAAAAGTTAGTTTTGCACAATGTTGGAAACCAATTTTCATCATGGTACTTTCCCAAGGCACCATAGATATGATTTTCACCTTTAAATGAATTTATTTCTTTTTCCTTTAATTTTTCTATTTTTTTTGTTTTTTTTCAATTTTTGATGTTTTGTAATTTTTTTTTTTTTTTTTTTGCATCTAAATTATAAAAGTGTTTGATATGCATGATGTTTAACTCTATTTATATTTAAATTATGTGTTCCAAATATGTCTTCAGTAACTTCATTAATTTCTAAGTTGGCTTCTTCCACATGTAATAGAATAACATCATAGCCCCTATGATAGAGGGTGGTGCTAAACTGGGTGAATTAAAAGGTATGTTATATTAAGGATGTGTGTTGAGTGCATGAATTATTTTTAAGGATGAAATGAAAATGGATATAAGTATAGGTTTGATGATGTGAAAGGTGATTGGGACCAACAATCTCATATATAGAAAGACTAGGAGTGGTTGCATGTGGGATAATTTGGGAATTCAACATTAAACTTCATTGATGTATTCAATATGTAATAAGGATCTATCATGTGAATGTGTTGATGCAAAGGTTAGATTAATTAGTTCATACATTGGTGACTTACAAAAAAATTCACCAAGGGTTTCTTCTTTATGGTTTTGATGGGGATGTAGTTTTAGATTGTCCAATAGCACCTCAAAGAAGGTTTCATTAAATGACTCATATTTTTTATTATTTATATTTGGTTTTGGATTTAGATTAAAATTTTGATTTTGATCATCTGATAGTGCCTCAAAAATAATTTCACTATGGGAAAATGATTTCATATTTGGATTGTAGGATTCATTTTATTGAGGAACACTTGTTCCTCAGAACATGCAAATGTTTCTTGATACTCTTCTAATTGAAGACCAGCTAGGAATTATAGAATTATTTGATTGTCATGAAAGGAAATTGATGGTATGTAAAATTATTGGTCCTAATCAATCGGTGTGGGAGATGTACTTGTAATATGGGAGGAAAGATTGATGGTGTTGATAAAAGGAGTGATGGCAACATGGTCCACGTAGAGACTATGAAGAGATCCTATTTTGATTATGAATGAAGCTTCCTTAGAAAATACCAAAGTATCACTGGCCATTTAAATTTATTTTAATATGGTTTGTAGCTGATGCCATGAGTTCTAGTGGTTAATTCTAAATGGGTAAGTTTGATAATTCCTACTCATGGATTTTTTTGTCTACAAGTTCCTTTGTCACTTGGGGTGTATGTTGTGGGGTGATGGGGGATTCAAAATGTGATAAAGGGTTAGATGATTGGTCAATGGGTGATATGTTATGTTGGTTGGAGGAAGATGGATCCAAGATTAGATCTTGGTCAAAAATGGGATCTTGGGAAAAGATAAGATTTTGGACAAAGATAGGCTATTCAAATATAGGTTCATCAAAAATGGATGGTATACCATTGTTGTAAATTATGGGTTGATCAACTATGAATTGGTTGAAAATGGGTTGGTGTAAAACTGGTTGAAGGTTATGATCTCAACTTTAAAGTGGACTAGCTTGATTATGCTCAAAAAAACATGTTGGCATACCCCAAGTTATGATTTTTAGACATGGATACACTTGGCTCTATTGTAATGTGGCTTTTATCAATAAAATCTTGGATATAGTTCTTTAATCTCATAAAATAGTTTATGAAATGACATTGAATTATATGGTACTCACAATATTCATTATCTCTATACCACTCAAGTTTTGGAATATTTTCATTAAAGTATTTTGTGTTGGGAAATATGCCCATGTTTGCAGTGACCAACTTTCAAAAGAATACATCATAAAATTCCTAGAAAGAAGTAAATTTGTGTTTAATAGGGATGATAATGTTGTTGATAGGTTGTGATTTTTGTATTTGTTGTGGATTTGGTTTAGTGTAGGTTTGTGAAAATTGGTGATTTGGTGGACTATTATTGCAGTGATTATGAGGTGGGTTGGAAAATTTAGCATGTTCTGGATGTGCAAAGTGATTTTGATTGTTTCAGTTAGTGGAAAAGTTAAGGTTTGTTATGTTTGGGTTTGTGTGCATTAGATTGGAATTACTAGTGAATTTAAAATGTGGGTTGGTATTAAATTTTAATTATGCTAGGTTTGTGTTAAAGTTAAAACTAGAATTTGATTGGTTTGGGGTATACAAATTAGGATTAGTTGAGTTAGGTGGATTTGGGTTAGATTGGTGTAAGTTTTGGTTTGAAATTAGATGTAAACCAATGATTGAATTAGAATGTTTGTTAGTGTTTAAGGGTTTGTTGGGATTTGGATTAGTGTTGAATAGATTGGTGTTAAGTGGTGTTTGATTTGAATTAGATGGAGTAGATCCTACAAAAGCATGTGAAATTGAAAATGGATTTTGTACATTTCCTAAATGAATATTTATATTTTTATTGGTGGGTATACTTTGAACTAATACCTAATTTTGGATTTGGCATGGATTGATTGATTGATGAGCCATGAAGAT
This sequence comes from Torreya grandis, assembly GCA_037957365.1. Lineage (NCBI taxonomy): Eukaryota > Viridiplantae > Streptophyta > Pinopsida > Cupressales > Taxaceae > Torreya > Torreya grandis. The sequence goes on along the minus strand of JARHVA010000707.1, from coordinate 1,477,387 downwards.
TCGAATTTGGATTGATTGGTGAGCTAGAATGAATGTTCACGATTGAATTACAATTGGAATTGATGATGTTTCTGATTGGTGAGATAAATTAATTATTTAATCTCATATTATGATTTGGATTGATGATATTATTTATTAGTGAGTCGTAAAGACTCAAATTCAGATTGATTAGTGAGATATAATAATTATTCAAACTCATATAATTATTTGAATTGATGATATCATTGATTTGTGATCCATGAAGACTCAAATTTAGATTGATTGGTGAGTTAAAATAATTATTCAAGATGAAATTATGATTTGCATTGATGATGTTGTTGATTGGCAAGTCGTGAAGACTCAGATACGGATTGATTGGTGAGCTAGAATAATTATTCAAGCTCAAATTATGATTTAGATTTATGATGTTGTTGATTGGTGAGCCATGAAGACTTAGATTTAGATTGATAGGTGAGCTTGAATGGACATTTGTGCTTGGATTAGGTTAATTATAGGTTTGTAAACTTGAATAAATATTCAAGTTTGGATTGGTTGGATTTGTGATTGGTAAACTTGAATGAAAATTCAAGTTCATATTTGGTTGATTTATGATTAGTGAACTTGAACGAACATTCAAGTTTGGATTTCTTGGATTGACATATGAGGGTGAATTTAAAATTCACACTCAAATTGAGATTATTGGAATTTGGATTAACCAAAATATATTTTTTTTGATGGGATGCGTTTCTAAGGGAAAATTTGACACTAAACTGTTAATGGACCAAAATGACCAAAACTTGACTGAAAAATAAATGCCTTTGAGTTTTGCTTTGAATATTTTAGTTTTAATGATTTTGTCGATAATAAACTCAAAATTATTTGTGTTTACACTCAAGGTTTTCAACATGTGGTAGAGAAAAGTAAATAAACAAATAACTCATATTATAAACACATGTAATTACATTAAAAAAAAATGAAAAATCTAAGCAAAAATGAATTGAGTAACCTATTAGCTTTTCATGTCACTTAATTGTTTATTGTATTAGTTACAGTCTAATATTTCAAGTCACTAACCATGGAGTATTCTACCCTTTACATGGCCCACTAAGCCTGGTTTCAATGGTGTAAGGGAAGTAACTTCTTGGCTAACCGTGAACCGATGCACTATAGATTAAATAAATGAAATGGCTTACCTAGGATTAAAGTACATACAATTTCAACTAGGGGAGTCTTCAAATACCTTTTAGTTTAATAATCCCCAAATACATGTAAGTTTCTATTTAATTCTTGGATTGGAGAGTTAACTTTTTATCTTCATAAAATCTTGTATCGAGTTTCCCATTTGGCCAAATGACAGTTGATCCTACTATTTATACTCCACCGTTACATAAATCTTGGCTTATTGCATGGTGATGAAATCTATAATTGATAGATCCCATAGGAAAATAAAAATAATAGAGAAACACTTGTTTTTGATTCTCAAGTATCACCATGAATGTGACATTGAGAGAAGAACATACACATAAGTATTATCTTGGGTAACACAAAAGTTGTAAAGTTGTTTTTGATTTCCATGTATCATCACCAATATGATGCCAAGGGAAGAGCATACACAATTTATAATAAACATGAAAAAAATGTTTGGAGTGAAAGATTATTTAACACCAAAACAAAAAAGTGAGTTAATTACTATGGAAAATAAAATGCTAAAATAAAAACTAATTATTGAAAAAAATCAAAATTTTGAACGCAAGCAATTGTTACTACCAAGAATGTTTTTTTCATGACTTGATTTTTAAAATTTTTTTTATAGACATCTTACACACAAATATTAGTAAGTGTTTTTGAAAGCTAAATAATCAAGGCAACCTGTAAATCTAGTCAAAAATGTAAAACAATACACACACACACACACACACACACACACACACACACACACACATAAAAAAAAGTTAAAAAAAACTAGAAAAAAAATAAAATTCATGATTGTAATGATTTCTCCTAAAATACAAATATACTTATATGAAATTTTAATAATCTAGATTTAGTATAAACTCGAACCAACCTATAAAAAACTAGGAAAACTCAAATTATAAATTAAAAGTTATAACAGATTTAACAATCTTTTTTTTTTAAATAATTAAATTTAGGGGGGAAAACAAACAAACTAGATCGAAATTAGACAAAAATTTGCACAAAAATAGAAAATAAAGTTAATTAAACCTTCAAAAATAAAAATAAAACAAAATTAAAGATAAGATAAAATGAAAAAGATTTGGAAAAGCTCCACTAGGCGTGTCAAAATGTGAGTGAAATCTAGATGTAAACTAACCTAAGAAAACTCTAAACTTCATGAATTCTAATATAAATTCAATCAACTAAAACTAGAGAAACAAATGAAAGAAACTAAAAAGTAAATTTATACCTTGTGAGCTCCTTCCATTGCGATTTTGAATTGATTTTCTCTCTTAGATGTGGTTGCTCAATTTTCTCTAAAGCAAGAGAAATTGGGTAATGTTTTTGTCTATGAACTTTTGATAGCTTAAATGTGTTTGGATGTGTTTAGATAGAAATTTTACAACTCCCTTATTAACTCAGCATAATAATCCTAGAATGAAAAAAATTGGGAGGTATAATAGCATAATAATTTTTTAATGAAGAAGCTTGACTAAATTGGAGGAAGAACCTCCAATTTATAGAATTTTCAAATGGATGTGAACAATGCATCTTCAGATGAAGCTCAAGCACTAAGAATATAAGGTAATTTTTAATTCTTAATAAGAATTTTCAATTAAAAATTGGAGTGAAGAATATGTGAGACCCATAAATGAATATAAAATTCATTTGGGAGGAAGATATGATATAAAATTAGTAAGTGGATGTGAGGTGGATTTTTAAATTGGATAAAATCAGATCATAGAAGACAATGGATTTAAAGGTGTGTCATTTGATTAGATCATAGAGTATAATAGGATTATTAAATTGTAATTGTGGGGGACAGATGGAGCCTTAGGGCATGTAAGGATATTTTTAACTTCTTGAATTTATAAAAATTATGAATTTCTAAAATACATGGTATATTTTAATTAGATAAATATTAGGTACATAATTTTGGATTAATTTAGGGATAATAAATAGTGAATTGTGAATTGTGAATTGTGAATAATGGTGATGAATAGTGATTATGGAAAACTAAATATGATTAGATATGATTACGGATTTAGTACAAAGAAGGTTTAAATCAACATAAAGTGTCTGACTTTAAGTGTCTACACCTGCATCCTCTATCTTTAATGTAGGCGAAGTACTGCTAATGGCTATAACAAGATTATCCCATGAATTGGTCAAAAAGAACATAACAAATTAATTAAAAAAAAAATTAAATCCATTTAATCTTGACTAAAAGTAATAGAATTACCATAAGTTAAATGCATTTATATGATTTTTTATGGAGTCATCATCATCCACCCTTAGAGAATACAACTTATTTTGAAGAAAATGTTTGTTCACTAGAGACTTTGTCTAATAAAAAGTCCCTAACTTACTTCAAATACCCTTAGTGATGGGTTCCCCTAAGACATTATACAACATTGAATCTAAAATACAGTCTGATTAAACTCTTCACCTTCTAATCCATCTTTTCCCAATGTTTGGCCTTCATATTCATGAGTTATTTTCCTAACACAACAACCCATTTATCATTGTCTACAAAGAGATATTGCATCATGGGATTCTATAAGTCAAAATGTTGGCCATTAATTTTTATTATCTCTATACTTATGATCCCTATCATTTTCCTTTACACATTCTCACATGCAAATATTACACTCAAGAAATAAATTATCACAAGGCCAATATGTCCTAGCTCTTCAAACAAATCTAAACCCTAACTTTGATACTAAATTAAGAGAAATATATCGATAAAATTATTCAATAAAAGTAATGTTAATAATATCTTAAGCTATAACAAAAAGGGAAAATGGCACAGACATACAATACATGAGATTTTTACCAATGAAAACTCTTTTAGGAAAAAACCCAACGTAACATCCCTCTTCCTTATTACATTAACTCAATCATTTACAATGTAATAACATGCTTAAAAGTTCTCCTTCACCCTAATATACATGCGAGTATTTGTAAGCACATAAATAGGAAAATGTGAAATCCGTATTACAATACAATGGGTGCAAAATGTGAGATTAGAAATCATGGGTTGTAAGTGGGCCAAAACCATCCATACTAACCCAAAACCATATACATGGTCCCCAATTTGTTTTCAAATGACTCTTTCCCTTGAACCCCCACTCCCCCCCATGTTGGAGGCCATTGGTCCCCCTATCCACCAATCAAGGTAATGCCTCAGACCCCACTAATATGTGTTAGGATATACAATCCAAAAGGGGTGTGAATAATGCAAAGTATATAACACATATCCAACAATCTTAGCTTCCCCATTGAGATATTTGTTAACTATTTTGGGCATTTGTGATGATGGGCAAGAGAGATCTAGGGGTGTTTTCTTACCTTGTGGAAAAGTTGAAACTTTTTAACCTAAATTCTCAAGGGTTAATTGTGTATGGTCATTTATCTTACATCTTTTAGCTTTAGTTTTACATGAAGATAATCCAAAATGTGAAGTGGCTGTTGAAAATGGTCTTATGACTGTTTTATTGGATATTTTAATTTTTGGCCAATTGTTAGTGGAAACAAAGAGCACGTCATCACTAAATTTTGTGGCTGCCATAATACTAATAGTATTTTGTCATCATTGAGTTATGATCAGTTGAAGGGAAAAAATAATAGAAGTTAGAATCCTAAAAATGTGGAGCAATAATAATTTGTCCAATGTTTTAAGAAAGTGCTCTCTTCTTTTTTTAATAATCTTTTGCCTACATATAAAGGTCTTTAGGGAGTTAAATCTTCTATAATACTATATGGTATAGATAGATATCTCTAGAATGTTGAACTTAAAATAAAATCTTTATTGAATGACTGGATGAGGCTACTTGGGAGTTTTCACATTTGTGAGGGGTTTTGGTCTCTCATTGGGAACAATGAGGCTAGTGAAATTGAGATAGATTTTAGAGCTTAAGAAGCAAACCATTAAATGTGACATCCCTAGATCCTTATTAAAGCACTTAGTCTTACACCCTTTCTTTATTCATTCTTTAGTACTTATCATAACCTTGGGTATTTTTATCCTAGTAATCTCTTTTATAACTAATTGTACTTTATGAGCCCAATTAAACTATTTTGGTTATATCTAAACACTAATCTAATTTATTTATTTATTAAAGTCTAGGTGGGTTAAAAGGGGCACTAAATGATCAATTGTATATGCATTTATTAAGTTATGAAGTGAGCCCAAGTTTAAATAAAATTTAGCGAGTTGATTGATTAAATACTTTTTGAATAGAGAGACTCTTATTATTCTCATTAGACTAGGTGTGTTGATCATGTATATATTCTTGTAGAACACTAGAATGTGGAACCTTTGGATAGTGCTTTGATGAGTTAGATACTAAATAACCTGCAATAAAATATGTAAAGATAATCTCAAATGAATGTATCCCAAACTATCTAGATCACAATATTCTAACTATTATGGTATATAATAGCAGCAACATTAAAGTAGCATATCTTGGTTTACATCTTTTTGGTGGATGATGATGCACACCATAAAGTATTATTTTCTTTCCATTTACTCATTAGTACATGTTGGAATGAAATTTTCTTAGGAAGACAAATCAGTGACTTCGCATCAACGTGGGGAATAAAGTCCCTCTCTTATTAGTTGGTAGAGCTACCTTTATTGAAAGGCAAAATAGGAAATCAAGAAATATTTACAAACAAAGGAATGTAAATCATGGATATTAATTTTAACCTGAAAGTAAGAAGAGGAACTTTGAAAAATGAGCATGTATAGAAGGGGAGAGAGAGGGGAGAAGTTGTTTGTGCAACAAAATCATCAAGTTAGAAACCTGAGACTAGACAAAAGTGTTGAGAGAAAATTTTAACTTTCAAAAGAGGAAAATCTCTCTTATTCAATGGGTCAAAAAGACATAATCATACCTTTAATGATATGAAACATACACCAAAAGACTATTTGACTCTAATAACCCTTTGTATTTTCTAAGAGAAACAACTAAGAAATTACCTCTATTCCCACTGAGATTTTCACATGTGATAGAAATGTAAATTACAACTCAAAATAGAAACTTTATAATCTAATCTCCTATTCTCAACAGTTTTAAATTTATAATAATGGTAATAAAAATCAGATACAATGAATTAAGTGAAAGGCATAATTAAAAAGATAAAACTAACGTAAAGTTTAGAAACACCTTTCTTATATTGATTCTAAAGAGTAGAAAGTTTGATCTCCTTTTACAATGCTTTGCCAAAAATTATATCTATTTTAAACCCTTATTATGAATCTCTAACTTATACTTATAGGCTAAAATGGGTGGTTATGGTGCAAAACCACCTATTTTACCTTTTTACAAAAGTGTTAAACAACCAATGAGAAATTACATTTTTTAAAAGGTGTAAAAACTCTTTAAGCAATTACCACCATTTGAAAAAATAATTAGGAATTTTGCACCATTGCAAAAGCACATCGTCAACTTACACAACTTGAAAAATCAAGTTGTTAGAATTGAAAAGATAATTTGCATAAATAAAATGCATATTTACAAGGGGAAAATAGTGCAATAACACAAGTTAGGTACAAATAAAAGAAGAAGAGACTACAAGAACACTGAAATCAATTATTCATTCTTCTTATTGTTGTATTAACAATTCTTTCCTTTTCAAGAAGTCATCAAATCTATGAAGAATTACCTTGATCTAGTCTTCATCCAGTCCATCTGTGTACTTGTAGGCAATGTTTGTTGAGTAATCTAACTCTTTCATCTCCTGATGTTTACCTTAGAGACTACTGATTTTCATATCCAAATTATTTACATTCACTTAATACTGGGACAACTCACAAAGTTATTCATAACCAAATATAGATGTAGTGGCAATGTTATAGATTTGTTCTTTGAATTCTCTAATTATGATCTTAATTGAAATCAGACTTCCCTATTGATCCTTGTCGTTGACAAAATGGCAATCCAAGTTATTGACTTTAGTGTCAATCTCCATCATTATGTCACATTCAAGTGACCTTGCATTACTAAATTTTTGAACACATTCTTTAAGGGACTAGATTATAAATTTGGTGGCACAAATAAATTCAATCTTATAGATAATCTCATCTTTATTAATTACCCCTTTTTCAATAAAATCAACACAAGAAAATTTTGATAATTCGACCAAATCAGGCATGAATTCCTTCTAATGTTTTTTCTCCTAAGTGTATCCATTTACCTTTGTTACTAGTTCATATTGTGATTGAATTTTAGAGAATATTATCACCAGGGTGAGAATTGTTGAGACCCCTTGATCTACAACTTTTTCAATCTAGTCTTTCACTACATTACCCATTTTGCCCAATTCTCTCACTCTTTACAGTGTCTTGGCATGAAGACTCGATGAAGTGATGGTTGGTTGAACTAGACCAATCAATCTATATATTATTGAGCTCAATTATTCCAATTTCTTTTTTAGTTCATCTATCATCACCTTCTCTTTGTCCATTTTTTCAAAGATGGTGCCAATTACCAACTAAACATCTCCTTTCATCCCTTCTCTAGTTGATTTTCTCAAATGAACCCTAGACACATGGTAGCCTTCAGCCCTAATTTATAACTTATCCATTTCAACTACTGTAATGGCCATTTCTACATACTTTTCTCCCTTTTCATTTGTCACCATTTGTGAAACTATGTTTACTTTCTTTGGCCTTTTTGAGAAAGAAGTTATCAAGGTTTCAAAACATATCTCTTCAAGTTCAACATTTTTTCTTGATCTTTTTACTATTGTATACAACCAATCTAAAGTTTTCATGCTTGAGGAAGGAAATAGGACAGAAGTTGAAACAGGTGGATCAATCTTAGCTATAGTTGAAGAAGATGTTTTTTCCATTGGGACATGTTGAAAAGATGTTTCAATTTGCTCTTATATACTGATTATTTTAAGAGGTATTTTTAGGGAAGGATCAATGGAAAACTCAGGATTTGAGGGAGAAGATAAAGAGATAAGAGTAATCTCTTCAAAGGGAAAGCAGATGACATATGGAACATTGTATCATGTGAAGCTAAGAATTGTTGAGTTGTGTTCTCTACCAATTCTTAAGTGAATGGAAAGCTAAAATTTTAGGAGAAAAATAAATATTATCACCAAACCTTTTTATTTTTAGCTTGATAGTCTTTCATGGTTGAATATCTTGTTGAGTAGTTTCAAGTTCAAGTGCCTCTTCTATCATGGAAGGTTCTCTACTAGGGCTTATCTCATCCATCTTGTCTAGCTCATTCTATTGCTTATAGAATCTTCCAAATTCATCTTCCCTAAGAGGTGTAGAGAAATGAACATTCGTAACATCAACTCCCTTACCTTTCAACTATTTGATAGTTTTGTTAAGTACAACCCTTGTCATACTTTTAAGATAAGTAGATTCCCTTTTGTCCTAATGTATTATAGGTAATAGCTTTATCGTGATATCCTATCTTTCAAAGATGGGGTCCAATGTGACCTCATCATCTACCAATTGTTTTGGTACTTTCATTATGACAAACTTGACTATCTATCTCATGGTAAACCATGAATAGTCTTTGATTATAATTACTTTTTCATCATCACAATTCATCCAATAGTCTTCAAAATATGGAACATGCTAAAATTGAGATCCAAGATTATGTTCAATTAAGCCACTACTGTTAAATAAAGGCCTACTTTCAAATGTCTTGAGGTTATAGTGAGACATGTATTGCTCAACTATCTTAACCTTCACTAATGAAGAGTAAGTATACCTATCAATAGAGATTGAAAACTTGATCCCTATTTTGTATCTAATTGATAAGAACTTATGCATTTCAACAAGTTGTCTCACCAATTCCATTAATGTCCATTTGTCGTTGACATATCGTGGGAGCATGTGAGAAGATATTTCACAACCAATGATTCTCAAATAACTGAATGTTGAGAATTGTATAACCAAGCTCTCCACCTTACTATTTTCATAGCGGCTACAATTAATATTCTTGTATTGAAGATTTTATTTTCAAATAACTATATGATGAAATAAATAAAGTAGACATTAACTCTTTGGAAGTGATGGGTGTTTTCCTTCAATGTTAGCTGGGGATATAAGTCGTGCACCATTGCTTTCCCAAAATTATCCATTATATGCAATGTGTCAAAATACCTTTGACTTGATACAACATAAACAAGGTACAAAGTCATTTAGAATTTTGATGTGTCATTTACTTCCATGAGTTTCTTATGAATAGAATTGTTGATCAATTTACCTTAATTGATATATTGCTTATTTTGAATGATGATCCATATAAACCTGTATATCCAGTTCTAAAAAATTTTGGCCATTTGATTTCTCACTATTTTTTGCAACAAAGTAATCATGTCATTTATCTCATCTTTGAAATTTGATCTTGAGAGATGTTTTAGAAGTCGAGTGGAAGAATGTTTCGGCTTAGTCAACCAAGCTTTATTGACTTGTTTAGAACATGTTATAACATTCTCATCCCAAAAGATTTGGGAGGACTCAGGAGTTAGGTACACAAAGGTTTCATAATCTAGAATGTGAAAAATATTTTCAATTTATTCAAGAGTAAAACTCACTACCAACTCCCTCTGGGGATCTCTTACCTCCCACATCTCTGAGTTATAATTATTTTTCATAATAAAAACTAACTCAGGGGACTGTAATGACATCAGAAATGCTACTGCCTGCATCAAACCACCATCACAAATACTCCAGTCAAAATCTATTTTATGTATGGCATTCATTATTTTCCAAAATTTGTCCAAGTGGATGTGGCCTAGCTCGGTGTTAGTGATATTTTTGATGTTGGAGACCAATGGTGAAGGAAGTGTAACACTTTAGACTTGGTACTTCATGATTTCTTTACCTTTACTCAGAATCTCCTTTTCAGGAGTATGAGAAGAAGACATCAATTTGATAATAAAATTGATAAATTTGAAATTTTTGTAAAAAAGTACCCAATTTACAAAAAATGATGGAAATGCAAATTGAATTTGTACTCACAAGTTGATTGTCCAAATTATTTTGACATTATTTTAACGCTTCTAATATAAATTTCAATTTTCCTTTTGACTAAATTTTTCACTTGTAAATGCACATGTTATAATTTTTCTATGTAGCTTTTCACAAAATTCTTCGACCAAAAGAAATGAATGGAATAAATTATAACAATAATTTATTTTTTAATTTTCAAGTAATTCTCCTATTCCTTATGATTTTTTTTTCAAAATTTTAAAAATCCTTCAAAAATATTTTTTATAAAATCACTATCAATTTAGAAGAAATTCATAATTATACAACGAACCTAAAAAATAAAAAAAAATTGCCATTGCTAAGTCAATTTCAAATTTGTATCAGTTCAAAAAAAACCAAAATTTACCAAAAGAACCCCATAAACCTTTTCAACATCTTTCTCAAAACCATAAATATGCAAAATAAAAATTCTCAAAATTTACAAATAACATATATCATGCTAAACTTAATCAATTTTCCCTTTTTATTTTCCACCCAAAAAAATATTTATTTTTCTCACTTACCTTTTTCCCCTGGTTTCCCATTTGGCAAAATATATGTACTTTTCTCTTTTTTAATTTCCACTTGACAAAATATCTCCTATTTTTTTTAAATATTTTACCAACCTAAGGGAGCATGAAAATAAAAAATATATCTTTCATTGAAAATTTTAAACTTTATCAACATAGCATTATCCTTCCACTTGGCAATTTATTACTCATTTTTTACTTTCAATGTTGTGTAGATCATTTTTCATTCAAATTTCATGTGGCAAATTAAACCCTCCTTTTTAATTTTACGCGTATAGTTTGTCGTACGGTAGTCATGCAGTTGATGTTCGGTATGGCAATTTACTTTTAGAAGATGAAAATTTTAATTTTTGACAACTTTTGACCTTTTTGTAAGAGAAAAACAAATTTTAAAAAAAAATTAACCCATGTTCATGAATAAGTCATATGATTTGACAGAAGCTTGAATTTCCCTGTTATAAGTTACACGACTTTGCTTGATTGAAGAGAAAAAATAAAAAATTTAAATCCATTTCCCTTCAGTGAATTTGATAAAATTTGTTCTTAATAGTCGTTAAGTAAAACACAGATGAAAAATCAACTTTTAAAGTGTTTTAAAAATTTGCTAAATTTAACATGTATACTGAAAAGATAAGCTTGGAAGAAACTTAAATCCTACCTAAAAAATGATTGCATTTGCATGAATGACAGGGAGTATTTATGAGTATGTATGTAGGCTTGAAAAGAATTTTTAATTTACAATAGGAAATTTGCACGGGAGAATTACACGGATTTGAAAATGTAATTTGTATTTACATAATTAAAAGAAGCATGACATTGAATTGCATTAAGATTATAAAATTAAAACATTTTTCTAAATTACACAAAGTTTTAAAACTTTTTTACAAATTACAAGGGAATCGAAAACTTTTTTACAATTTACACGAGGACCGAAAAAAATTTACAAATTACACCAAAGCTGAAAATGATTTTGCAAATTGTACAAAGACCAAAATTATTTTATAATTTGCACAACTTGTGGAAAAGAAAAGTATGTTTACACAACTCATAAAAATCAAAATGATTTTTGCAAATTATAGGGAGCGCAAGCGGCTTTTTACACAGAGAGTTCAAACAAGGTTAAAACACTTCAAGATAAAAATTTAAAAAAAAAATCATAAAATTTTAATTAATCAATTTTTGAGTAATTAATTAAAAATTTTGATTTTTTCAAAGTTTTGAAATGTTATGAGAAAAAAAAAATAGCCATTTATTTAAAATTTAATTTTTTTATCAAACTATCAGAAAGCTATCACATATCAAAAGATAATGTATGCAGGGGTATTTTTAGTTATATATTTTTACACAAGCTAAAATGTAAAGAGAGAAGTGTTTCTCTTACACTAGTATATCTGAATCTGACCAATTGAGAGCTAGTTTGTCTTTCTCAATCGTATGAAAAATGAACATGTGCCACCAGACCAAATCCCCTGTTCATTTAAAAATTTGTACACCCTGATCTAACTAACTGACAGCTAGTTCACTCATCTCAATCGTATGAGAAATGAACATACGTTGTCAAGCCAAATCATCTTGTTCCCCTGAAGAGATTTATGAAAGACTTGTTTTGTCTGTTACTCTTGCAAAGTTAAGAATTGCCCATGACATTTTCAAATAGATATCAAGGCAATAAAAATGTATTGATAAGGAAGACCAAAGCATGAAGGAGGGGTAACAGACACATTGTCATTTTTATTAAAAAAAGCATGCAAACCAAAATAAAGAATAGGAAAGAAGCACATCCAAAATTATATTTATATATATACAAAAAAAGCAACTTAGTTCTTATTGTATATAGTGTTTCAAATATTTCTCGATAAAGGGCAATGGCAGATGGGTTCCATCATGATACATCAAGTAAAAAGTCTTTTTAATACAAAAGTGTCTATCTTGAATGGCCCCATCTAAAGTGAATTGAACTTCCCATGACTCCCTTTTGGCTCTCTATGACTATCCCAAAGTAGAACTAGATCTCCTACTTGAAATTCTCTTTTGTTAGTCTTTTTGTCAAAGAGAACTTTGACACGAGCTTAATGTTTTGTGACCCTGTCAACCACCTGTATTATTTTTTCTTCCAGTTGTAGATAAGATATTCTCTTATCCAATGAGCTTTTAAAATTTGAATTTTCTACTGCTCTAGACAATTGTAGGATAGGTAACTTAAGAGTTATGGGAACTGTAACATCTACTTCATATAACAATTGGAATGAAGACATACCAATAGCCTTTTTCAAATTTATATGGTCTACCCAAAGAACATCATATATCTTTTTGTGTCGATTTTTTTAATTCTCATCTACCACCTTGCACATGATTGTAAACAGTTTTTTGTTTCTTGATTCGGCCTAACCATTACCTTGCAAATGATAGTTTGACAAATGAAATAGATAAATGCCATATCCATAGCAAAATTCAATCATCTCTAAAGAGAAAAAGTTAGAGTTATTATCTATAACAATTTTATATGGGATTCCATATCATACCAAGATATTTTCTTTGATGAAGTTGTAAATGACTTATGAAGTTGTTTGTTTTATAAGAATTTCTTCTACCCATTTAGTGAAGTAATTTGTCACTGTGAGAACGTGAGTATGACCTACACTCAAATGAGGGTTCAATATCCTAACAAAATCCAATCGCTATTTCTAAAAAGGTTCTTCAACTATCACAGTTTGAAGAGGAAGTGTTACTAACCTAGGTTTGCCTACAAACTATTGACATGCCTTACACTTTTTTACCCATTCGTATGAATATTTGAAAAGAGTTGGCCAATAGTAATGAGATATGAGAATTTTTTATGTTATTACACTGAAAAAAAGGTCCCTCCACAAGCATAATCATGAAAAGCTTGCAATAATTTTCTCTGTTGTTCCTTATCCACACACTTTAAGAAAAAGACATAATGATTTTCATGAAAAGAGTGTCATCCCATATGACATACTTATTAGCATGTAGTTTGACCACTCTATGTTTTTTAGCTTTCAAGTTTGAATGAAATTATGTATATGTTAGGTAGAAATCAATATCAAAAAATATTAATCAATAGAATCAATAAACAATACCATAGGAAGCTCTTGATCATCATGTTCGCTTAAAACTGTCAAAGATTCTAATTGAATATCTCCTTGTTCTTCCATGAGTTGACATAGTCCCTTTTAACAGACTAGTTTTATAGGTTTTATTTCTAGATCATATTCTTACACCTTAGTTATCCAATTCCCTCATTTAGAAATAAGTTCTTGTTGAGTCAAAATAGATTTGACTGTTGTACTTGGTACCATTATCATAGAATGTGAACGCAATATGTAATACCTAAATTGCTTAACCATTTTTATGACTGCATAAACATGTTTTTCTTCAGTAGAATCTTTCAACTCATAATATTTGAGATTATAACTCATGAAATCAATTGGGGATTCAATACCCTCATTTTTTTATGAATCAAAATTGTTGATTATATGTTCTAAAGTGTAGCAATAAATAATGAATTCTTTCTTGAAATTAGGACATACCAATGTTGGATCACAAGCGATAGCAGTCTTTATCTTTTCAAATGCTTCTTTGCCTTCATTATTCCACTTGAATAAAGTTTTTGCTTTCATCATGTCTTCAATATGTCTTGTGAACTTAGCAAACTCAGGAAAGAATCTTCTCAAAAAGTTGATTTTCCTAAATAAAGAATGCACTCCTGATTTACTAATAGGTAAGGAAAGCTTTTGAATCACCTGAACCCTTTCTGGATCAATCCTTATTCCTTCATTTAAAACAATATGACCTATGAGTTTACCTTCAGTCATTTCAAAGATAAATTTATTAAGGTTGAGAAAAATTTCATGTAAACAACACATTTTAAATACCCTCTCTAAATGCACATTGTGATTTTTTCACTTTTTTGAAAAATTTGTTAGATCATCAAGATACACCACAATGATTTCATTCTTCAATTCTATGAATGTCAAATCCATTGCCCTCTGAAAATTAGCTCCTACATTAATCAATATGAATGGCATTCATTTGTATTTAAAAGTGCCCCAAGTTGTTGTGAAAATCATTTTATGGTATATTACCTATCAACTTTGATCTAATTATATCTTGAGAAACCATCGAGCATCAAAAGCATTTTATCACCTACTACTACTTTGAAAACTTGATCCATGACTAGTAGTGGATAATTATCTTTGAGAAATGTTTGGTTGAGATTTTCAAAATCAACACATATTTTGATTTCATCATTATTTTTACGAAGCGGTATTATATTAACTACCCAAGTTGAATGGTGAATAGGGAAAATAATGAGATCATCAAGCATCTTTTTCATTTTGGCAAGAATTACCTCTATGATTTTAGAATTATAGTCTTAGTTTTTATCTAAAATTTATTGCATCAGGCTTTAGAGAAACTGTATGTTGCATCTTTTGAGATGAAATGACTTAAGGTCTATGTATGAATATGCAAGTATGTCAATATATGGAGAAGGTTAACAAACTTTAATTTTTTATTAGGTGAGCAACATTTTTCAGTATTGACGAACCTAGGATGTTTTTCTGAATCAATGTTTACTTTTTCATAGTTGGCAGAATCAAGACTTCCTTTTTACATTTTACTTTTTATAAATTTATCTTGTTTATCAAATAATTCTTCTAAAGAGACTAGACCTTTAAAAAGAAAATCATTTCAACTTGATGACACCTTATTCATCATGTTCATCTATGATTCCTTCTTTTGATGTATGAACTAAAAATTCTTTGTATGAGGATTCACTACTTTCAAAGTATAAATTTTTGAAAATGTATGATTTCTGAAGGAAAGAGATGATTTATTGATTTTCATTGAAAACTTGACAATTGTATGCATTGTCTGGGATGCTTGGTCTATATATTAATTCAATTGTATATTTTTGTTATTAATATATGCATGCGGAATCATTAAAGAGACTGACACTTCCAAAGTGTTAGATTTCAAGTTATGCTTTCTAAGAATTGTATTGATAGAGAAAGCATCAAAAAATTTGATTTTATCCCATAATTTATTTCTATAATGTATTAGATGATCATTTTTCCCCTGGTATTGACCTTTTATTTGATTCACAATGAGTTTAGTATCACCCTAAACTTTTAAATGCTTGATCCTCATCTCTTTTGTTGCCTGCAAACCTTGAAAAAGTGTCTCATATTCAATTGTATAGTTTGTGCAATCAAACTACAATTTATAGGAAAAAGAAAAAAATTACGTAGGCGAAGATATCAAGATTAGTCCTATGCCTGAACTCATTGATGATCAATTATCATCAAACTTCATCATCTAGACCTCATTCAGATATGATTGCATGATTTATGGTAACTCTACATCTTTCTGTGTCATTAAAAGATAGTTACCAATTCGAACATCTTCATACAAAATATCAGTGCTTGGATTATCAACTTTTTGAATTGTGTATTTCATTTTCAATTTAAGTTTTAGATGTTGGTTGACTCCTTTGATCAAAATCATGGAATGTGACAAATCCAGTTGGATTTTGCCTTCTAATTCTTTGCAAAAAATTCTACCTAAAATAATGTCATAAGCCACTGGAATATCTATGACCAAAATATTGATTTTGATTCACTTTTGGGGAAAATATGCCAAAGCCAATTGTGCATTCTTAATCTATCTAATGAGAGGAACTTGTTTTATCTCCATGGAATAATAAATCCCAAGGTCTTAGTGAGGGTTAGGCCAAGATCATGAGCAAATTTGGTGGGCATTACATTATCTAAGACTCATGTGTCAATAATATAATTACTAACTTTACATCCTTTGAGGAAAAAAGAAATGTAGAAAGGGTCAGCTTTATTGGATTTGGAAGTGGCCATGACCATAGAGTTGACTTGATTTAAATCAACAGGGTTATTTAGTATTCCCTTGAAATTGTCTTTTTTAGCATTTTTATTTTTGCCTTTGATGAAATCAAGTAACCTATCCAACTACTATGGATATGCTCTCAATTATTCAGCATATGACATATGAATCTTAATTTTATTGACATGATCAATTATGTCAAAAGTTATTAAATTTCCAGAAGGGATCTCAACAGGTTGAGAAACATTGGCATTAGATGAACTACCTATTAGTGGTTATTTCCCTTTTTTTTGCACTTATGGGGTAGTTACTCATGGGAGGATAACCTTTGGAGTTTCCTCTTGTGAATCACTAGACTATTTTTTCTGATTTTGAGTTCTAGTAAAAACTACAATAGATTAACTATTCATATCCCTAATACTTTATTCATAGTCATCTTCATCTGAATTATATTACATGAATGTGTTTACAGAGTCACCACCAGGTTCTTCAATTTCACATTCTTGAAGTTCTAGATTTTTTTTATTCATTTTTTTTTCAAATTTTTTGTATTCAAATATTTTTTCAGTTTTTAAGACTGCATTCATTGGTGCATTAGTATTTTGTTGAGGAGGAGCCTCAAGTGCTAGTTTTGGTTGAGGAGCTTCTATTCTAGGATGATCTCTTTGAAAAGGAACATAGTTTCTTCTTGGAATATCTTGGTAGGAAGCTGTAATGAATTTTTTAGGTATTTTATTTTTGAGGGCTACTATATCATTAGCCAATTTTGGAAGAGTTTTTATGTTGAATATTGTCCTAAATTTTGAGGTTTAATCTTTGAAGTTTCTTTTTTGAGTTTCCAGAACATTATCATGTTGTCTTTGATGTCAATAGACAATTCTAGGATTGTTTCCAAATCTACCACTCTAGCTCTTCTCAATTGATAACTTAGTTGATAAAGAAATTTTTTTTTTTTATTTTAATTTTTAAGTCATGCATTAGCTGGTATCTTATTTAGCAACCTATTGAATTTGGTGACAAGCTCTCTCATTGACTCATATACTTTTTTTTTAATTTGTGCAAGCTAAGCAAACAGAGCATGGGCATCTTTGGTTGGTTTAAATATGTTCTCAAATTTATTTTTCATGGTATTTTAGTTAGTAACAGATCCTAGGGTGAGATGATAAAACCAATATGTAGCCCCATCATGGAGTGTTTCAATGAATAGCTTGATGGTGACATCTTCATGTTTGATACCTAAAATGTCACATACAACATTGAATGTTACAAGATGTTTGTTTGGATTTTTTTTATCTCCATGAAATACTAGAAAGTTATCTGGACCCTTTTAGAAGGTCGTGTAATTATCCAAGAGCCAATGGACCAATCACATTTCTCCATGGTAAATCCATAGTTTAAAAAACTACTTTTATGGGAATAACAGTTTTTGATAAGACAAGAGCTCGACTTGTCAAAGTTCCTCTTCAGGTTGTTTGTTCTTAGATGTAGATGGAAGTTTAGTTATTTTTTATCTTTTTATGATGTTTAAGACTCAATTTGAAGCTAAAATTTTTTTGTCACTGATAAAAAGGGTCAACTTCACCTTTTAACTTATTAGCTCTAGTAATCTCTTCTCTACCAATTTGGAAAAAATTTACTAATGTTGAAGTATAAGTTGAAGTTGAAGAACTCTCTGAGCTGACCTTCTTTGTTGTATTTTGTGTGCAACTAATGCTTCTACACTCTATGCTAAAACTACTTGATCTTATTCTTCTTCTAAGATTATAACTTCTCTATGAAAATGTGTTGAACTCATTTTATTATCCCAAGCGAAATTTCTTAAATCTAATGAAATATCCTCTTGATTTTGTGTTAACCAATCAACGTTAGGTTGAAGAATTAGATCTTGAGGTACCTGAGTTGTCATGAGAAGAAACTTTAATTTTAGAAAGTCTTTGATTATTTATATGAACTAATCTTTGTGTCTATCTCCTCACTTATCTTCTTGAAGTAATCTCAAAATTTATCTAGGTAATGGTAGCGCATGTTTCTTTTATATCTAGTTCTGCCTTAATAGTATCAAATTGAGCATTATTTGTTCTATTATCAAAATCAAACAATCGAAAGCTTGAAACTAAATATTCCTCTAAAGCTTTGTCCCAATTCAAACCAAGTTAATGATTTGGATTCTAAAATCTTGGCATGGTCATATATGATTTTATTGATTCTGGGGTGCTGGACAAACTCTATGGGCCTCTCTTCATGCACGGGTTCTTTTCGCTATTTTGACATGTTCTAACTCTTGATTCAAGATAGCTAAGATGACTTGAAAATGAGTTACATATATTTCATGAGAATCCCAAAATATTTATCTAAGGTTTAGTATAATATCTAACTAAGTAAATTATTCTAAATCTAACTCAGGCTGTTGGAGTGGTCCTTAAGATGATGGTAGAGTCATGTGGACTAGTACAATATGGGTGGCACAAAAGTAGGAAAAATATGCCCCATAGTGGGTGTCAAAAAGTTTTAGTGTGAAAATTTGTCAGAAAAATAAATCAATGACTTTGCATCAACAAATGGGGAACAAAGTCCCTCTCCTATTAACCGACGGAGCTACCTTTATTAAAAGCCAAAATAAGAAAGCAAGAAATTTTTACAAATAAAAGAATGTAAATCATGGGTAGTAATTTTAACTTGAAATTAAAAAAAAGAACTTTGATAAAGGAATATGTATGAAAAGAGAGAGAAAAGGGGGAGAAGTTGTTTGAGTTAAAAAATCATCAAATTAGAAACCTAAGACTAGATGAAAGTGTTGAGAGGAAATTTTGACTCTTGAAAGAGAAAAATATCTTTCATTCAATGGGTCGAAAAGACATAATCATATCCTTAAGAATATGAAACATACATCAAAAGACTATTTGACTCTAATAACAGAAACTAATAATCTTTTGTATTTTTTAAGAGAAACAACTAATAAATTGCCTATATTCCCACTGATATTTACACATGTATTAAAAATGTAAATTACAACTAGAAATAGAAACTTTGTAATCTAATCTTCTATACTCAACAATTTCAAATTTATAATAATGGCAATTAAAATCAGATGCAATGAATTAAGTGAAAGATATAATTTAAAAGATATAACTAACGCAATGCTTAGAAACACCTTTCTTGTATTGATTCTAAAGAGTAAAAAGACTGATCTCCTTTTACAATGCTTTGACAAAAAAACTATCTATTTTGAACCCTTATTATGAAGCTCTAGCTTGTATTTATAAGTTAAAATAAGTGGTTATGATGTAAAACCACCTATTTTGCTTTTTTACTGAAGTGTTAAAACACCAATGAGAAATTATAATTTTGAAAAGCTATGAAAACTCTTTAAGCAATTAACACGACTTGAGATAACAATTGAGATTTTTGCACTCCTTGTAAAATCACATCATCAACTTACACAACTTGAAAAAACAAGTTGGCAAAATTGAAAAGATAATTTATATAAATGTAATGCACATTTACAAAGGGAAAAGAGTGCAATAACACAAGTTAGGTACAAAGAAACAAGAGAAGAGAATGCAGGAACATTGAAATCAATTTTTCATTCTTCTTGTTGTCGTATAGACAAATCTTTTCCTTTCAAAAAATCATCAAATCTCTAGAGAATTACCCTGATCAAGTCTTCATCTGATCCATCTATGTACCTGTAGGCAATGCCTACTGAGGAATCTAACTCTTTCATCCCCTGATTCTTACCTCTAAGACTATTTATTTTCATATCCAAATTATATACATTCACTTGGTATTGGGACAACTAATAAATTTCTTCATAACTAAATGTAGATGTAGAAGCAATGTTATGGATTCATTCTTTGAATTATCCAATTATGGTCTCAATTGAAATCAAATTTCCCTCTTGATCCTTATCATTGATAAAATGACAATCCAACTTCTTGATTTCAGTGTCAATCTCTATCATTATGTCACTTCTAAGTGACCTTGCATTAATAAATTTTTGAACACATTCTTGAAGGGACTGGATTCTAAATTTGGTGACCCAGAAAAATCAATCTTATAAACAATCTCATCTTCATTAATTACCCCTTTTTCAACAAGATCAATAGAATAAAATTTTGAGAATTCAACCAACCCAAGCATGAGTTCCTCCCAATTTTATTTCTCCTTAGCGTATCCATTCACCTTTATTATTATTTGTTCATATTGAGATTAAATTTTAGAGAATATTATCACTGAGGTAAGAATTATTGAGACCCCTTAATCTATAACTTTTTCAATCTAGTCTCTCACCGCATTACTCAATTGGCCAACTTCTCTCACTCTTTCCAGTATCTTGGCATGAAGACTCAATGAAGTGATAGCTAGTTAAACTGGCCCGATCAATCTATGTATTATTGAGATCAATTGTTCCACTTTCTCTTTTAATTCATCCTTCATTGCCTTGTCTTTTTCTATTTTTTCAAAGATGGTGTCAATTGCTAGCTAAACATCTCTTTTCATCCTTTTTCTGGTTGATTTTCTCAAATGAACCTTGGACACATGGTAGTCTTCAACCCTAATTTCTAACTTATCTATTTTAACTGCTAGAATGGCCACCTCTACATACTTTTCTCCCTTTTCATCTGCCACCATTCATGAAACTGTCTTTGCTTTCTTTGGCCTTTTTGAGAAAGAAGTTGTTAAGGTTTCAAAATCTATCTCTTCAGGTTTAACAATTTTTCTCTATTTTTTACTACTATAGAAAACCAATCTGAAGTTTTCGTGTTTGAGGAAGGCAATGGAACAAAAGTTGAAATAGGTGAATCAATCTAGGCTACAGTTAAAGATTGTGTTTTCTCCATTGGGACACCTTGACAAGATGTTTCAATAATTTGCTCTTGTGTATTGATTATTTCAAAAGGGATTCTTGGGGAAGGAGTAATGGGAAACTCAAGATTTGAGGGAGAAGATGAAGAGATACGAGTAATCTCTTGCAAAGGGAAAGCAGATGACATAGGGAGCATTGTATCATCTAAAGCTAAGAATTGTTGAGTTGTGTTCTCTACCAGTTTTTAAGTGAATGGAAAGCTATCAACTAGAACTTTTTGAGGAACTAAAATTTTAGGAGAAGAAGAAACATTCTCACCAAACCTTTTTATTTTTATCTTCATAGTCTTTCTTAGTTGAACATTTTGTTGAGTAGTTTCAAGTTCACACGCCTCTTCTATCATGGGAGGTTCTCTATTAGGGCATGTCTCATCCATTTTCTTGACTCATTATATTGTTTATAGAAGCTTCCAAATTCATCTTCCCAAGGAGGTGTATGGAAATCAACATTCGTAACATCAACTCCATTACCTTTCAACCATATGAGAGTTTTTTTAAGTACAACCCTTGTCCTACTTCTAAGGGAAGTAGATTTTGTTTTGTCCCAATGTAATATGGGCAATAGCTTTCTCATGATGCCCTTTCTTTCATAGATGGGGTCCAATGTGACCTCATCATCTACTAGTTGTTTTGGCACCTTCATTATGCCAAACTTGACTATTTGTCTCATGGTAAATCATGAATAGTTTTTTATTTTCACTACTTTCTCATCATCACAATCCATCTAATAGTATTCAAAATGTGAAAGATGTTGAAATGGAGATCCAAGATTGTGTTCAATTAAGCCCATATTGTCAAATGAAGGCCTACTTTCAAATATCTTGAGGTTATAGTGAGACATGTATTACTCAATTGTCTTGGCCTTTAATAATGAAGGGAAAGTATACCTGCCAATAGAGATTGGAAACTTGATCTCTATTTTGTATATGCTTGTAAGAACTTGTGTGTTTCAACAAGTTGTCTTATCAATTCCATTAACATCTATTTGTCACTAACATATTGTAGGAGCATGTAAGGAGATATTTCACAACCACTGATTCTCAAATAATTGAATGTTGAGAACTGTCTAAACCAAGCTCCCCACCTTGCTATTTTTTTACTAACCACAACTGATATTCTTGTATTGAATAGTTTCTTTTTAAATAGTTGGATAATGAAATGAACAAAGCAGTCATTAACTCTTTTGAAGTGATGGGTGATTTCCTTAAATGTTAGTTAGGGATAGAAGTCAAACACCATTGCTTTCCCTAAATCACCCATTGTATGCAATTCATTAAAATACCTTCGACTTATTATAACGTAAACAAAGTACGAAGTCAGTAAAATTTTGACGTCATTTGCTTTCATCAGTTACTTGTGAATAGAATACTAATCATTCACTCCAATTGTTATATTACTTATTCCGAATGATGATTCAAATGAACTTGTACATCCAATTTTGAAAATTCTTGGTCATTTGATTTCCCATTATCCTATGCAACAAAGTGATCATATCACTTATCTCATCTTTGAAATTTAATTTTGAGAGATTTTTTGGAAGCCGAGTGGAAGATTACTTCGACTTAGTCAACCAAGATTTATTGACTTGTTTAGAACATGCTATAACATTGTCATCCCAAAAGCTTTGAAAGGAGTGAGGAGTTAGGTGTACAAAGGCTTCATGATCTAGAAAATGAAAAATGATATCAATTTGCTTAGAAGCAAAACTCACTACCAATCCCCCTACGGATCTATTACCTCTTGCGTCTCTGAGTTATAATTATTTTTTATAATCAAAACTAACTCAGGGGACTGCAATTCAATCAGGTATGCTACCACCTGTGCCAAACTATTGTCACAAATTCTCTAGCCAAAATCCATTTTATGTACAACATTCATTCTTTCGTAAAATTCATCTAGGTTGATGTCGTCTAGCTAAGCATCAGCAATATTTCTGACGTTGGAGTCCAATGGTGAAGTGTAACACCTTGGAATTGGTACTTCATGATTTCTTTGCCTTTACTCAGAATCTTTTTTTTCAAAGTATGAGACGAAGATATCAATTTGACAATAAAATTGACAAATTTAAATTTTTTGCAAAAAAGTACTTGATTTGTAAAAAATGATGGAAATGCAAATTGAAGTTGTACTCACAAGTCGATTGTGCAAATTTTTCTGACGTAATTTTAACGCTCTTGATATGAATTTCAAATTTTTTTTTCACCAAATTTTTCTCTTGCAAATGAACCTATTTCAATTCTTTAGTGTAACTTTTCACAAAATTCTCCAATCAATGGAAATGAATGGAAGAAATTATAAAAATAATTTCTTCTTTAAGTTTCAAACAATTCCCCTATTCCTTGTGATTTTTTTTAATTTTTAAAATTTTTAAAATCTCACAAATATATTTTTTATAAAATCACTGTCAATTTATAATAAATTCATGACCATACAATGAACTTAAAAGATTTCAAAAATGCCACTACCAATTTAATTCTGAATTTTTATTAATTCTAAAAAAAACTAAAATTTATCAGACGAATCTTATCAACATTTTCAACATTTTCCTTAAAACTAAAAAAGTGCGAAATGAATATTCTTAAAATTTATATATAACAAATATCGTACCAAACTTTGATTAATTAATTTTCCCTTTTCATTTTCCACCTAAAAAAATATTTATTTTCTTCATTTAACTTTTTCTTTTTGACAATATATATTTTTTCCCTTTTTTAATTTTCACTTGGGAAAATATTCCTTTTTTAAATATTTTCCCAACCTAAGGGAGGCATGAAATTTTTTTAAAAAAAATCTTTCAATGAAAATTTTAAATTTTCTCAACTCAACATTATCCTCCCACTTGGCAATTTATTTCTCTTTTTTTACTTTCAATGTTGCAGAGACCATTTTTCATTCAAATTTGATGTAGCAAACTAAACCCTCCACCCTTGTAATTTTACATAACAACAATCGTAAAGTTGATTTTGGGGATATTTTTTTCGGACGTTGCTTACACATGCAAGGGTATAGTGACTTATTTTTGGAAGATGAAAATTTTTATTTTTGACAAATTTTGATTAAGGTTGTAGCCATACGATTTACCCTTTTACAAGAGAAAATCAAAATTTTCAAAAATTCTGATCTATGTTGTTTATAAATAATTCCTACGATCTGATAGAGGCTTGAATTTCTCTGTTGGAAGTTATACGATTTTGCTTGGTTAAGTAAAAAAAAGAAAATTTTAATTCAGTTTCTCTTCAGTACAGTCAAGAAAATTTGTTCTTGGTGGTTAAAATAAGGATAGAAAATCAACTTTTAAAACATTTTAAAAATTTGTCAAATTTAACATGTAAATCAAAAAGATAAGTTTAGAAGAAATTTAAAAAATAGTAAAAAAAAATCACTTTATTTGCACGTTTGATGAGAAGTAATTATAAGTTTGTATGTAGGCTTGAAAAGAAGTTTTAATTTGCAACGACAAATTTGTACGGAATCAATATAATTTTGAATTTTGAATTAACACGGCTTTACAAACATAATTTACATTTGCACAATTAAAAGAAGTGTCTTTGAGTTGCAATGCAATTGGAAAATTGAAACATTTTTACAAATTACACAAAATTTAAAAACTTTTTTACAAATTGCATGGCAATCGAAAACATTTTTGCAATTTGTATGAGAACCGAAAATATTTTTTACGATTTGTACAAGGACTGAAAAAGTTTTTGCAAATTGCATCAACGCTGAAAAAGATTTTGCAAATTACACGAAGACCGAAAAAGCTTTTGTAGTTTGCACAACTTGCGAAAAAAGAAAGTGTGTTTACCCAACTCACAAAAAGTGAAATAATTTTTACAAATCACAAATAACACAAACAACATTTTGCATAAAAAGTTCTAATAAGTTAAAAATATTTTAGATAAAAATGAAAAAAAACTATAAAATTTTAATTAATTAATTTTTGAATAGCTAATTAAAATTTTTCATTTTTTCAAGATCTTGACGTTTTTAGACAAAAAAACCAAAATTATCCGTTTATATAAAAATCAATTTTTCCACTACCATTTTCAAAATCTACAATGATAATCCAATATATAATTTTTTAATTGAAATTTAGTATTAGGCGGTGTTGTGTCATATATCTCTATATATTATGTATTTTAACAATGCTCACTTATTTCTGACTGGAAATTTGCAATATAACTATCATAATAGCCATTTCATTTTTTTCTTTTGCTTAAAATTAAAATTTATGTAAGAAATTACAACACTCGATAAAGTTGTGATATGAAACCCTATTTAATCTATGAATCATAAAATATCATTTTTAGAAGTAAATCTTGGTTAGTATCATATGCAAATCATTTCATCTTTATTTTTAGTATGTACGCCTATTGGATCCATTGAATTAGATAAATTTAGTCCCTAGGGAGTACGTCTTATCTGTTATTGTCAGCCTTGACAGGATGTATGATGGCCTCCTGAATGAACTTTTTAAATATGTTTATGTAAATAGGTTTTAGAAGTGAACTTCTAACGAACCGATAGTGTTGGCAATTTAAGGGTAATATAGGTTTCCATTATGGGGCCCAATCAATACTCTATGAATGTGTTTATGTTATTAGTCTTGAAGGAGGACTATTGTTTTCAACTTGATTAATCAATGAATTTTTAGTCAAACTAATTTATAAAATGTTTAATAAATAATATCAAATAATATTATTTATCATTTTTTTATTGGTTAAAGAAATTGGATGTTATAAATAGATTTTCATAGTTTAAGGTATTTAATTTATTGTTAGAATCCCTATTTTCAAAATTGAGGTAGTCATGATAACTTGGTGGTAATTACGATAATAGCAGTATTTTTTTTGGATGGGGTGGGCGGCGCACCTATAATTGGGTAGTGGTTTCTCATTGCAAGGTTGGACAGTGCCTACAAGGTGCTAGTGTTAGTCATTTTTGAACCCCAGGTCTGCAAGAATGCAATCTTCCTCGAGTGTTGCCCTGCAACTCATCTTTTCTCTATTTTACATAAGTCAATGACTCTTAACTTTGGTGAGTGCTCACTGAAGGGTTTACTTCAAGGGTTCTATTTTTGTTGACTTTTTGCTTTTTGCAGATGTTTTGAGAGTTTTTGTTGTAGGGTATTTATTTAATGAGAGCTAGACATTTTTAGTTTACTAGACTTTTTCTACTTAGAACTACTAGAATCTCGGCACAACTATGAATATTTGAGCCCCTCTGTATTTAAAACTTCACTTTAGATGGTTGCCATAAAAATGATAGACAGGGTTGTATTTTCTATCTCTGTAATTTTTTTTTTTTTGGAAAGCCCTATTGCTTTAGTTCCTATCTGTTTTGAGCATTTGTATTGCTGGCAGATAAGTTATATTCTATTGTTTTGCTTACTTTGTTTTTATTTTGCGGGGGTTTGGAGAAAAAATTAATGATAGCCTCTGCAAATGCAGTTTTGTTGGAGTAGTTTTTGTCTCTTTTTATGTAGAAAACATTTTGAATGATTCACATTATGTCTGTACTTTGGAGGGTAAGAAATGGGTTCAATCCAACCCATTATTATTTGCAGTAGGATAGTCAAAAATATGTTAGCTTTCATTGTCACTTTTTTCAGCTGTGAACACCTTCAAAGCTTACTCCAAGGATTTGCAATTTTTCACATCCATGTCCTTGTCTAAATTGCCTCTTCTTAGGATTTTCTTATGTTTATTAAGCAGAAGAAGATTTTCCTTCACCAATTCCTTTGAACACTACACTTTTCTAAACTTTTTTAAGAGTTGAAGATTTTCCTTTACAAGTTCCTTTCAACAATACATTTTTCTGAAGATTTTTAGGAGCATAAGATTTTCCTTTACCAATTCTTTCAAATGCTACGCTCTTCTGAAAAATTTTAAGAGCAACAATTTTTATTTACCAAATTCTCAAACACTACATTTTTTTTATATATATTTTAGGAAAACATGAACAAGCAACTAATTCAAACCTAGGACCTGTCAAATATGCAACATCAAAAATTTTGCTCTCTGCCTTAATTCTTTCACACTTTGCATCTAAAACTACTAGTGTTAAATTTCTTAGACAAAACCTACAAGATTGACATTTCATTTGGGAGATAATATGCCTAAAAAATATGAGCAGGGGTTGAAAGTTTCCAGCTCCCTCTTTCCAAGGTTCCTAGCCAATTTTCTAGCCTCCTCGTTCCAGTGACATTAATGACACATGGCCAAGAAAATAAGCACTCCATATTTTGAGATGGAGATTCATTTTATTCATGTTCCCCGTGTTAAGATTTTTATGGGAGCCCTGCTGCAAAAAAAGTTAGAGAGGTAGAACCCTCCATGGGACCTCATCCTAACACTAAGCCACTGGCCCTTCATAGGTTTTAGTGTAGACAAACCTCAATCACTACTCAGCTTGTGGGGAGTACACACTACGAACTTGTATACCTTTCCAAGTACTCAAATAAAGTGCTAACTATGTGGTGATTACTGCTTGATGTTTTAGCCAATCAGACATTATTAATTTGTGTGCTTACATTATGTGAATATTTAGCCAAGATAACTTAGAAACTCTTTAAATAGTTCTATTCTAAATTAGTTTTATTTTTATTGTTGGCCATTTTAGGCTAATCTTTACACTTGGCTAATCTGACAGATAGTCTTCCAAGTTTGTCAAACTACTGCTAGCCACTTGTTAATTCATGAATTTGAATCTCTCTGTTTTGTCAAGCCTTGTATAATTTGGTAGAAAACAACATATGTAAATGCCCAGGTTGAATACATACTTCATTTCCCATGGATCGCCCACTTTAGTCATAGAAGACCTTCCTATAGGGCATTTTCTGTTGAATTGGGACACAGTCCTACCACAGAAGCCTAAGGCCATATTGGTCATTAATGGTCACTTGGACATTTTTGTACCCTCCGTCAACATTGTCAGCAAAAATATCACCATTTATGATTTCTATGGCTTTCCTCAAGAAATGTATAATGTAAATCCACATTTTTTAATCCTTCCAATGATTGCAAGACTACTTCAAGATATATAATCAAATGCTTTGGTGTGTGCATCGATTGAGTATTTTTTTTAGATTTTTTTCCCTTCAGCGCCATTACATCTATTATCCCAACAAACCTTGCTCCAATAACATTAAGAAACCCAATGCTCTAGGTCTTGAATAAGGTCAATCCACTATCTCTAAAAACAATAAAATCTGTGAGGTAGCTCAGTATTAAGATGTCCTTAATTTGAGTCTTTTCTCAAAATGACGGTGATGATATAATTGGGGGATATATGATTGGGGAATATATGCCGAATTTGAAATTAGAATCCAAACTAATTGGTTGAATTATATTTCACTAATGCTTTGCTAATTTCAGACACGTAATTCATGTTTTTATTGTATTCTATAACTTTTATTTGAAGTATTGCTAGTTTATCTTACTATATACAACTTGGCCAATCAATTGGTTGAATTATATTTCACTCATGCTTTGATAATTTCAGACATGTAATTTATGTGAATTATGCTTAATATTGTAGAGGTAAAGCAATGAATATTTGCATTCATTGGTGTTTTGATTGACATTTATATTAAAGTTATGGGTGTCTGATTTAGTTTTGTATTCTCTCCAATTTGATCATCTTAAGGGTCATAATTACAACTTTCCTGTTGGCATTTTTTGTGAATTTTAGTACATTAACAAAAGATCAAGAAACTCTTAACTTTGGTGAGTGTTTTCTTTTATTTGTCCAGCGGTTACATTTACGAGAAGTCATTGATGGGATTTTAATACTTTTAGCTTCGATTTATTTTTGTCAACGATATATACATTTATGGATATGTTCCTCAATTTTTAATAATTGTGAACTTGTTTTTAGATTTGAAGAGTTTACTTCAAGGGTTCTATTTTCATTCAATTTTTGCTTTTTGCAGTTATTTAGGGGGTATTGGACAAAATTGTCCTATTTTTCCTTTTTAGATGTCAGTGGTTTTTGATAGCTTGAAGTTTCACTTGATTTTTCAAAATAGTTTTCTAATAAAATGGAATATTTATATTCTAAATTAGTTTTATTGTTATTTTTGGTATTTTTATGAAATGCATTGGTTGAAATTCCTGATGTAACTAGTTTGTCTCTCTGTACCTACCTAGTACATCTCTGTTGCCCCTATTATATGGTATCAACTGTGTTCATGAAGCTCTCAATAATGTGCACCATTTCCTAAAGTTTTCCATCCATCTCTCAACAAGTGGTGTTTAATACAATTTAAAACAAACCCCAATTGCTGGAGGTTTCAAAGCCATGAGTATATTTGACAATCATGCTACTTTTGAATAACTTAAATTATTTCAATTGCATACACAAAACAAACAAATTTACCATTGAAAAAGGCATTAAATAAGATTCTTTGCTTATCTATGTAATAGAAGCTATAGAAATTCATAATGCTAGATAAATCAAGATGGTCAAGGTGAGGATTAATGGCATTGGTACAGTTGTCTAACTTTTATTATTCCATAACTTGGTATTTGTGTAAAATTACCTCACTCCTCTCGCAAGGACTAATGTAGTAGCATAGGCTTGTGTTGGTCACTTGAGTGATTTGAAGCTTATTGTTGTTTCTATTTATGGTTGTCATAGTCTGTATATCAGTCACATCAAAGCTCTACTCATTTTGACAATACAAGAATCTATTTTTCTTTTCAAGATTTCGATTGTTTTTCTTGTGGTATATGATCTCACTGAGCTACTGAATATTTCTTGTTTTTCTTGTTGGTTTTAGCTATAGCTTACTAGTTAGTATGTTGTTTCTTCCCCCATATAATGATGAGTTAGTCACCCATTTTACATTGATATTTTTATGACAAAATCATACCAATGGAATACTGACATCACTCGGTTACAACTTTTTGTATTCTCTAAATGTGCTTTGGATTTTATGTCCTAGGTTATTGTCATAAATGTTTGTAATTGTTTCTAATGTTTATATTGGAGGCAACACAAAATAAAATGCTTTTCACCTTCTTTAATATGTTTTAAGTAAATTTAGTAAAGGGAGATAATAGTTTGTATAACTTTAATTTTCATGGCAACATGCAAAAATAAGAAACTAGTGGATTATAAAAAACTAGTTGCTTACCTATATCATTTTAAGGGTAGCAACTCAGGGTATGTTATGATAGGACCTAGGCTCACAAAGCTCTGATACCAATTGTCAGGATCCCTACTCCTTAAGAGTACACTTGATTACCTTTGTATAAGCAACTAAACATGGAATTAAACTAGAATAATAAGTAACTAGAATTCAAAAAAAGCACAGAATATGAGAGACAATACAACCTTGTATTAATACTCTTTTAGAAGGAAATACAATGAATAAATCACACTCTTCCCACACCTCTAGGGTGTACCAGTAATTATCCCTCAAGAGTTCTCTCTCTCTCAATTACAAAAAAATCAACTCAATACCGAGTTGTTGTTTCAACCAGTCAGTAACAATATTGCCAATACACCAACCAGTAAGTGACAATCAACTCAACCGTTGTTGCCTACTTCCAGTACCAACCGAGTACACCACATACTCCAAGTAGATCTCCCTAATCTTGCACCTTGTTGTGTTGCAGATCTATTTTGACCTTGCTAACCCCACAGATCTCCTTTGACCTTGCACACACACACACACCTGCAGATCAACTGACCTTACTTACCATGTAGATCTTCTTCCTGATCTTGCACAGCCTAAAAATCAACCTGGTCTTACACACTTGTAGACCTAGATCTTACACTCGAGAAGAACCCTTATCCTTGCCTCTCCAAGTCCTTATGATTCTCCAATCTTACAATACAGCCCCATGGATCTCTTAAATAGATCACATACAAACAATAATTAGACTTTCCAATTACAATAATTAGAAACGCAGACTCAAGACTAAAATTAGTCTTTACATGCAAATAAATGGTTCATTAAACTAATTGCTTGTGTAACTAACAGTTTTGGAACTGCACAGGCAACTGACGTCGATCGCTGTCTATCTGGAGATGACCGACGTCGGCTGATCTATGACCGATGTCAACAGCTTCTGATCTACCCCTGACCGACGTCGGTTGGCCTGACCGATGTCGGTTACTGTGACACTCAGCAACCTCCTCCATGTTTGCATCATTGAAGCTTTTAACTCCACAACCTAACAATCTCCCACTTGGAGATAAACAGCTGCACTTGTACCTATACCTATACATCGTCTAATTTTATTTTCTGGCTTGTATCCCTCTTCAAGTTCAATCTTGAAGACCAACCACCACACATCATGTGGTGCTTCTCCTGTCATCCAAGTAACCTGCCATATCTGAATCTACATACCCATGTAGAGAAGTCCATAACCCTGCATAGCATGAATCCCTGTTGTTGGTCCCTCTCAGATACCTGAGAATCCACTGAACTGCTTTCCAGTGCTCCTTTCCCAGATTGGCCATTAACTTGTTGACAACTCCCATTGCTTGGGTAATATTAGGTCTAGTACACATGTACTTAACCTCATCATGTGATTTGGGACACTGTTCTGTGAACTATCCATCCATAGGTGTGCTAACCGGTTCTGCATCCTGCACTACCTTATTCACACAATCATCCTGAGACAACATCAACCTGTGACTTTCCCTGTCTCTAGAAATACTCATGCCAAGGATTTTCACTCCTGAATCCTTCCTGGCACACCACTGAGCTACTTTTACCCTTAGCTCAGCAAATCCCTGCATGTATGAACCTGCAACAAGCATATCATCCACATATAGTAACAAGATAATGTTATGACCATTATCCAACCTGGTAAAATAAATACAGTGATTACATTGACATTGACTAAAGCCATGCTTTGTCATACACCTGTCAACCCTGTACCACTGTCTTGGAGCTTGCTCAAGACCATATAACCTAGCCTTCTATCTCACGTGTCCATTCTCTCCTTTCTTTAACCAAGGAATCCATTTGTCTTTCAGTGCTTTCATCCTGACTGGCAACTCTACCAAATCTCCCATTTGGTTCTCTTCCAAGGAATCAATTTTCTCATTCATGCCATGCTCCCACTGTTTCCTGGATTCTACCTGCTCTGCCTCTTTAAAACTTCCTGGTTCTTGACCATCAATGAGCAACAAGTAGTGTAAAGAAGGCGAGTAATGAATTTGAGGCTTATTTACCCTTTTAGTCCTCCACATGGGCATTTGAGACTTCTTGACAGCTTGCTATCTGCCCAAAATCCATTCTCTAGTCTACCCCAGTCTGCACCCGACCGATGTCGATTCCCCTGGATCATCGACACTGGTTTCTTGACTGATGTCAGTGTCCACCTAGCCGCCAACATCGGTTCCCTGACCGACATCAATCTCTACCTGCCCGACACCACTAACTCTGGTCTACACATGACCGACGTTGGTACCTCCCTGTTCGACATCAGTTCTCACCTGATCGACATCGGTAACTGTGTTTTCCTGTGAGTGATGATCTTTACCTGCGAGCTCACTTTGGATCATAACCCTGTCCAAACTGCCCTGCTCAGAATTATTCAGCCCCTTGAGCTGATCTCTATCCATCATCTTCTCCATGAAAACCAAGGCTTTCCAGTTCTTAAGTTTGTCAAAGACATCAGACTTCCTCTTAAGAACATGCATTCCCTTCTCACTCATGTGACCAAGCCTACAAAGCCACATCTTTGCAATAGAAGGTGAATCAGTAATACAAGTAGATAGATAAAGAGTACCTACTTTCTTACCACATGCTAATTCAAGTACACCCTTGGAAACTTTCCAAGATTCTGCTATGAGAGTAACTGTGCAACCCTCATCACCCAACTTTCCTATAGAAATTAGACTCCTCTTCAGAACTGGAACCTGTATGACATCCTTCAACACCCATGTGTTGCTCGTCTACAATTTCAACCGCACTTCCCCTTTGCCAAAAATTTTACAAGGCACACCAACCCCTAAATAAATCTTTCCAAAGTCTCCCTGGACATAATCATGGAAAAATACTCTATTTTAGGTTGCATGGAAAGAGGCAATAGAATCTAAAACTCAAGATTCTACTTTATCCAAGGAACATACAAGAGCATCCTATGCAACAATACCTGCAACATCTGCTTCTTCATTTCCTTCATGTTGATCTTCTACCAACCAACAATCATTCTTTACCTGCCCTTTCTTTCCATAATTCAGTAATTGATCATTCTTGCCATTGAATTCCTCCATTCTTAGTTTACTTTCTTCTGCCATTACTTTACTCCCACTCAATTAGAAACCCCTGAGAGTGACCTGTAATCAACAAACACTTAACACGCTCTAACCACCTGTTAGTGTACCTAACCAAGGCTCTGAGAACCTGCAACCTGGCTCTGATACCACTTGATAAGACCTAGGCTCACAAAGCTCTGATACCAATTGTCAGGATCTCTACTCCTTAAGAGTACACTTGATTACCTTTGTATAAGCAACTAAACATGAAATTAAACCAGAATAATAAGTAACTAGAATTCAAAAACAACATAGAATATGAGAGACAATACAACCTTGTATTAATACTCTTCTAGAAGGAAATACAATGAAGAAATCAAACTCTTCCCACACCTCTACGGCATACTAGTAATTATCCCTCAAGAGTTCTCTCTCTCAATTACAAACAAATCAACTCAATACCGAGTTGTTGTTTCAACCAGTCAGTAACAATACTACCAGTACACCAACCTATAAGTGACAATCAACTCAACCGTTGTTGCCTACTTCTAGTACCAATCGAGTACACCACGTACTCCAAGTAGATCTCCCTGATCTTGCACCTTGTTGTGTTGCAGATCTCCTTTGACCTTGCTAACCCCACAGATCTCCTTTGACCTTGCACACACACACACACACCTGCAGATCAACTGACCTTACTTACCATGTAGATCTTCTTCCTAATCTTGCACAGCCTGCAGAACAACCTAGTCTTGCACACTTGCAGACCTAGATCTTACACTCAGGAAGAACCCTTGTCCTTGCCTCTCCAAGTCCTTATGATTCTCCAATCTTACAATACAGCCCCATGGGTCTCTTAAATAGATCCCATACAAACAATAATTAGACTTTCCAATTAAAATAATTAGAAATGCAAACTCAAGACTAAAATTAGTCTTTACATGCAAACAAATGGTTCATTAAACTAACTGCTCGTGTAACTAACAGTTCTGGAACCACACAGGTGACCGACGTCGATCGTTGTTTGTCTGGAGATGACCGATGTCGGCTGATCTATGACTGATGTCGGCAACTTCCGGTCTACCCCTGACTGACGTCGGTTGGCCTGACCGACGTTGATTATTGTGATACTCAGCAACCTCCTCCATGTTTGCATCAGTGAAGCTTTTAGCTCCACAACCTAACATGTTATTGCAATCCTTTAATCAACTCTAAAAATTTTTCTATTTAATGTCAGTTTTATTGCACATGTTATGCAAAAGACTTTTTTCTTCCATCTCCTTGCCTACCAATTAGTCATCATTAATACAACACCAGAACAACCATTTAAATTAATTTATTATTGCATCTAAGCGTAATTACATATTTTCACTATTGTTTTGACTTTCTTTTGGCAAGTTAGACATTGTAAAATTGAAATTACTATTCATGGCATTTTTAACATTATGAAATGAATTGTGAAGATGCAAATCAATAAATAATGCAAATGCGTAATGATTGATAATTCATTTCTATAGAAGACTACATGCCATTGACCAAGGCTAGTTCTCATTACATAGATGTTGCCTTGCATTGAGAAAACCTTTTTAGAACTAGTCTTTTTAAATATAATTTGGGTGACTACCTGTTTGATGCATTTCAAGTCTTATTGTATTTTCGTTACACATCAATAGAGCTTCATGTTAGAATAATAGAACATTTTTGAAACTATTTAGAAAACAATGACCCTGATGCATTGAGATATTTGAAACAGGAATTGAATCCTAAAGAGATTTACAAACTGCATCAAGTACATGACATAGATACATACTTTTGTTGAATGCAAATTTCAGCAACTTCATGCTCACCTAATGGTCAAGATGGCCTATAGGGTGGCAATTTCTATATAAATTGGCTTTCCAAATGGCTAGACATTGCCATCTATGTTTGGTCTTTGACAAGAAAGAAAAAATATTTCCACTTTAATGAAAACATAAATCTGCCTCCTTATTGCATATTATTTCATGGTCAAAATCCAATGTCAAGTCATTATGAACATTTGTACTATAAAAATTTGACCAAATACCAATGGCCCTTAAGACAGATGCCTTTAAAAGGAACATGTGCTATGTTATCTCTTTATTGGGAAACAAATGCTATAAAAATGCAATTAAGTGGACTATCTAAAATGTTAGAAAATGCATCTTATTGTGTGATAGCCTATTAAGTGCCATACGCCATATAGAAAACAATACTTTTGATGTGCGCTCCTTGCAACGCTACACAACACATTATTTTTTTAATGTAATTATATCTAGAGACGTAAAAGCACATGCTTGTTTGCAGTAAAATCTAATAGACAAATTTATCAAGAACATTCCAACTATTAAAAATTGGCAAGCATACATTGTTAACATGGATTTGATCTATGACGAAGGTGGAATAGAAAGTGACAAGTTTTATATCCAATGGATTTCATATATATTAAAGGTAATAATTTGCCAATGGTCATCGATCAATCAACAGATTCTTGAAATTTATAACGATAGTGCACAGCTATTGCCCATATACAACATAATAGTATTTGAAACAAATACATGACATACATATTATGAACCCTTGATAATGAATAAACATAATGAGATACAAGTACATGATTTTGCTAATTGGATACAAATGTTGAAAACTACACATGAGAAGACCACAAATAGAAAATCGATGTCTTTATTAAAAACATTGAAAATTACACATGCGAAGACCATAAACAAGAAATATGTCAAGGTTGAAACATTGGAAACTATACATGAAAATACCATGAACAAAAAATCCATGTCTTTTCTAGAAACATTGAAAATTGCATGTGCAAAGAGCACAAGGAAAAAAAACTATCCAAAAACTTGATAGAAAAATAATACAAGTTTTTAACAAGAAAATAATTGATACTCCTCTACATGTTTGTGCTCTTTGCAAGCAATTACATTTAAAACATAATATGAAGCTTTTTAATGAATTTAAAAAAAAACACATGCCAACAATTAATTGTAAATAGTAAAGACATTTGTAAAAAAGAATACGTTCAAATAGTAACCAATCATTGAAAAATGCAACACCCCTCGATTTGCAACACTTACTAATATTAGACTAAACAAGAACCTAGATTCTGTAGTTTTGTTATCAGACCTTGAGTAAACGCTTGTTTTGTTGAGAATTATTTTTTCTCAAATAAGAGATCTAGACTATAAAAAGCCACAGCTTGGACTATAAGGTCCAATTATCAACGTGCCATTAGATATTGACAAAATTCAAAAAACATTGCATAGATCTATAGACTAAAGAACAATAATTTCCATCTCTAAAATGACAATTAGAATATATAAATGCATATCAACAAAGAAACATTTGGCCAAAACTTGCTATGCAAGCATTACAAGAACTTTGTACAAGACAATTGTACATTGATCATAATGTGCAAATAATTCTGATTGGAAACCATTCATAACTTCTAGTGTTATGGATGATGCAAATAAAAATAGTATTTATAGAGAATCTAAAATAAATAGTGATAATGAACTAAATGTGCCTTTTGACATAAATGAAACCTGCTCTAATGACATTCTAGTTTATGGCTTTACAGATTCAGCATGCATTGTTGCATTACATGATAAGGTAATTGTAATAGCACCAAGTGAAGAAAATCATCCACTTAGAATTTTTAAAGATAAAGACTCATAATAAATGAACTTTCCAACACTTTTCTTTGGTAATGCTTGTGACGAAGATGTAATGTAAAGATTTAGTTATTAAAAAATTGTACAATGGAAACTGTTACATGCTAATCAAAAATTTAAATATCATATTACCAATTTATTCTTTAAGGCAATAAAAATAATCATAGATCAAGTTAGAAAGACTATGTGGGTTCAAATTAGAAAAATCTAATTAAAGAGATTGAAGTTTTTAGTGAAAGACATCAAATATAAACTAAATTTAGAAAAGTTGCTTAAATCAGAAATTAGATATGTGGATTTCAAAAAGATAGGTATCTTTCTTGATTATATGCAAGGACTCAAGAAAAATTCCTTTGATATGATAAACCAATTAGGAACACAAAAATTTTTAGTGATGAATATCGCTAGCAACCATTGATGAATGCATTAAATATATTGAATCTAAAATATAACCAAAAAAAGTTCTAGACTTGATAAAGTCAATAAATCAAATGATAATTTGTTTCTTGTAAAAATAGATCTGGTCACATGTACACCATATTATAGGCATTTTATCAATGCATTAAGAGAAATACTATGCAATGATGAATTGTTGCTAGGAAAAATCATAGTTTATTTTTGTGTGACAGAATTTTAGCATAAAAGAAATGTGCATGATCATTGGTTAGTAAGGATAAAAAAGCACCAGTATATGAAAAAGATCAAACCTCAATAAGTTTACATTTTATAGACAAGTACATAACTTGTGATATGGACATTCTAGAACAAGACATAGCCAAATTGCATATACACCATCATAGTAGTAGCTGTAGAAAAAAGAGGAGAAAAAATTATAGATACAACTTCCCACGACTACCAATGCAAATGAAAATAATACTTGAACCTTTTGAAGACAAATCTAAAATTCCAGAAAAAAATAATAAAGTAAATTTATTTTCTACTAAACACAAAATGATATACTATTTTTGATGACTTTGACACTTTCTTACAAGAGTTTAACATGGATATGTCTCAGTACATAGCAACAATACAAAGAACAATAAAACAACCTACCATTTTCCTTGTATGCAAACCATCACAAGTATGGAGCAATATTTTCATAAGAAACATGCCATATTTATAATAAGCCAATACAGATGCACAATTCATACTAAATGCATAAGCGGTGGTGACATATTGTAGCTCATAC
Organism: Torreya grandis; assembly: GCA_037957365.1. Lineage (NCBI taxonomy): Eukaryota > Viridiplantae > Streptophyta > Pinopsida > Cupressales > Taxaceae > Torreya > Torreya grandis. The sequence continues at coordinate 1,438,834 of JARHVA010000707.1, read as the reverse complement.
ATGATAAAAGAGAATTTAAAAGTCACACATGATTTTAAGAAAATATGAAAACAACATGCAACAACAAACATAGATGTCATTTAGATGTTGCATAGACTTAGAAATGCAATGCTAAAATATTAGGAAATGTGTACCCAACAAGCTATTCATATGGTGTTATTATTTCCACTTAATCATTATTCAAGGAGATGTAATTTTATAAATACAGCTTGCCCTGATGATCACATTTTTATTTTAAAACCATAAATTTCTCTTAAGTATGAACTAGATGAATTCAAAAATATAATATTTCAATCTCTTATAAACTATTACATTGCACGTCCTATCAACATTGACCATGTTTGTTTAGCTAAATTGTTTGAGTATAGGGAAAATGGAAAGCCATTGAAAAGAAAAAAAATACATGTGATACACTTTGTAAATTATAACAAACATATTGACATTGAAAACTATTATTGTGAATGGCTATTGCTATATGTACCATTTCAAAAAAACTAAAAATAGTTTGAAATAAGGTTTAGAAACATGGAAGCAAGCATACAATTTGCAAAGTAATACCATAAAATTAAACGAGTCCAAGTTTAATTATGATATAAACTCTATTTGGGGGAACATGGATTATGTTTCTTGCCAAATTGAACTTGATACTGAAAATATAGTTGATACTAGATTTCATTCAACAAAAATAAAAAATATGCAAGAAGACTATGATTTACAAATGGACTTTCCATCGTCAAGATTTATATCAAGCAAGCAAAATTCAAAACCATTTGACATTGGACATCACCCATTCATTTTCAATAATTTAGAATGTTATAGGCATAAATGCATGTTAAACAAAGAGCAACAAGAAATTGTCAAAGACATTTCCTATAAAAAAATGCATAAACAAAAACAAACAAGTGCACATGTTTCTAACAGGAGGTGCAGGCATAGGTAAGACTTTTATAGTGAAAGTTATATTCAAGATGTTAATTTTATTTTATTTTCAAACTATTGATAGTGATCTTACAAGATAAAAGGTCTCATTCTTGCATACATAGGTAATATTTCATACATTATAGAAGGACTAACATTGCATTCTATATTTTTATTGCCCTTTAACAAATCAGAATTGATTTCTTTGAAAAATGAATGTCTTGATGTGTTGTCCAATTTAAATAATTAGTTACACATAGTACTAATTGAAAAAAAATCACTTGTAGGAGCAAGAATGTTATATTACATTGAAAAGTGCTTGCGTTATATAATTCATCTACCCACTATGGACTTTGGTAATGTTGACATGGTCTTTTATGGCAACTTTTATCAAGTCCAACCTATAAACAATTGTATAATTTTTTAACACCCAAAAATGAATAATGAACAAATTCATTATTTTTTTGGCAAGAAAACATAAAATGTTACAAACTCCATCAAACAATGCATCAAAATGATGATATCTTTATGTCAATACTAAACAGAGTATGCACATGCTCCCATACAAACAATGACATTACATATCTTAACAATAAATACTTATGTCCAACACCAAATGATCCTTTATTTCCATATCTCTTTTACTTAAATAGTGATGTTCAAGCACATAATAATAAAATGCTAAGACTTGTTCAACACAAATGAATTGTTATACATGCAATAGATAAATAAAATGATACGTATAATGAAAATCATGGATATGCCAAAGCTATATGTCTGCCAACAAAAATCATTTTGAATCCTAATATGTTAGTCAATATTTTTTCTAGAAATTATGATATGAAATATCGCCTTGTCAATGGTTCAGACGGTATATTTAAACTCTAGACCAAAGCACATGATATTGACATTATTTGGATAAAATTCAATGATGACAAGATTGGGCATTTACAAAAAAAGAAACATTTTTCATTTATTTCAAAGTAATGTTGATTCAAATTGGACTCCTAATTTTTGAGTTTCAAGGCCAATATGCATGCCCATTTATAAAAAAAATTGACAATACGAATCTATTTTTTAATACAGTTAGTTTGTGCTCATACTATACATAGGTCCCAAGGCCTTACCCTAAAAGGAGTTGCATTCAGACCACTTAGTGTATAAAAACATAGATTGGAATATACAACCCTTTCTCATGTAAAAATCATTGACTCATTATATTTGCTAAGTCCACTTTCGGATAAAAACTTTAGAATTAAAAATAAAATTTTCATTGAAATGTCACGATTAGAATCAAACTCTCAATGGGTGTTAGAACATAGTCTTAGTTCGAATACATCTACTTAATCTATTATTATATGTTCATTTAACACTCATAGTCTTCTCACACATCTTGAAGACATTATCAATGATCATGACTTAATGAGATGCGATATACTATGCCTACAAGAAACATTCATTGCATCTAACAATTCCACTAATCATATCCCAAATTTCATGGCTTGTAATTCAATACACAATGTGTATGGTATAATTATATATGTCTAGAGACATGTTATTACCTCAAATCTAATGCATTACAACACAAATCAAGTAGAATAATTAACAATCGATGCCACAATCCATGGATATGAATTTACAATTGTCAATATCTATGCATCTCCCTCTGCCTTTGTCATGGCTATTATAGATGTTATTAAAAAGATGTTGTCAAATGAAAACAAATATAATGAAATATATATAGTAGGAGACTTTAACATTGACATGTCCACTTCTAAAAAATCAGCAATGTTACTTGAAAAACATATGTCAATTTGTAATATGTATTTTCTATCACATAGACAAAATCAATATCCAAACAAAATCATAGACCATGTTTGGTCAAATAATTCAAAAAATTATATTCAAATTATAATAACATAAACATATTAGATTGATCATAGTGCCATTTGTGTGTTCATAGACAAAAATAATTAATCATTAGCATTAATAAAAAAAACATTGTTACTACTTTTGTTTATAGTCTATTGGTCATACAAATTTAAAGTTCATTGACTACATTCATTGAAAAAAGAAATTGAGAAGAAACATGTTATTTAATCAAAACAAGCCGAAGCAATGGATTCAACATCAAATACTCTAGAGGATAAAAAATCCACTGAACAAGCAGTACCAAAAACATCTAAGAGCAATGAAACAATGTCTCCTCAACAACAGCGACAAATAATGGTAAATCTGAGACAACATTTAGTTATTTGCGTTACTTATCAAATTATAGTCTTTTGAAAAATTAAAAACATGCAAAATTGTTACATCCTTGCTACAACATTTTCTATAAAAAAAAAATCTTTCTTTTCAAGACAAGAAAAAAACCAATTCCTTCATGCACAATACTAGATATTTGTGTTGGCAAAATTGTTATTGTTTTGGAAGAAGATATTTTGACTATTTATGAACCTGCTCATATCATAAATCTAGATTCTCCAATTAAATCATAGATATTGCATGTTGACTTGGTTTATGTCCATGGTCAAATGACTATAAAAATCAATATTAGCAATAAATTGATACAAAAATATGAAACATAGCTACATGCAAAAGCATTCAAATTTCAGACTTTTTGATCAAAAAAATATGAAAGAGGGGATGTTTCCTTCTGTATTTTGCTTACTATAAAATCAAGCATTAAAATATACCTATAGTTTACAAAAAAATAAAACTCACTTATGGTAGTATAATTGTTGATATTGTGAACTTAAATGATTCATTCTCAGTTGTGTCATTTAGAGCTTTGATTACAAGCTACCAACAAACAAATATACAATTTAGGTTACATGTCAAAGATGGAGAAATAGAATTTAACACTATAATTGTAAGCCTATTTTACTTCAACTTTATTTTCCTTTCAATTTTTTTTTGTTTATTTCTAAAATAAATACAACTATTTGCTTTTCAAATTTAGCTCAATGAACAACATCAACATTTCTTCCACGAGATACAAGCTCAGCTAATGTTTAAAAAAACTATCATACATTTTCAATAACATTATTCATAAAGACCCAAAAGGCTCTCGAACTTTTTGAGCAAATTTTACATCTTTCATTGAACTTTTTACCAATGAATGCACTTTGAAACATTTACAAACAATAACAACAATAAACATTGAGGTAAGTATTTATACTCATACTTCTTATTTTGCTCACTAGCAACAATTCCATGTTATATTTCTTTTACTTATTTAATGTTAACATCAACAGGCCACAAGAACACTAAATCCTACGAGTATTTACTTGGATCCCTTCCAATCAATATGCAATTTATGTAAGCATGCAATTACAACAATGGTTGTTCATGGCAATGATTTGCTATATTGTGCAAGCTACGCTCCAAATTTAGAAGTTTTCCTACACATATGCATTGACATGCAATATCCATACAAAACATGGCAAAATTTAATACATGTTGCATGAACCAATGCTTCAGACTTTGCTACCAGAACTAATGTCATTATCATTTCAACATTAAAATTGAGACATTTTAATAACTATGTTTCTACTACACAAATTCCAAGTAAATGGCACATTCACAATTATAACAGACAATACTATTTCTAAAATTAAAAAATAATTAATTATGATTCGAAAATAGTGAGTTGGTTATAGTTTTGAATTATATAAATATTTCATAGCTTTAAATAACTATTTATGCATTTTACTAATACATGTCTTTGTTGCTTTGCTTCTTCTTGACTTCAGGACACATCCATATTTTGAAGACAATGCAACAACATTTTTTTTAATTTATTAATATAGTTATATCGTCCAATTCAATAGATATTTAAACTATTTTTGTTGTTTATGTTTCATTATTTTTTGCTTTTGTTTTCTTTTTAAAAAAATTGTAAAACTTAAAAGAAGGGAGAGATAGAAGACCCTAGATGTGGTTTACACTCTGTAATCAAAATGGTTGTAGATACTCCTCTTTGTCTTAGGAGGATGACCTAAAAATAATAAATATACTAAAAAATGGTTGATCAGTTAGATAGGTGGGTGGATTGCCTAGTGTGAGCTAGATCTAAGAAATACATGACTTCCTTAAAAGTTGTCAATCCACCTTTTAGACAAGTTAATGTTATGAAATAATGTTGATAAGGAAGGTTACATAACATTAAATGAAAGTACTTAATCAAAATAAATAAATACTTTCCAAAAAGAATGCTCATTTTAACAAAATATCATTAAAGATAAATTCTAAACTATTAAAGTATGGTTTGGTCTGTTGCTCTTAACTCTATGTAGTGACAGGGATGAAAAACCAAGGTTTTGGGTGAGATTTAAAGGTGTTGTAAGCCTATTATTTTGGTTAAAATTATTTACATAGTGACCATTGATGCTCAGAAAAAACTGTCGATGGTTAGGTATGACCATTTATGGTTACTGTGGGTTTTGATAGGGTGTTGATTTTAGGTAGAATAGGTTGTGGATAAGTTGTAGAAGGGTTCTATGGGTTGCTTGAGGTGGGATAATAGTTATGGATACCAAAGGGAGACTCATAGATGTTCAGGTTAAGGATTTGATATATAAGTGGTTCATAATGGTCAATGGGTGTCCAATGGAAGGGGTTGTGTCTAGAGGTACAGAACTTCAACACAAGAAAGGGTGTGGAGAGAGGTGTAAATTGGTGCAGAGAATGGGAATGACCCAAGAACTAAAATAAATAAAACTAATTACTAAATCTTGATTAAAAAAAAACATAGATACTTAGCTTTTAGGTGTTGTTGGTCTGAGGAATGCTAAGGTTAGTTGAAAGTTGATGTGAATTCTGATGTAATCTTAATAGAGTAACGATTCTTTGGCTCAAGATAATGAGTTGTAGAAGCACCCTAAATATATGGTTTGGTTCACTGGGAAGCTTTTGGATCTACCTAAGAGTCAAAATATCTTGTACCCCAATCCCAAAATTCCCTTCAATCTTATCTTCATATCTTAATATAAAGCAAAAGAGTGTTGAAAAAGAAGAGTGTTAACAAACATTTTAAAAAATAGTCTAACATGCATTGATCATATGAAAAGCAAACTAAAATTAAAAAGCTAATAATCAATGAGTGAGTTGTAGTCGAGTTTCATGCACTCCTGAGGTAGAATTTTTGGTTGTATTAAGTAACCACCGATAGTTTGGATCAACTGTTGATGGTCGAGAGTAGATTGTTAATGGTCGAGGGGACATAGTCAAAATTGGCTAAATTTAGCCAATTCCACTAATGACTGGAAATTAAGGAAGTGGGAAATGGTCTAAATTTCTTTAAAGGGTCATGGAGATGCATGAGGAATAAGTCCAAGTGGTTAAGACATTAAATGTTAGGGTAGAATTGGTCTCTAAGCTAGGTATCAATAAGTTAGACATGGGTTTGGGTAGGTGAAGTATAAATAAGAATTAACTAATTTAAATAAATAATTAAACTAGTTGAAGGGGTAATTGGGTGTGTTCAAGGTGTTTTAAAAAATGATTTAATCAAAAGGGGTTCAAGGGGTGTTTTAAGGTTAATGTGACATCTAGAGCCATAGTGTATAGATTTCTAGTGTCTACATTTTGCCTATTTTTGTTATGCAATTTGTATTAGCAAGCTGTAAAACAAAAATGAATGGTTGGTGGGAGGTTAGATGCCCCAAGTATGGGAGGAAGTGTTCCCCCTCAAATCAAGAATCGATGAGATGAAATAGATTCAGGTTTGGGTTTGATAAGCAGATAAGTGGGTGAAATGTTGGTTTGTTGGGCATTTAAGCATGAACATGTGCACAAAATATGACTAAGTGTGATATCATAGATAGTGTATAGACTAAATTTCCATATTTGAGCTAGTGATAAATAAAGGTTGGTGCTAGAATGCTAAGTGATAGGATAACTAAGCCACAGCGTTAGGCATAGTTGATATGGGGTTAGTCCCTGTAAATTCAAGTCTCCTAGGTAAGGTTGATGTGTTTGCAGGTATCCAAAAGTAAGATGTGATCCAGAGAAGAAAAAAATGGTCATAGGTGTTGGGACCGCAAAGGGTCATGCTCCAATGCATATTAATGGTTAGGCACAAAAGTAGTGAAAGTTTGTCAATTATGGCAAGGTAGTTATGCGATCAAAATGACCAAGGTAGTTTGGGGTCACAGAAAGTATGATAGATAGGTCAAAATGACCAAGGTGGAGGTTATTTGTTTGATTAGTGGAAAATAAAGTGGTCTCCAATGGGCACATGGTTTTGGTAATGTGGTTATTTATTTTAAAATGTTTTGGTTAGGTGGTATTCAAATTATCTGTCTGATTTGGTGGACCACTTGGATGGGTAAAGAGGGAACCCATTTCTTGTAAAGAGTGTAAAACTAGTGGTTGAGGTTTTAATGATTCAAAAGGGGAAGACATATGCCTTCTCAAGTGGTCATGAAAGTAGAAGGAGGTTTAAACTCTCCAATTGATAAATACCATGATGGCAAGATGAGTGGGATTATGAACATAAACTTGTGAAATGTTTTGCATTATTATATGTTAAAAAAAGTGTCTTGATCACATAGTGTCAAGTAATCTCAAAATACCTTGATTTGTGGAGGGTGTAAAAAAGGGAGGTAGATGGTAAAAAGTAAGTGAATGGATGATAGTGTAACCTTCTTATGGGGATGGCTTGCCTCTTCTATAGGTAACCTAGGAACTATTATAAAAAAGTCCATGCTCTAAGTTTGGTGTACACTGATCAATACAGGAAGTCTACAATTGGTTTATGAAATTTGATGGGAGCCTTCTTTGGTATTACTTGTTTTTGAATTTGACTTGGGGTCTTTTGATGTTTTTATTCAATAGGTTTGGGAAGTTGATCAATATAGAAAGCTTCCAAGTGATTGCTTGACAAAATTTTGACTTAGCCATCCCTCAAGGGAGTGGTCTAAGATTTAGATTTGTTTAAGCTTGGATAACTATCCTTCAAGGGAGTAGTCTACCTTATTTTTAAACAATCTTGATGGTTCTAGATAGATATTATTTAAGGGAGTAGTCTGCAAGCTAGATTATTGACCCAAATGATATTTTTGTATCCCAAATGGATTTATATGAATGGTTTAGGCATGGACTAGTCTATGTCAGCTTAAAAGCTTTCCTTTATGGAGGAAAAACCATAACACAAAAAGGTTAAAGATGGGTAAAAGAGTTTTAAGTGACAACAACCATGGGGATCCATCTTGTAAGGGATGAAAAGTGTTTATGAGAAACATGCCATGGGTAGAGTCATGGCATCCATGTTTAGGATTAGGCTAATGTTATGACAGATAATCACATGATCCTATTTTAATCAGTTATCCTGAAAATAAAGAGATAAGGGTGGTTAAAAACAAAGGATGAGATTAAGTTAGACACAAGGTGACTAAGAACTTGGTTTAATAAACTAATGGACATGAATGCAAAAGCATTGATAGGTTGAGTTTTAGATATGCCCCAAATCCACACTTGCATATAAATGGTTTGATCCAATCAAGAGTAAAGAGGTCCCCTAGTTACTGACATTAGATTAGATGTGGAAAATATTTTAGATTGACAAATGCAAGAGATAACCTTGGTTAAGTGTTGGGTGAAGATTTGCTTGGCTGCAATGATATAGAGGCAAGGTTTGTTAGGTTGTCTTAAGTTTTGATAAAATGTTGGTCAAGGTTAAGGTTGGTTTGGTGCTAGGCTAGGCTAGGTGTAGGTTCAGATAGAAATACTAAGGGTTGGTTTGGTCATTGATTAATGTGTGTAGGCATAAGTTTTGGTTTAAGTAATGGTGAAGGGTTGTGGGTAAAAGGTTAAGGTTGAGATTTTGGGTTAGTGATTAAGGTGAGGTTTTTAGGTTGATAAATGGGCAAAGACTTTTGGGAGGAGAACTCCCCCATTTTCTCTTTCCATATATGGTTGAGGTGAGAGAAAAGGTCCTTAGGTGGAGATGTTGGTTAGTAAATAATGTTTAGGAGACATGAAAATGACTTCATCTATCTCCTAAAGATTATTAGTTGTTTGTTTTTATTTGTTGGTTGGTACGTAATTTATAGGCAATGGTTTAGGTGGGATTTCCTCTATGATACTAAGGTGAGCGAAACATTGTTGGATTGGATTTAGGTGGGTTTGGAGTCTAGAAATGATGTTGGCAACACCAACCTAGAATAAAGATCGGTTGGATAAGAGTGTCTAATTATCCCAATGAAGTAGATTAGTTGTGTTATGGGTAGCTTGGATAAAAAGGGAGCAGAGATTGTTATCTAAGAAATCTTGAATGAAGGGTTAATGTTGGTGAGGGTTAATAGATAAGTTGGTTTTGGTTGGGTTAAAAGGTGGGTTGATTATGGTTGATTAATTTAGTTTAGATGTTGGTTTGATTGGTTTAGGGAGGTAGTCTAGATGGTTGATTTAGTTTTTTGGTTTAGTTTACTTATTTATTTGGTTTGATTAGTGAGATAAGATGACAAAGATTTGACCCTATTCTAAAAGGAATGAAACCAAAGATAATGCCATGAGGTAGATGAAAATGAGCAGATTATAGAAGAATTGGATTAATTTAGTTGTGGTTGAGGTTATGTTAGTTTGAGGCAAGGTTGGAATGGTGATAGGCAAGGTGTTTTGAGTTTGGGTTGGCTCCACTAAAAGGGTAGGCAAAAGAGGTAAGCTGAGTTGGGTTGAGGTTTTCTCCACTAAAAGGGGAAGTGGAAGAGGTAGGTTGGGTTGGGTTGAGGTTTACTCCATTAAAAGGGAAAGTGGAAGAGGTAGGTTGGTTAGAGGTTGATCCACTAAAAGGCAAAGTGGAAGAGGTAGGTTGGTTTGAGGTCGATCCACTAAAAGGGAAACTGGAAGACGTAGGTTAGTTTCCTTTATTATGGTTTCAAATAAAAATTAAGAAGGTTCCACTTGGTAAATAAGTGGTTGGGTTAAGGTTGATTGGTCATTAGTGATGATTTCAAAAGAATATTTAAAAAGTTTCACTTGGTGAACAAGTGGATTGGTTGGCATTTCGATTATGGTTTCCTTTGTTATAGGTTCACTAAGGACCAAATCTAGTGAAGGGACCTCATTGTGTTGAGGGCTTTGTCTATGGCTTTCCATAACAATGGAGTAGGAAGAGGTTCAAGGATGGATTGCCTAAAGACATTAATAGATAGGTTGGGGGAACATAGACAATATCTTTTGGAACCTCCTTTTGATCGATAAAGTTTTGGACAAACATCTTACAAGACCCACATCTATCTACACATGTCTATTTGTGTGATGATAAACACAAAACTCATTATATATAAACCAAATTGGTTTTGGAAGAGAATGATTGATGGGTTTGATTTGAGGAAGTATAATGACAAAAGCCTTCATGATTTTGTCAAGGATTTAGGCATATGATTCCCCCAATAGGGTATACTACCTAGAAAGAGGGTGCACCAATGGCTCTTGAGGTTGCGAGCTAATTAGTTGGTTTGATAAAGTTTTTTGGTTGATTAAGTTGGATTGATTTGACAAGTTTGATTAGTTTGATAGGTTGGGTAGGTTGGATAAGATTGACAGATTTGAAAAGTTGGGTTGATAGTTGTTGGTTTGAGTTGATGAGGTTGGTTGGTTTGATATATTTGATAAGTTTGATAAGGTAGGTAAGGTTGTTAAGGTGGGTTGATTTGATGAGGTTGTTAAAGTTGATAAGGTTGATAGGGTAGGAAAGGTAGGTAAGGTGGGTTGATTTGATAAGGTTGATAAGGTAGCTAAGGTAATAAAGGTAGGTAAGGTGGATTGATTTGATAAGGTTGATAAGTTTGACAAGATAGGTTGGTTTGATAGGTTGGATTGATAGTTGTTGGTTGGATGACTAAGGGGATAGACCAAGACTTGGTTTTGAGATAAAGAGGGTTGCCACAAAGTGGATTTAGGTAATTGATATGATGTTTGAGGTAGGTAGCCTAAATTTTAATGTGGTTGAGGTGGTTGATATGACGGTTGGGGTAAGTAACCCAAATATTGGTAAGGTTGAGATAGTTGTATTGGGTTATGACAAGGGTCAAATATGGGTTGAAAGTTTGGTGGTTGGTTGAGGTGATGATAAATGTTGTTGAAAGGTTATTTGTTGGTTATGATGATGATCAAATGGTTCTTGAAAGGTTATTGGTTGGCTATAGTTGAGGTTGGGTTGACTGTGGTTGAGATTGACTTAGTCATAGGTGAGGTTGGGTTGGTCATAGGGTGGCATGGGAGCACATGTGGCTTATGATGCAAGTTAAATCCTTAAGGCAAGAGGGTTATCTTCCAAGATTCTAACAAATCTAGGGTCTCTGGAGAAAATATATGAGGACTCCTCATTGAACAAGGTAATGGAGATGAGGTCGATGAAGGCATGATGGCAAAAAGGTTACCAAAGGGGTAGATTCCTCACAACTCCAATAGGGAGAAGACAAAAGAAAGTCAAAGGAATAAAACACACACTAAAGCATGTTAAATATTAAGGGGTTATTTTTGTCTCTCTTGTGATTTATGCCTTAAGTTAGAAATAATATGGACCCAACTTGGCTTATGAAATAAGTACTAGATAAGAAATCTAAGGTTGGTTTCAGGTAGTTTAGGCTCTCAAAATTGTCTGTATTAAAAATTAGTACATGGCTTGATATTGGGGTCTACCCCCTCACTTCACACATCATAGTGATAAGGGTGTTGGGTGCTTAGCCAAGATATATCAAATTTTAGAGATTCTACTCAATCAAAGAACTGAGTTTTGTTTTCTCCTCTTGGTAATGACGTCTAAGTAAGATAGCCAAGGGTGAAGGTTTACCGCTAGGTGATAAAATCCTATTTGAGTCTTATGTCAAGTGTTTGATATATAAATTGGTGTAATTGGTTTGGTCTTGTGTGTGATAAGAAGTGAGATTACAATTGATTCACTTGATTAATTTAGCTATGTGAGCTAAACGTGCAAGCAAACAAAGTATGAATGGTTAATTTTATACCCATAAAAATATTGATTTAATTTGAATGAGCATAAAATAATAAGAAAAACCAACTAAATGCAAACTATGAACTCAAGGGTCCCATCGAGTGTGCTAGAATGTGTCACTATTATTTTCTTTTATTTTCTTTTGAAATAAAAGTGTAAAACTTAAAAGAAGGGTGAGGTAGAAGAATCTAGATGTGGTTTACACTCCATAATCTAGATGATTGTAGATACTCCTATTTGACTTGGGAGGATGACCTGAAAATAAGAAAAACACTAGAAAATGGTTGATTAGTTAGGTAGGTGGGTGGATTGCCTAGTGTAAGCTAGAGCCAAGAAGTACATAACTCCTTTGGAGGCTATCAATTCACCTTTTAGACAAATTAATGTTATGAACGAATGTTGATAATAAAGTTTGCATAATATAAATAAAATTAATTAATCAAAATAAATAAATACTTTCGAAAAGGAATGCTCATTTTAACAAAATAACATTAAAGATAAATGTTAAACTATCAAAGTATGGTCTAGGTTGTTGCTCTTAACTCTATATAGTGACAAGGATCAAGAAACATGGTTTTGGTTGAGGTTGGAAGGTGTCATAATCTTATTATTTTGGTTAAAATTATTAACATAGTGACCATCAATGGTTAGGGAAAATCGTTGATGGTTAGGTATGACTATTGGTGGTTAGGTATGATCATCGGTAGTTATTGTGGGTTTTGACAGGGTGTTGATTTCAGGTAGAATAGGTTGTGGGTAAGTTGCAGAAGGGTTCTATGGGTTTCTTGAGGTGGGTTAAGGGTTGTTGAGACTAGAGGGAGCCTCAGAGATGTTCAAGTTAGGGATTTGATATATAAGTGGTTGCTAGTAGTCAATGGGTGTATGGTGGAAGGGGTTTTGTTTGAAGGTAAAAAACTCCATAAGAAAAGGTGTGGAGAGAGGTGGAAATGGATGCAGAGAATGGGAATGATTTAAGTACTGAAATAAATAAAAATAATTACTAAATTTTGATAAAAAAACATAGATACTTAGTTTTTAGGTGTTGTTGGTCTAAAGAATACTAAGGTTGGCTAAAAGTTGTTGCGGATCCTGAGGCAATATTAACAAAGTAACAGTTCCTTCACTCAAGATAGTGGGTTACAAAAGCACATTAAATCTTTGGCCTGGTTCCTAATTCACTAAAAAGTGTTTGGATCCACCTAGGAGTCAAAATCTCTTTCACCCCAATCCCATAATGCCCTTCAACCTTCTCTCTATATCTTAATATAGAGCAAAAGAGCATTGAAATAGAAGAGTTTAACAAATAATTTTAAAAAATAGTCTAACATGCATTGATCATGTGAATAACAAACTAAAATTAAACAGCTAGCAATCAACAAGTGAGTTGTATTTGAATTGCATGCACTCCTGAGATAGATTTTTTGGTTGCATCAAATAACCATCGATGGTCTACATCAATCATCGACAATCGGGGGCTAATCACTGTCGATCGAGGGAACATAGTCAAAATTGGCTAAATTTGGCTAATTCCACTAATGACTGGTGGTTAAGGCATTGGAAAATGGTTTGAGGTTATTTAAAGGGTCATGGGAATGCATGAGTAATAATTCTAGGTGGTTAGACATTAAATGTTAGGGTAGTAATGGTCTCTAGGCTAGATGTCAATAGGTTAGTTGTGGGTTTGGGTAGGTGAGGTATGAATAGGAATTAACTAATTTAAGTAAATAATTAAATTAGATAAATGGGTAAATGGATGTGTTTAAGGGGTTTTAAGAAATGATTTAATCAAAAAGAGGTCAAGGGGTGGTTTAAGGTTAATATGACATCTAGAGCCATAGTGTATAGATTTCTAATGTCTATATTTTGCCCTTTTTAATTATGCAGTTTGTATCATCAAGTTGTAAAAAAAAAATGAATGGTTGGTGGGAGGTTGGATGCCCCAAGTATGGGATGAGTTGTTCCCCCTCAAACCAAGAATCGATGAGGTGAAACAGAATTAGGTTTGGGTTCGATAAGTAGATAAGTGGGTGACAAGATTAGTTTATTAGGCATTTAAGTATGAATAGGTGTAAAAAATATGACTAAGTGCGATATCATAGATCACGCATAGACTAAGTTTCCATGGTTGAGGTAGTTGATAAATAAAGTTTGGTGCTAGAAGGATAAGTAATAGGATAACTAGGCCACAACATTAGGCATAGATGATATGGGTTAGTGCCTATAAACTCAAGTCTCCTAGGTAAAGTTGATGTGTTCATAGGTATCTAAAAGTAGGATGTGATCCTGAGAAGACAAAAAATGGTCATAGGTGTCAAGACCACAAAGGGTCATGCTCTGATGCACCTTAATGGTCAGGTGCAAAAGTAGCACAAGTTTGTCAATTATGGCAAGGTAGTTATGCAGTTAAAATGACCAAGGCAAGGTGGGTTCACAAAAAGTGTGAAAAGTAGGCCAAAATGACCAAGGTGGAGGTTATTTGATTGATTAGTGTAAAATAAAGTGCTCTCTGATGGGTGTATGGTTGTGGTAATGTGGTTTTTTTTTAAAGTTTTGGTTAGGCGGTGTTCAAATTGGTTATTTGATTTGATGAATCACTTGGTTGGGTAAAAGGGGGACCCATTTCTTATAAAAGGTGCAAATTTGATGGTTGGGTTTCAATGACTCAAAAGGGCAAGACATACACCTTCTCAAGTGGTCATGGAAGTAGGAGGTTGAAATATTCTGATTGACAAAGACCATGATAGAAAGATGGGTGGGCTTATGAACATAAACCCCTATCATGCTTTGTATTATTGTGTGTTAAAATAAGTGTCTTGATCACATAGTGTCAAGTAAGTTCAAAATCCCTTGATTTGTGGAGGGTAAAATAAAAGAGGTGGATGGTAAAAATTAGGTGAATGAACGATAGTGTAACCTTCTTGTGGGGATGGCTTGCCCCTTCTGTAGATGACCTAGGAACCATTGTAGATAAGTTCATGCTATAAGTTTGGTTTAGACTAATCGATGATGAAATTATATGAATGGTTTATGAAAGATGATGGGATCCTTCTTTGGTATTACTTATTTTTTACTTTGACTTGGGGTCCTTTGATGCTTTTATTTGATGGGTTTGGGAAGCTAATCGATATGGGCAGCTTCCAAGTGATTTCTTGACAAACGTTTGACTTAGGCATTCTTCAAGGGAGTGGTTTAAGCTTTAGATTTTTTTAGGCTTGGATAATTATCCTTCAAGGGAATAGTCTGCTTATGTTTAAACAATTTTGATGGTTTTGGGCAGCTATCCTTCAAGGGAGCAGTCTGCAAGCTAGATTGTTGACCCAAGTGATATTTTGTTATTCTAAATGGATTTTTATGAATGGTTTAGGCATGAACTAGTCTATGTAATCTTAAAGGCTTTCCTTTATGGAGCCAAAACCATAACACAAGAAGGTTAATGATGGGTAAAAGAGGTTTAAGTGACAAAGATCATGGGGATCTATCATGTAAGGGATAAAAAGTGTCCATGAGATTCATGACATGGATAGAGCTTTGGTATCCATGTTAAGGTTGTTAGGAACCCCTCCAAGTCTGAAACAGTTGAAGATTTTAGCTTGATACCAACTATTAGGAACCCCTCCAAGTCTGCAACAGTTAAAGTTTTTAGCTCCACAACCTAACAATCTCCCACTTGGAGATAAATATCTGCAACTATACCTGTATCTGTACATCATCTAGTTTGTTCCCTTGGCTCTGTATCCCTCTTCAAGATCACTCTTGAAGACCAACCACCACAAAACTTGTGATGCTATACCTGTCATCCAAGTCCCCTGCCACATCTGAACTTTCTGACAACTCCCACTGGAGACAAAATCAACTTGTGATCTTCCATGTCTCTTATGCCAAAAGAATTTTGCTGCTCCCAAATTTTTCATGACATACCTCTGAAATAACTTTACCCTTAGCTCAAAAACTCGCTGTATATGTAACCCTGTAACAAGCAACACAATACAGTAACAAGATAATGTAGCTAATATTATCCAACCTGGTAAAGATAAATACAATGGTCAAACCTCCATTGTCCTGCAGCTTACTCAAGACCATATAACCTAGCCTTCTGTCTCACGTGTCCATCCACTCTCTTCTCTAACTTGGGAATCCATCCTTCTATCAGTGCTTTCTTCCAGCTGATAACTCCACCAAAAAACACCTATTTAGTTCTTCTCCAAGGACTCACACTCCTCATCCATGCCAAGTTCCCACTGTTTTTGGATTCTACCTGCATTGCCTCTTCATATCTTCCTAGTTCTTGACCATCAATAAGCAAAAAATAAAATAAAGAAGGTGAACAATGAATATGAGGTTCACATACCCTTTTTGACCTCCTTATGGGCATTTGAGACTCCTTGACAGCTTGTTGTCTGCCCAACATCCGTTCTAGTGACCGATCTCGGCCATCTCCCAGTCTGCATCCGATCGATGTCGGTTCCCTGCACTGACCCTGACTACCGATGTCGTTTCCCTGGCCGATGTCAGTGTCCCCTCTGTCGATGTCGGTTCTTGTCTGACCGATGTCAGACTTCTCCTGCCTGACTCTATCGACCCTATTGGTCTGCACATGACTGATGTCGGTATTTGTATGACCGACGTCGGTTCCATGTGACCGACGTTGGTACCTGTGTGTTCCTGTAAGTGATGACTTATTTATCTGCAAACTCATCTTAGATCAAAACCCTATCCATACTGCCCTGCTCAGAATTATTCAGCCCCTGTGACTGATCTCTGTCCCTCATCTCCTCCATAAACACTAAGGCTTCCCTGTTCTTGTCAAAAGCATCAAATTTCTTTTTCCTGCAATGAACTCGATCACTGCCCTCCGAATCTGAACTCATACCCTTTGACTTAAGAACGTCCATTCCCTTCTTATTCATGTGATCAAGCCTATTAAGCCACATCTTCGAATCTCCAGCTGAAGTAGATAAACCAAAAGTAGAATCAGTAATACAAGTAGATAGATAAAGAGTACCTACTTTCTTACCTCTTATTAAAACAAGTGCACCCTTGGTAACCTTCCAAGAATCCGCTATGAGGGTTACTGTGCATCCCTCATCACCCAACCTTCCTACAAAAACCAAACTCTGCTTCAGAACTAGGACATGCATAACCTCCTTCAACACCCATGTGTTGTCCATCTGCAATTTCAGCTGCACTTTCCCTTTGCCAACTATTTGACAAGGCATACCATCCCCTAAATAAAGCACTCCAAAGTCTCCCTAGACATACTCATGGAACAAATCTCTATTTGGGGATGCATGAAAAGAAGAACCAGAATCTAAAACCCATGATTCTATCTGACTATCCAAAGAAAGTATGAGAGCAACCTGTGCCACAATACCTGCATCCTTTGCTTCTTCATTACCTTCATGTTGATTTTCTTTATCCCTCAACCAACACTCTTTCTTTGTGTGTCCTCTCTTTCCACAAAACCAGCAGGTGACACCTCTAGATTTGAATCTCCTTCCCATCTTCGACCTTGATTTTCCTTGCTCGACCTTCTCTCTTTGCCTTCCCCTGCTTTATGCACTTAGAGCATTCCCTGATGATTCACCTATGCTTTTCCTGCGTATTTCTTCATTCAAGATTACACTCACAACATCATCAACTTTTAAGATTTTAGAAGCAGACGCATAATTACTTACTGCCATAACCAAACTATCCCAACTTTCAGGTAAAGAGCATAAAATTAAGAGAGCCTTTACTTCATCATCAAAAACAATATTGACTGAAGCTAACTAGTTTACCAAACCATGGACATCACCAAGATGAGTATGTACCGATCCACCTTCCTACATTTGTAAAGTAAATAACTGCTTCATAAGAATACCTTATTTGAAGCTGAGGGCTTTTCATATGAATTTGCCAAAGATTTTATCAACTCTTTCGTTGTCTTACACTATGATAAGTTGGAAATCACAGACGATGCAAGGCTCAACATTATGGATCCCAGAGCCTTCCGATCAAGAACATTCCATTCTTCATCCTTCATATCTATGGGCTTGCATGCAACTCCACCCAACGGTAAGTACAAATCTTTCTGATACAAATAATCTTCTATCTATATCCTCTAATGTTGATAATTATTGCCATTAAACTTCTCCATTTGTAACTTACTTTCTTCTACCATTGATATACTCCCACTCAATCTGAAACCCTTGAGAGTGACCTATAATCAAACAATAACCTACTCCCTGCAACCTAAGCTCTGATACCAACTGTTAGGAACCCCTCCAAGTTTGCAACAGTTGAAGCTTTTAGCTCCACAACTTAACAAAGGTGATAAGACCACTCATCCCTGACTAGACCACTTTTGGCATGTAGTGGATGATCTAGTGGGCACTCTAGGCATCTCATAGGTATGCTCTTAGAGCTTTGGTTTTCTCTAGGGTTTTTTTGTTTCAGCCCTTTGACTTTGGCATCCGTTCATTTTGGGTTTCATGTCCATGTATTTATATGGTTCATGTGCCAAGCTGAGGATAAATACCTTTGCATTCACTAATTTTCAGTGGGAATAATGCTTTATTATACCGACGGTGAAAGAAGAGGAAAGAGATAGGCCCGATTGTTGTGGTCTCAAAGTCTAGTGATGATATTGTAGTCTAGATTAGTGTAAATAGTTTCTTTTTAGTGTTAAAATTTTTAACTATTGGCATGTTAGTTTTGTGATCTTATTCTTTCGTTTGTATGCCTCACAAAACCTTTAGTGGATGATGACAAACTACTACTTGTTGTGTACCCAATTTTTTCAAGATTTTTTATCATTATTATAATAAAATGACTTTATCCTCATTTTTTTTACTTATAAAAAAAACATTTGAAAAATAAATGTTCTCATTTTGTTGGCAAAGAGTACATATGTAAAAATAAATGTTCTCATTTTAATGAAAAATAATAAACATTACATGGCACTTGTCCTATGTGTTATTATTCATCCTAGGACCCCTTCCACCTTATGCTACTAGTTGGATCGAGTGGTGGAATGAGGCTATCTTGCACACCACCACCTTTCTCTACCATTATAGGAAGCAAATTACTTGTGTTATAAAATGAGGCGATGAAGCCATGTTCAAGTTTCCTACCTTCTTGAGCATAATCCTTTTGATCATCATTTGTAGAGTCTCACCACCTCATTCAAGCACCACATAAATGTGACAGATACCCATGCTGCTAGAGGGGAAAAAATTCATGCTCAGTTGCATTGACTCAAAGTTGGGGACAAGGCTTACAAAAAAATTTCAACTTCCTCAGGGCTAAACAAGCCTGAGACCAAATCAAGTCTATCAAGTTAGTACCAACTAGGATTACTTCTATTCCTGACATCTCCCCATCTTTATTTAATCATTATACATTAATGTTTCAAGCTTAAGAGGAAATAATTGAAATACCCTGAGCTTTCAATGAATGCCTTGATGTGGTTCTCCGCAAGGTAAAGCATGTAGATCAATAACTTTTTGATACACCACTGAGTCTCTACGAACTCATAGAGGCACTCAATGCATGAGCAAAAATAAGGCTCATGGCATTGATATATTTCCATGCAAATTTTACAAAACCACATGGGAATTTGTTAGCCTTAATTTACTTCAATTTTATAAAGAAGCCATGCAAAACCAATCTTTAGTTACTATAATTAATCAAGGCAACATCAAATTCATACCTAAATCCAGGGATCCAAAGCTCATTACTAGTTAGTGGCCTATCACCTTGTTAATTTTTTGTATAAAATCCTTGCTAAATATTTTGCCAATCGTCTCCATCGTATTCTTCCTATAATTATTAGACCAGATCAAACATGATTTATTAGAGGTTGGTATATTATTGATAATATTATTATTGTCTAGGAAGGTATGGAATGCGCTAGGGATTCTCATCAGAGAACCTTTTTTCTCAAGTTAAAATTTGAAAAATCATATGATATAATAGAATGACCTTTCATCTTAGCCATGGTAATGGCTCTTGGTTTTGGATAGTTCTTTATTTCATCAATCTAAAATTTATTAGGTGATACCTTTGCCTACCTCACTATTATTTGTCTCAAATTTGATAGTATTTGTATGCAATCAGAAATGCATCATGTCCATAAATCAATCTTGGATCAGATGAGATAAAGCACACCTACACTTTCGATTGGGAAGCATACAATTGTTAAGTGGGAGCATGACCAATGTGAGGATCCACTAAACCCGATTATGGGATCACTTGTCACAACAAACCATGTGAGATAGGGTTCCAAAGCCTATAGTCTAACACAATCGCATAACAACCCTAAAAAAGTCATATTATTTAATATTTCACTAATCTAATAACAAGAAAAGTAAATCTAATCTAGTGCACACCAAATCTTGTGGCACAAAGTGGGGGTTAGTAAAGGAAAGCAATCAAAATATGTATAGGGAACTTCAAATAAATTAAGTATGAGTAACACCATAATACATAGAATATGAAGAGTAATATTATTCGAGCCAACGCTTATGCTACTTCTATATATTAAAAGAGAGGAGAAAAAAGTTAGAATATACTTACATGAATGTGAACCCATTGAGACTCAATCTCTCCCTTGGTCAAAGGGGATTCACAAGAGGTTTTTACGGTTCGTAAGGATCCATTTGTTAGGCCAAAGTATCCAAGACCTATCTACAAGACTAGATTCTATAAAATAAGAAACCTAAGCTAAGTATCCTCAATTAGAATGGTGGAAGGACATATTGTGAAGAAGTGTGAGCAAATAATAACTCTTGATTGCATATTATAATAATGACCGAAATGACCTTGTATTTATAAGTGGAAATTATCCTAAAATTATTCAGTAACATCGGCTATGTGAGGTCGACCTAGTCAACCTAGCACATTTTCAAGCTAACTCACTAGGTTTGTGTTAGGTTGGTTGGGAGGCTAAAAAACCAAAAGAGAGAAAGGGTCCCTAAAATATACTAGATCAATTAGGTTAGCCTAGTATGTTGAACATGTCAAAAGGGTGCCAAGCAAAGAAATGAAGGATAGAAGGAGGAAAAATATTAGAAGACTATGAAAAGGAGGAGAAATAGCTTAAGAAAAGGTTTTAGGAACTAGATGGATTGGTAATAATATGTGAAAAAGGGACAAAAATCATGTGAAGCACCAAAATTTTGTCCACCCCTTTTCTGGTGCACACTTTAGAGTGTGCATTTATAAAGATTGAGTCTCAATAGGTTCTTGCAAGATGTAAAGCGTCAGTATTTAATAAAAGTTAAAAATATTATGTGTATACATATTCACCACTCCAAGCTCATCACGTGTCATTAAGGTGTAACAAGGGATGGTGCTTTGAGAAAAGAACATAAGGACACACACAACACTAATGCTAAAAAAAGTTACAATATTTTGCATAAAATAACTAAAATTAAATGACTAAAATGGAAACTAATATAGAAAGGTAAATAGCTAAAAATTAAATGTAATGCATACCTTGACTTACCTTTTATCTTGGTATAGTTGTCTTCTATATTGTTAGTTTTGATTGTGTAGGGCACAGAAATTGCTTTTGACAAACCCAAGAGTGCAAAACTAAAGAGCAAAAACAAACAAATGCAAAAAAAGCCAAGATAGCTAGTGCAATGAGGATGGGATGTACTCAATAAATTTAGCAAGTTGGGGTAACAAGTGTTATGTTAGGCCAAATGACCAAGTTAAAAAATAAGAGTAAATCTAGTAACCAAAAAGCCAAGGCTACTAAAGATCGAAAAACTCAAACAATCTATCCTAAAGTAAGAAAGGAAAATTTACCAAATCAAACCAATGATACATGTCAAATAGGATGAAAAAATAAAAATAAAATAAATGGGTAAAATATTAACTTAAAAAAAAATGGTAAAACAACATTGATGAGTGAGCAGTAACAAACCACATCTCAATCAACAATAGAAAAATGATGCATAAAAGATAAAATAACATTATCGAGTGAGCAGTAACAATCCACATCTCATGCAACAATAAAAAAAGGGTACGAACTCAAGTGTTTGAAACATCAAGCCAACAAAATCATGATAAATGGTAAAAGGAAGTTAAATTAAGTCCAGTAAATATAAAGTGATAGTGTAAATAAAATGATCTAAAGTTGCTCAAACATGTTTTTTCACTCTAAGGATAGATAAAACTGAAACAAAGTAGTGCTAGCATGTTTTTAAGAGATGAAGAAGAAGGAATTAGAAGAAGAGGGAAAACATATTTAGAATCACAATTTATCTATTAAGGAGGGAAATGAAATGGGTGGAGGGGAAAATGAAAGAAAAATCAAGGTAGAGGAACTCTTTATCAAAGTCAAGACACTTAAATTAGGTTTGTCAAAACAAGAGGACTTTTGACCTTAAGAACTATGAAGAACTTCTCTTAGCGACACAAGTCTTGGGTCAACAAATGAAGTATATAGATCATCCCAGGAAGGTTGTATGCATGAAAATTAAAATGGACCTACCTCCCCACGATGTGTTCCCTGCTCTTCAAGACCCTTTACAAAGATGTCAGTCTACTACAAAGATTGGGTACTTACATGAGAAAGTATGTAGCACCATAGAGTTTTTTGAAATCCCCTATGCCAATCTAATGGCCTATCACACCGTAAAGGACTTTGGCTCTATGTGAAGCTGACCGTGGAGTTTGATTTTTGATTGTAGATAAGATATGTGCTTGTAATCACATCTTTTGGTTTGAATTTGACTTTTGAAATTTTTATTTTGCCTTTTAGATATCATTACCTTTTGATTCAAATGATTTGGATTTTAACTTTTTTTATGGCTTTTTTTAGATTCCTCCTCCATACGGATTTGGAAAACCAAACATGGGTGTTAAAGATGATTTTCATTTGAAAACTTAGGATAAGGTTTCTAAGAGAGAGAAACTTCAAAGAGCATGGGGTCTAAGAGTCTCATAAATCTAGGTGAAATAAAAGTGTTGTCTTGACTTTGACCTTGTTTTATCTAATGCAGAGATGAAAGAAAGGGAAAATCAAGAGGAATGACACATAGAATAGTTTGAATTACTTCAAATTGCAAAAAAAATGTGATAAAGTACAAAAAAAAGGGATAAAATGACAATAAAATGTGATTCTTTATCATAAGAAATAGGGAAATGGAGGAAAACATGCTAACATAGATTGTTTTTCGCAGATTTCATCTAACAAAAGAAGCAAAAGCTAAAGTTTAAAAACAAGGATCAAGAACATGAAAATAATGGAAAGGTGGTAATTTTATGAGGAGGTTCGGGTCCTATCCACGATCTTACAAAGAAACTCATAAAAGAGAGACCCATGAGGGTGCTGATAAGCAAAAAAAGCAAAGTGAGGGAGATTTTTTGCAAAGCACCTCACAAAGAAAAACCCAAAGGATGCCAAAATAGCATTAGCAAGAAGCAAAAAGAGAGAAATGATTAAAAGATGGTGGTTTTATGAGGAATGTTGGGTCCTATCCATGGTCTTACAAAGCAACTCACAAAATAAAACCCAAAGGGTGCAAAAAACAAGATAAAATGCAAAAAAATAAGGAAGACTATGATACATCTAGAAATCAAAAGGGAGAACTAAAGGTTTGTGAAAAGAGGGCACTGCTACAAAGGGAGAGACTCGTGCTTAAGTAACCTGGAAAAATAGTTAGATAGATATAGATAGAAAACATGACAAGAAGGAAATATTTAGGCAAGGTAATTTTTAAGGAATTAAGCGTTGATGAGCTCTTTGAAAACATGGTCTTCATTAGTTTGAAGATGATAAGTGCTTTGATCAAGAATGTCTTTGACTAAATATGGGCCCCACCATTTTTGGGCATATTTTCCTTTTGTGTCATGGGTGTAATCTAATTTAAGGATAAGATCACCAACATTAAAAGTGTAGACTTTAACACATTTGTTATTTTGTCGAGCGATGTGAGCCTTGTATTGGTGGTTATGTTGTAATGTAGAAAGACAACATTCATTGAGAATATCAAGGACATGAAGGTAAGCTTCATCTAATTCTTCATCGGGAATAATGATGTGAAGAGATATATGTAGAGAGGGAAGTTCAACTTTTAATGGAAGGATTGACTCAAAACCATAGACTAACAAAAATGGATTTGCCCTAATGGTAGTATGAATGCTAGTCCAATAGGCCCAAAGTGCAAGGTAAAGATGAATATGTTAATCTGTACAATTTTCACAAATTGTCTTTTGGAGAATTTTGTTGAGAATTTTATTAGTGGCCTCAGCTTGACCAATGCATTACAAATGACAAGTTATGAAAAACTTGCGATTGATCTTAAATTTGGTATAAAGTTGTTTAACACATTAATTTTTTAAATTAACATCATTGTCTGAAATGATGGTGTGAGGAATGTCAAAGCAGCAAATAATTTGGTTAATAATAAATTTGCATATGGTATGACTGGTAACATTAACAATGGTCATGACTTATACCCACTTGGTAAAGTACTCGATAGCAGTGATGATCAAGATATGACCAGCTTGGGAATGAAGAAGTTTACCAATGAGATCAAATCCTCATGTAGAAAATGGCCAAGGAGATTCGATAGTTTGAAGCTCGACAGGAGGTGAATGGATAATATCATTATGAAGCTGACAAGGATTGCACTTCTTAGTATATTCAATTTCATCTTTTTCAAGAGTAGGCCAAAATTAACCCATATGTAATCATTTGCATGTTGTAGCATGTTTACTATAGTGACCATCGTAAATGCCCCCATGTGATTGCTCGAGAAGATGAGGGACCTCATCTTACATAACACAATGGATCAAGGTACTTTCGACATTATGATAATAAAAGATGTTATGTCAAAATACATATTTGAAATCTTATTTATGAATGCATGTCTTTTTATGAGAATCTAGATTAGGAGGATAAGTTTGATGTTCTAAGTATTGAATGATATCTTGATACCAAGGGCTTTGTTAAATAGTCACAGCCTCAATGTGATAGATAAGTGAATCAGGTGGTTGGATAGATGACAGAGATTTTTTGATTTGAATAAAAAAGAAGGATCAGAAAGAACTTGATGAAGATGAAAGAGAGAAGCTAAAGAGGCAATAGAATCAATAATGGAATTTTGGTCTTGAGGAATAGGCTCGATAGTGAAAGAGATAGTCCTTAACAAGAGTGGTTTAAATTTGATGATAGGTAATGAGTTTCTCATTTTTACATTGATAATAACCATTAACTTAATGACAAATGAGCTAAAAATCTCCTAAAGCATGAAGATATTGGATGTCTAGATCAAGTGCAACACTCATGCCTAAAATAAGAGCTTCATATTTGGTCATATTATTGGTGACATCAAAGGTAAAGAAAAAAGCCAAAGGAATGATCTTATCGAGAGGACTAGTGAGAATGCAACCTGTCCCAGCTCCTTAAAGGCACTTAAAACCATCAAAGTGGAGGGTCCAGGTATCCTCATGCAAGTAAACATTAATTTTAGGGAGCTCCTCAATAACTATCTTTGATTTAGTAGTATCGAAGGGAGAGGAGGATTCTTCAAGATTATTGGCTTCAAGATCAACAGTAATAGTAAAGCTATGAAAATAGTCTTTAAGAGATATAGCTTGATTAAGACCTTCAATGAAAAGGATATTTATATCAAGAAGATCATATTGGAGTGAAGAAGTGGCCAGAATAGGAGATACAACAAGTTGGTCAGATATGACTTACCCTTTAATAGCTTTTTGTGTGATGATGTGGAGATTGAATTCCATAAGTAAGACCATCCATTTGCCAATTCTATTTCCAAGAAGAAAGGCTTTGGAGAAGAAATAATGAAGGGGGTCAAAATGAATGATGACATAAGTAGTTTGGTATATCATATAATGACAAAGCTTTTCAGTCATAAAATAGATAATGATGCAATCATGTTCAACTTTAGTATAACATATCTCATAATCAAGGAGGCCTTTGCTAATGTAGTAAATAATATGCTCTCTTCATGTATCATCTTTTTGGGCAAGCATTGCCCCAACTGAAATAGGTGTGGAAGAAGTATAGAGAATTAATGGTTTATCATTAGAAGGTGGACGAAGTGTAGGTGGGTGAAGTAATGACTCTTTCATATTATCAAAGGATTTTTGACATGGGTTCATCCATTCTAAATTTGTACCTTTCTTGAGAAGGGAATTGATGGAGTAAATGTGATAAGCCATTTTAAGGACAAATCATCTAAGTACCCCAAGCTTGCCTAAATAAGTATGAATATCAAGAATAGATTGAGGAATGGAAAAGTTAACAATAACATTAATTTTGGTTGGGTCAACATCGATGTTGCGGAGAGAGACTAAGAATCCTAACAATTTACCAGATGTCACTCCAAAAACACATTTGAAAGGAGTAAGTCTAACTTTATATTTAAAGAGACAATCAAAGATGATAGCAAGATCAAAAAGATGGTTCTTACAATGTTTGGATGTAGAAATAAGATCATCCACATAAGTTTCAACAATTTTGTGGATGAGATCATGAAAGATGTGAGTCATAACACATTTATAGGTAGCTCTGATATTTTTGAGGCTAAAGGGCATTTTGATGTAATAATAAGTGCCCCATTTTATGGTGAAAGTAGTCTTATGTTGGCCCTCAGGAGTGATGTTAATCTGATTGTATCTAGAGAAGCCATCCATAAGAGACAACATTTCATAACTAGTCATGGAATTGATGATGGCATTAATTGAAGGTAAGGGAAAGTTGTCCTTAGAACAATCAAGATTAAGGTTGCAAAAATTAATACAAATGCGGATAACCATAGTGACCTTCTTCTGAATGGGAAAAATGTTAGAAACCCATTCAAAATAATCCACTAGTTTAATGAATTTAGCATCTAATAATTTTTGAGGAAGTTGAGGTTCCCAGGCATGAATTAACTCAAGAACAGCTTCGTCACTAGGCAAAGTAGGAAGAGGACCATAATATTCAACATCTACTTCAAGGTCTAGAATTTTATTTCCATGGTGATCATATTCTAAATGAATCTAATAGACATCATTTGCCTTGGCATCTAGTATACTTTTGAAAGTAGATGAAGATGATGGATTCAAAGAGACGGGAGTGTTGATATATTCTATGTTGGGAGAAGAATTTGAAGAAATGATAGGATCCATAGGAGGTAGATAAGATGTAGGAGTGTTTGTAGATTTAGAAGGTGTAATTTATTCTACCACCCAAAGAATATCGATAAGTGGAGAATTGGCTAGAGGTATACGACACTCAAGATTTAAGTCATGATGTGGAGATATAATATGTACATCCCAATTGAAGGAACAAATTGGGCTAAAATATTTTAATAGTGTTGGACATCCAAGTCTCTAGAGTGAGCTTGGGCCATTATATAGTTATCATCATATGTTGCAGAAATCATACATGCTTGAGAATCGGGGGGAGTTTTAGGTGAAATCTCAATGTTGCTAAATGTATGAGGGGACATGATGAGAGGATCTTGTAATAATTTATCCACTCCAAATTTATTACAAGTGAAGGCATATTCAAGTAAAGATGGCTCCTGAGCATTTCATAGAGGGAGAAAATTAGTAATCTCATCCATGTTAGGAATAGTATGATCTTGGGGTAACAGAGAAGGAGGAAGCCAATCCTAAATATATGGAGGTAGCTTCTTAGTATTGCAAGTGTGCTAAAACTCCTTGGGATCATCATCATCAAAATCTACAAGATTAACTTGAAGATCATGATTCATGTTGATGAACTCAGATAAAAGAACACTATTGATCTTAAAATTTGTAAGAATTTGATATTGAGGCTTAGGATTGGGAAGTTGTATGCTCCATGGGTTGAGATCAACTTTATGTTTGTAACATTTTATATTATGTAAAAATTTAATACACTGACTACCAGAAGAGGAGATGGTCCTCATCTGATGAGTCCATTCATGACCAATAAGAATGTCATAAGATAAAGGAAGATCAAGGACCATAAGCTTGGTTTTAACAGTCTTAGGTCCAATGGTCAATGGAAGCCAAATGTAGCCAAGTGGCTTTTGATTAGTCTTATCAAAGCCACAACAAGTAAGATGGGTTTGTTTAAGATGATATTTGTTATAACCAAGTTGTTGAATGAGCCATAAGGATGTGACATTAATACCAGAACCTTCATCAACTAGTACTTTTTGGATAAGGGTGGTATACATGGCTAATTTGATAAAGAGACATGAATCTCAGTGCAAAAAAAGAATTTCATCATTGATCATTTCCTCTTCAATAAATTCAATGGAAGCCTTGAAAGAGGGACACATAGTCTCAATGGTATTCACATTAGTTGGTTGAGAGTCGATAGAAGGTGCTTCTTCATCTATGGAAGATGGATCTTCAATTTCTTAAAGTTATATAAAAAAATTATGTTGATAAGGTAAAGTGCAAACCAACTCCATAAGAGGAATCTTACAAGGTATAGAGTTGAGTTCTTCAAGAAAATTTCAATGTGATTTAGAAGAACCAACATGAGTTTTAGAATAAAAATTAGATTTAGGAGGTATAGATGTGGTGGGAGTATCAGAAGGAGGAAGTTGTTCCACAGGTGATTCCAAATCACCATGAGTGACAGTGGTATCTTTAATCAATTGTTCTTCTAAAGATGGTTTCTTAGGCATGGTAACAGGATCTTTGTGAGTTAATTTACGATGATAATTAACCTTAGTAGTGTTGACATATTGAGATTTGTTATAATATAGGTCATAATTAGCATTGATGGCACAAACATCCTTTCTATTTGATTGATTATTATTTGAAAAATATTTTTGAGTATTAGATGTAGAAGCTTTAAAGTTTTTGTCATTTTTGAGATGCAGTAGTATACTCTTGACGATAAAGTTTGATCATTGCCTCATGGTTGAGTGAGTCACCAAGCATATAAGAAATGGCACACTTAGTGAACCCTCTAAAAGATTCATGAGAATGCCTAATGTCGACATGAAACCAAAAAAATAGATTTGGATCATACCACTTAGGCGGAGCATTGGGATAATTGAAAGGTTTTGAGGGTGATAAAAATTGTTACATTTGTTGAACCAAAAGAGGTGTGTGAGATGGTAAAGGAACATCAGATTTGGTAACTCCAAGTTTAGTTTGGGGAGTATTACTAGTGATAGCATTAGATATTTGAAAAGATCCTTTAAGAATTTTATGATTGGGTTCAAATTGCTTCATAATAAATTCTTGATGCTTAGCTTGGTCAAGAGCTTTATTAATATTTTGAGGAATAAAGGTTCAAACCTTATATTGAAGAGTGGGAGTAAGAGTAGTAATAAAGAGTTTGAATAAATTATCATCAATCATATTATGATAGCTTTAAGAGCTAAATATTTTCATCTTTTAATAAATTCATGGGCCAATTCATTGAGAAATTGTTTAGTATTTATGAAGTGACTAAGATAATTTTTGAGAAGATCATTATGTTGAAAATCTTTAACCAAAAGATTGACCAAATCTTCAAGTTGCCAAATAGAATGTCAAAGAAGTTGATTATACCATTCTAATACATCACCAGTGAAAGTTTTTACTAATATTTTAGTTGTGCAAAATGTTTTAGTTTGGATCCACTCTTTGTAAAGGTTACCAAAGGATTCGAGGAATGAAGCAGGGTCTTTAGTCCTATCATATTTGATAGTTGGAGTTATATTACCAATATCAATGGATACAATTAAGGGAGTTAAAGGCTCATTATGAATGTTTAAAGCATCTTGTTATGCATTATGCATTGAGGAATAACATTACCTAAGGCATCCCTAAGAGGTGGAAGAATATAATTAGGATTAGCTTGAGGATGAATAGTTGGAGGTTGATTAGTCACATTGATTAAATGTTGTTGAAGCTGCATTATTTGGTTGGTATTAGACTTTTTCATGATGTTAGTGTTGGTTGGAGCATTCCCCAAATTTGTGTTAGGGGAGGGTTATTAGAATATGGGTTATTAGTGGGATTATTAAAGAGATTTGTATCAATCACACCCACATTAGTTTGGAGAATTTGAGAAGTATCTTCATAAGTATGGAAAGGATTGGATCCATTAACTTCATCTTGAGGTGTTATTTTCACCATGTTACAATTAATAGATGGAGGATAAGAAGTGTCACAACAGTGATGGTTCTCTTAGGAGGAAAAAAGATGAAGGAATGAACATCCCATATAGTATCTAAATAGATTTAGGTTGTCCAAAAATATTCTGATAGGAGACTTCATTTTGAATGAAGAGAGATGAACAAGAAGCAAAACTAAAAAAATGAGAAATTAGAATAAAAAATAAGAAAAATAGTAAATAGAACTAGGTCGATGATATCGACCTAGTGCAATAAATAGGGCTTGTAGACTGTAATAGGTTAACCAAGTCGATTTAGTATAGTGCATAGAAACCAAAAAAAATACAGGTTTGACCAAGTTGACCTAGTATAGTGAATAGAGAAGAAGAAAAGATTCATAAAAAATATAAAATGAAACAATATAATTTGTAGTTAATCTAAGAAAGTAAGTACAAAAAGGAAACACACAATTAACTAAATTGATGCTAGCCAATCTAATTAATGCACACAAAGCAAAATCTTGCACTAACATTGGCTAATGCAATCTTTTGTACACACAATTGATGAAAGACTAAGTAAAAAACTTGAAAGTAAAGCTAGATACTTGTTCAACCTAGAGTGTTGATTAGATTATTAAGAATGATTTTAAATGTAAAAGGAGATTGGCTATAAGCAAGGTACTAGATAGCAATCTAAGGATAATTTTGGGTAAGTTTTAAGATGAAAAAGATTGTATTGGTAATGATATAAGCTTGGTATTGAGGCTTACCCCCTCACTTCACACATCGTATTAATAAAGGTAATAGGTGCTTAGCCAAAATATACCATTAATCACACTTTATACTTGACTAGAGTATTAAGTCGGCTTCCCTCTTGGTGATGAAATCCAAGTAGGATTATCTGGGTAGTCAAATGTTTAAATGCTTGTTGATGTTTATGTGGTTTTACAGTGTGTGCAAAAGAATATAAATAGTGCAACTAAGCAATTAATTAAAAAACCCTTAATTAGACTATGTGAGCTATTATAAGCATGCAAAAAACTGAAAAGAAAGATGTGATTAACATATATGGTTTATTCTAACTTTCAAACAAGGTATAGTTGAGAAACTATATAGAAAATCATACAAAATAGGGTCAATAGGGTTGAACTTGTACTATGGAATTAAAGTATGAAAGTGAACTAGGTCAATCAGGTCGACCTAGTTATTTTAAAAAACAAAAAAAAATAAAACTAGGTCCATAGGGTCAACCTAGTAGATTGTGTAGCGGCAATTTTAAAGACTACAAATTATGAAAGGAAAGTACAAAAACATAAAGATACAGAGGAATATAAAATGACCTAAATGGTTTAGATATGAAAAGGAAAATATTTTTGATCAATAACCTTGGAATTTTTTTTCAAAAACTTGCAAACTGGGTTAAGTTAGTTGATCAAGCAATACAAAAACTTGTTGAAAATGCACTAGATCAACTTGGTCAATCTAGTAGGTTAAACATGAAGTCTAAAAACCTAAAAAACTTGTATTGGGTTGAGTTGGTTGATCTAGTTATCTGAATAGAATTTTACAAGTTCTGAAACCTGTACTAGGTTGAGTTGGTCGAGCTAGTTACCTGATCCTACAAACCTGCGTACAGAGATAAATAATTGGGTCGATAAGGTCAATCTAACACATTAAAGATATGATAAAAATAATGATGAATAGAAATTAAATAAGTGAAAAAAATCTTGCAAGGGTTCGATTCACATTAGGTTCACCAGAATGTATGCAATCAAAAATGCATCATGTGCATAAATCAATCCCAGATCGGATGGGATAGAGCACATCTACACTTCTGATTAGGGAGCATAAAATTATTAAGTGGGAGCATGACCAATGTGAGGATCTGCTAGACCTAATTAGGGTATCACTTTTCACAACACACCATGTGAGATAGGGTTCCAAAGCTTATAGTCTAACACAATCACATAACAACCCTAAAAGAGTCATATGATTTAATATTTCACTAATCTAATAACAAAAAAGTAAATTTAATCTAGTGTGCACCAAAGCTTATGGCACAAAGTGGGGGTTAGTAAATCAAATCAATCAAAATATATACAGGGAACTTCAAATAAAATAAGTATGAGTAACACTTTAATACATAGAATATGAAGAGTAATATTATTCGAGCCAACACTTATGCTACTTCTATCTACTAAAAGAGAGAACACAATTAGAATATACTTCCCTGAATGTGAACCGATTGAGAGTCAATCTTTCCCTTGGCCAAAGGGGATTCACAAGAGGTTTTTGTGGTTCATAAGGATCACTTTGTTAGGCCAAAGCATCCAAGACCTATCCATAAGACTAGTTTCTCAAAAATAAAAAACCTAAGCTATGTCTCCTGAAGTAGAATGGTGGAAGAGTAGATTGTGAAGAAGAGTGAGTGAATAATAAATATTGATTGTATATTTTAATAATGAATTAAATGACCTTGTATTTATAGGCAAAACTTATGCTAAAATCATTCAGGAACATCGATTGTGCTAGGTGGACCCAGTCAATGTAGCACATTTTCAAGCTAACTCACTAGGTTTGTGCTAGGTTGGCAGGGAGGCTAACAAACCAAAAGAGAGAAAGGATCACTAAACTGTACCAGGTCGACCAATTTAACCTAGTATGTTTAACAGGTCAAAAGGGTGACAAAAAAAGAAATGAATGATAGAAGGAGAAAAAATATTAGAAGGCTATGCAAGGGAGGAAAAATAGCTTAGGGAAAGGTTTTAGGAACTAGTTGGATTGGTAATAATATGGAAAAAAGGGACAACAATCCTGCAAAGCACCAAAGGTCTATGCACCCCTTTCCTAGTGTACCTCTAAGGGCATGCACTCAGAGAGATTGAGTCTTGATGGGTTCCTACAAGATGTAAAGCGTCAGTATTCGATAAAAAATAAAAATATTATGTATACATTATTTGCTTCTAGTTCCCCATCCAATAAGGTTTCCCTTTTGCTTTGGCCTTGTATGTCCTTTTTATAAAATCTTTACGATTTATTTTTGCCTCTAGAGTTGAGCGGGGCCTTTTTCAATGTATTTTTTTACCTAATCGATATTCTCTACTCATTAATGGGCACTTTTTTGAGGATACCTTCTTCACCTTTGAAGTACAAGAAAAAACTTTCTCAAAAGATATGAAATGTCTTTATATCTTCTATTGGGTCTACTTTGTAATGGAGTAAGACTCAATGTTTTAAACAGAGTATGATTCCCATACCTGGTTGGCTTCTCCAATATCAATGGAAATGGTTTGCTAGAGGATAATAGTTAAAATTTATTGGTATTCCATTTGCCTTTGACAATTCTCCTACAAAGTTTTGGCAATATGTCATCAAACATGTGGAGAAGAAGATTAATTATGATATTATCAATCCACTCTCTTTAGCATGGAAATTTTAGGTTTTCACTAAAATCTTATTGGCTACCCACATCTATTACTCCTCTTGATGGGCTCCCTCCAAGGCCTCTTATGATAGGTTGGCTAAAATCATCAAGGATTTACTTTGGTATAATGCCAAACAAATGAGGGGATTCCATCAAGTTTTTTGGGATATTTTTTACCTTCCTAGGGATAAAGGACACATGGGAATTATTGATATTTACAGGTAAAGTGAAACCATGTGCACTAAATGGGTTTTTAGAACCATTAAAAGTACTGAATCCTAGAAAATTATGCTAAGGCCTTGCATATCCTTTGGATCCACATATGACAAGCCTAGTTGGAAAAATATTAACTTTCACACCCTTCTCATCATGATGACTCTTGTCAAAATTAAAAGTTATTTTATGGCCAAAAGTATATGGAAGGATTTCAAGGTGGTTAAACCTCATCTGAGATGGTTTGTTGATGGATTTCGCACCAATTTATATTTTAATGATCATAATAAATGGTGGTCTCTCATCATGACCAATATTAAATCTATGTTGGCTAAATTTCTTAAAATGAAATCTCATAGGATCTTTAGGAAAGGCATTCATACTATTTGAGATTTGGTCATTGAGATGGATTGTACCCCTTGGCCAGATTTGAATGCAAAATATCACTTGAATAATGTAGACTTGCCACTATTCTTCACATTCAATAGCTTTTATCTAATTTTATGTTGCACAAGTTGTGCCTACAGCTGCTCCATTCGTGGTGGAAGGACTAGAGGTGGAATTGTGAAACCCACATCAAAAACTATTCCCTGAGACTTCTCTTTCAAGTCATGAGCTCCTTTTCTCCTACTCTCTATAATCTCAATAGGTGATGGGGTCCTAATTCATCCCTTAGGACATGGCTTGCTAGGTTTGATCTAATTTGGAAATCCTATTTAGAGCCTAAGCTAAGACACTTCCTTTGGTTCTTGGTCTATCAAGGCCTTTTGCTTGAGGAGTGACTCTCCCATATGGTAATTGTTAAACCCAAGTGCCCTACCTACAAGCACCTACAATATTTCACTCATCTCTGAGGGTTTTTTTCCAAAGCTCAATCTTCATGTAAATGGATTAATATCCTCTTTCATCTTGATCACCTTGAGCATTTTTCTTGGTGTCTTGCTCTGCTTAGGTATTTAGCCAATTGGCCTACTACTATTGATGTTTTTTATAATTTTTTAGAGTTGTGATTTTTTCCAATTATGGAAGGCCAAAAACATACTATATTTAATAATGATGAATGTTTGTGTATTTTTTACATTAACAATAAGGTTTATGTTATATATTTAGCCTGCATGAAAATTCAAGCCCAAATAAATAAGGTGGATATGGATATCTGCCATCTACATGAGCTAATAGATCATTGGGGAGAGCCCCATGCATAGTGAGTTGCATTCCACCTGATGGGCAGCACTAGGGTTCATTGTCACCACATCCCAAGAGGCATAGAATATGGTCACATAGTCATAGCCATGTATCCCCTCACTTTCACTAAGGGGATGGAGTTTGTTGCCACCATGTGTAAAATCCAATATACCTCCCTCTCGAAGGGCATCTCCTAATGGCACTACTACTTAGACTCAACCCACTGATGTATGGAAGATTTATATGATTGTGGACCCTCTGAATGGCTGTTAGGTGCCACTAGATCCTCATACTTTAGATCCTTTTGCTTAGACTACTATGCCACCCAAGGATGATCTCTTGGCTCCTCCATCGATTCATGTGGCATGTGCTTAAGTTGTATTATGTTGTCTTACTAATGTAATGTGATTTTGAGTGTCATGTTTTATCTAGGCATATTTATTTTTTCCTATTTTTTGGTTCCATGCTTTGAGCCAGTGTTTTGTCCTTTAGAGAGGAGTGTGAGCCATGTATACCAAATAGATGCTTTACTATGTAACCTTTTGCATTTTATTATTTTGTATAATAAAATTATCTTGAAGAGTTCCAATAGTAAAAATATCACATATTATTAGTCCAAAGAATCTTTGAGTACAAAAAAAAATTGAATCAAAAATTTAGTATATTAAAAGAGCCATGAAAAAAAAATAGTAAGATAATATAATGACATTAATGTCCATGGAAGGTAAAAATTAGTCTATGGGATTGAAAAATACAATATAAATTAAGTAATAGAGAATGCAAATGAAACTCTAACAAACCCAAAAGCAAAAAAGGGCATGCATCTAAGAAAACATGTAAAAATCAATCATGTCCTTTAATGTCTTGATGATCTTATCATATCAAGGCCTTACCACAAGGTTGCTTCCTATTCAATCTTGAAGAATAAACAAGGTGAATGAAAGTTGTAATCCTTTAGGTGAAAAACATTATAGATGTAAAGTCTTTAGCCAAACATAAGCAAGACTCAAACATATATAAAAATAAAAGGGCCAAACATATATAACACTCGTAAGCCATAAAGGTCTAGAGAAAATTATAGGATTCTAAAAAGAGCAAAAAGAATCATCCCCTGATCTCATAGTAAGGAGAACACCTAAATACAAAGTATAAAAATGTGTAAAGTTTCAACAAAAGAGTATCTAGAGGATGATGCCTGCCATGACTAGGGTTTATGGATTATGCATAGAGTAAGAGGAAGTGATGGAGTTGGCAAAAGGCTCAGGCCAGAGCAAGGCAATGGCCAAAACTATTGGGTCCCCTCAAAGTAAGCAACAAGGAAGATGGGCGATCAATAGATGACAAGATAAAATGTTTGAAGGGAGAGGAAGATGCATGGATGTCAGGGTTTTTTCCAAACTACAAACATTTTAGTGAGAATCAAGGTTTGGTAGTCTTGGGAAGGAAGATGGAAGTAGGGTAAAGATCCAAATCCTTCATTGAGGTAGTAACTAGGGTGGAAAGGGTTAAAATTTTTATGGTGAAACTGATGTGTGAAACAAATACCAATCTTTCAATTTCCTTTGAGGCTGAGGCATTTGAGGTGCTGAAAACTAAGGAATAGTTTGTGGCCAAGGGAGTCATTTGCAATTTTGAATGCTTTTGGGTGAGCCTCCTTGCCATGTATAAAGGGATCTCTAATTTATGGCGTCTAATAATGGAAGATAGTTTGGAGATCTACCCCTGCATTAAGGATTTTTTTGTGGTGGGATTTTATCACCTTGAAGATCATAACAAGGTTTTTAATGATAAGACCTAAACATATGTTGTTCATGAATCCATGGTTTCTTGTATTTGACCCTCTCTCAGAATATTTCAACACTAGGCCCATTTAGGTTTGATTGTCGCACCTTCCCCTACATTTCTAGTCTGAATCATGCCTCTCAATGATTGGTAATGCCTTGGGTGAGCTGTTGATGGTAGATGCTTCTACCAAACTTTTTTTCCTCATACCACTTCCTCTCTCATTTTAGTTTGTTTGGATACTTCTCTTGATATCCCAAATACCATTGAGTTGAGATTCAAGGATATCTACTAGTCAAAAACCCTCGACTATGATAGGTTTCCTTTTTGTTGTCATAGATGTTTTGAAGTAGGCCATTTGGCCACAACCTATGGCAACTCCAAGCAAAAGGTGGAACCCTCTTAGAGGAAGGATGCCCTTCACAAACACCTTACATATTTTACTAACTATTTTTCCTAAGGCAAGGTGACTAGGTCCCCATGCATCAACCCCATATATAAGAGCAGGTGTAACAAATGAGTGAAAGAGGTGAATCTTTATTTAGATATCCTAAAATTGAATCTAGAAGCATTGTTTGTCAAGAATGGTGAAGGAAACATACTCTTTTCTTAGTCTAGACTTAGTAACTAATGAAAAAATGAATTTTGGCCCAGAAAAAATGTTTAGAATTATTCTTTTAAGTGTTAAAAACCATACGTTTTATTTTATCAAGATTTACTTGAATATTATGTACATCACAAAAGGATGAGGCACTAAGATGGGTAGTTTTATTTTGGGACCCTTTTTTTTAGTGGGATATCAAAATGACATTGTTTCCAAATAGAAGTATAGCAATTCAAAAAAATTACAACAAAAAACCATGTGTGCATAGACAACTTGATATGATTTTATCAAGCTCATCTATGTATAGACCAAAAAGTGTAAGGGAGAGTGGAAAACCTTGCTTAACCCAAATGGTGATTCGTACCCCACCTATCTCACCAACACTTACATGTAATATGCCAACAATAGATTCACAGGGTGTCATACTCAGTGATATTAACAATTATAAAAGACCCAAAGCCATGACTCTATCGATGAGAAAATTATGAGGAACAATGTTAAATGCTTTAAAAAAGTATTTACAAAGAAAAAATAAACCTTGTGCCTTTTTTATTTAGCCTCCTCAATTATAGATGTCAAAATGATAATACAATCATTAGTGTGATTATTCTTCTTAAAACTTGCTTGTCCCTTAGCTCTCTGCTTTTTGGTTTTATAGTACCTAGATTTTTACAAGTGTATGACCAATCATGATGGTTTAACAATCACTAGAATCATTTCAGTCTCTAGATTTGTGTATTGGGTGGATGATGTGGTTTGTCAAAAAGGAAATCCACATGATAAAATATAGTTAAACAAACCGGTTAGGTAAACAGCTAAAACTTATGTATTATGCTTGAATAATTCCACTTTTAGATTATCTACATCTTGAGATTTAGTGTAATTGAGTTTAAGAATGGCATAGAATATGAGGCGATCGATAAATAAGAGATAATGAATAGGCACGGGGTTAACACATATACAATGTTGGTTGGGCACATTGATAAAGGTTAGAGTCATAGCCAAACCAAGTTGAAATATCCAACATAACACAAATTGAATTTTTAAGAAGTAAAACACTCCAAAAATGTTTGGGGTGAATTTATGTTGATGGAGAGTGGATTTATGCTTATTTTTAAGATAGGTCATGTTTGTACTTCAAATAATTATATTATTTGTGTGTTTAGATATGTGGGAAGCCTTTGTCATAATAGACTTGGTTAGCTTATGAATATTCCTACAATTGGATTCAAACTAAATATTATGAGGGAAATATCAGCACTATGTTGGTGGGGCATTATGGGTTGAATGAGGAAACGCCTATAAAGTTGAAGAAATTGGGTGAAGAAGATAACACATTAATTAGGTTATGAATGACATAGACTAAAAGGAGTTTTCTTTTGAGTATATTAGTTTATTATTCATCAAATGGGTGGTCAAAATAAATTATGATAATTTATTATGTTATGCTAAGAACAATATTTGGAAAACTAAGTTGTAATGCCCTAGGTGGTCAAAATAAATAATGATAGTTTATTAGGGTTTAATAATGTTAATAACAATATGTTAAAAACTAAGTTGTAACATCCCACCTAGCCTCACATTTGATTAATCCCATGATTAAGTGTTAATCAAGGTTGGACCCAATAATTAAGTAGTTATATATGATTGGAATCATGCTTGTTTCATGTATCGTTTGATTATTTCAAGGAAAAATAGATGTTTTTTATGATTGTGATAAATAAGTATTTGATTATTATGGTTTTGA
Source organism: Torreya grandis (assembly GCA_037957365.1). Lineage (NCBI taxonomy): Eukaryota > Viridiplantae > Streptophyta > Pinopsida > Cupressales > Taxaceae > Torreya > Torreya grandis. Next base: position 1,399,940 of record JARHVA010000707.1, on the reverse strand, counting down.
TTATATATATTCATACCACAAAGGTATTGTGATGAGTCTAGCTTATGTGTAGGAAATAGGGATTTCCAAATATTTTCCAATCTTATTATATATTTATGATGAGATGAGTTGGTAATGGTTTGCGATGTCAATCAAGTTAGTACTTGAGTTGACATGGCAAGAGAAAGTGCTCCAACAAAGAACAACCACAGTGAACACTGAACCTTAGCAGTGGGATTGGTGATGATACTCACTTTGTATATAGTTAGCTTATGTGTCCCATTGACCACACGGACACTTTCCATTTTATATTTGAGCGGTCTGGATAAAAAGGGAATACATTATGTCAAGTGTGGATAATAATCCACAAGATAATGAGAATGGGAAATAAAGCTAATGAAACCCAAAGGCTTCATGGCTGCAAGAGTATAAATGTGACAAAGTGAAATGGGCCACATAATTTTAAATTATAATTTGGTCACCAAGGAGGCAACCACAAGCCACATGATGGAATCCACGGTGAACAATCATCCTAAGACAATAAGTCAAATTATGGCTAGACAAATGCCTTACAAAAATTGTGAGAACAAAAGAGATTGTCATAAGAAAGGTGGTTGTTGAATAATTAAAAAGAATGTGATAGTGAAAAGAAATAACCGCAAACCATACAAACGTATAAGCAACAAGAAATAAATTAGAATAGAGAAAGAAGCAACCATAAGGAAACACAAAGTCAGAACAGCACGGGGATCACCATTCCTCGATTCAATGTGACTTGACCAAAATGACATAGAGTGATTCCAAGAATTTATGGCGGCCAAGAACTCTGCTTTAAAAGAAATAAATTATATATAAAAGGTAGTTACTAAAGAATGGGGCAATTGGTTGAGATGGTGAGATTTTACAATAAAGGTTCGTTTAGTTGGGTTCAGTTGGCCGTATCACCAAAAGTAAAATGAGGAGAGTTTTGGTTATGAAATAAGGAAATGGGGACATAGCGAATTTAAATATTAGATTGTGTGAGCAACATGGAAGAATCACAAACCTATGATGGTAATTATTATCACTATTGGTATGAGCTTTTTTCCCTTTTGTTGAAGGATGTGACTTTACTTGATGATCTAAGGATCTTATTTTATTATGGAAAATACCCTTGGTTTGGATGTTTACATTTCATGCCTTTTCCCTTTTGTTAAAGGATGTGGCTTGTTCAATGATATGTGGATATTGTTCTTTTGGAAATTTCCATCTAAAGATATTTGCATTTTATGATATTGGGTGGACTATCTTATTTATTTTCTCATTATTCTTCTTTTTTAATTATGTTGTATATCGTATGCAGTTTATTTGGGTGGTTTAGAATAAGGATAAGATTAAAGTTGTGTATCGGATGTACGTTCACATTTATTTGGTCTATACTACATTACTACGTAGCTAAGAGGCCTCCACCAGAGTGCTGGGAGAGGGGGATAAGTCCTAAGATTAGTGTTTTTGAGGGTTATTAACTCCCTCGTGGTTTTTCAACTCCACTGTACACAAGCTTAATTCTTATTATGTATGTGATTACATGTCATTTGACAGTACTTGAATCTCAAGCGATTATGGGTTTGGGGACCCCATTTTTATGTGACATTCTTTAAACCTTAAATGTTCTATTATGGTTTCATGTCATTTGTGAATTTATCTCTATTGATCGAATTAACAACCATCTTATTGGTTTTATTTATATTTCTCTTTGTGATTTTTCACCTTGAGACAACCGTTGTTTATTACTTACACCCTTATGTAATCCTTCCCTATTTAAGCTCACATGTTAAGTAAGTCAAAAGTTGTGCGAATGGAAATTATGTTTTGGTATGTGAGGGTGGCCATGTGAAGCATGATACCAAATCATATATTCATCCAAGGTTGTTCTCATTATCATTTTGTGATAAACAAGCATGTAAGCAAGCTTCATTAATCAAATGCACGTGTTTACTTTTTGTTCTCTATCATATTTTGTTTATGAAAGGAGTTTAAATTATAATGAAATAGAATGATAAAAATGAATATATTTTGCAGTTCATAATTTTGTGTTTAATCTGCCATTTATAATGCTTGAGAAATATGAAATGATTTGGAAAAAGGATCAATTAACTTGCAATCATTATAATTCTAAATGTCAAAAATAATATTTCTTATCTCTATTTCTTTATGAATAAGGGAAATGATGAAATTTAGCTTTAGAAATCCCAACGATTTTTTATACTTGGCTTTATTTTACTTAGATATTAGATTGCCTTTCCTTGTGAAATAAACATAACTAAGTTGGCCTTGTTGTATAGCTTTATGTTGTATTAAGAGAGAATTTATGACTCGATGTTTTTTGAAACTAGTATGTTTTACGAGCTACTATTTGATAATAGAGACCATTCTAAATGATGTAATAGACTCTCAATGATTTTGTGTTAATATGACTCCCTCCAATTGAAACTAGTATGTTTTATGAGCTACTATTTGATAATAGAGACCATTCTAAATGATTTAATAGACTCTCAATGATTTTGTGTTAATATGACTCCCTTCAATTGAGGTTATATCTTGTACACATCCCTATCTAGGGTTTAGGGCATAATCATGCATCCAGAGCCCTAGGTAAATCAAATAGTGACACATCTATCTAGATATAGCCACCAAATGTCTATCGGTCTATATGAAACAAAAAAAATCATAGATATGAATGTGTAATTATTTATAGATTAATGTTTGCCACTAATTATAGAAGATAAACCACTTAGACTCGACTATGTGTATTATGGATATGTGTTTGTGTGAGACAGTGTGTTTTGGGCATCTCTAATGTCTTTGGGGAATATTTATGGGATTTGAATTTAGGAGAATGTAATTATCTTTGTTATCAACATGCAGTCATTAAGCCCAATTGGAGTTTGTGTTTCACAATCCCCAGGATGAATAGGACAAAGTCCAATAATTGAATGTGTGAGATCTAAGTGTTTTAAATCGTGATCTTGACATTTTCAAGGTCCCTGATTCAAAATGACTCTAGGAAATCAATGCCATTTTGAGCTACATGCTCATAAATCACAATTACTTATGTTGGATTTGAGGTTGCAATCCTCTGTGTTGATTTTTATTTGTGTGGTTAAGTCTTGGTCTCTGTAAAATGAGTGGCTAGTTCGTGCCACTTGGCACAATCATGTCACCACAAGGAAACTAAGTGATCACTCTCATTTTTAGACTTTAGAATCCGTGAGCCTTTGAAGCCATGATGGCAACAAGTGTCACCATCTTAGCAATTTAGGCTCCTTTCATAAAAGCCTCTAGGCAAAATCACTACACATAAACAAGTCAATTTTTTAATAATGATTAGGTGTGTGAATACTTTTTTCATTGGGTTGCAATGGCCTTGTTGATGATATTAATGTTGAAATAAAATGCCAATATATTGTATTATAATCAACCTTAAATTTATGCCAGATTTCTAAAGCATCCATGATCATGACACACATCATGATCTCGAAATCTTGCATTCCCAAAGTGGGAATGTGGCAAGCCTTGCTTGATAGCACAAATTTTTTGAGATATATAGATCGTGGCTCATTTTATTTGGAATCCATGAAGAACTAGCATGGCCATGCGTAAATATGTCAACTCTTAACATGCATGAGTCGCATGGATATATGGTGGCTCTATTAAAAATATATAAAGTGATCTATTAGTGTCAAATACTAACTATTGGGAGGCCACATACATAACCTCAAATGCTACAATGTTTTTAGCTATGAACTCCATGGTATTTTTACAAGCCCATGGATGTGTTATGATATGTGCTTGAGTTTAGTTTGGAATCACATCCGAAAGTTGGGTGAGTCCACATTATAATTATAAGGTGACTCTGAGCACATGTTGCATAATTATAACAAAGTTGCATGGAACTTGGTAATTGTAGATGATGACTTTGGTGGCCATGTGTGCATGAAAGACCCATTAATCACTTTGCCTCGAACGTAGCACTAGTTTATATTGTGAATTTGATGAGATTTTATATGATGTCACATACACATTATTATTCAAGATCCAATTTAATCTACGCTTGCGTCTATAAGGAGGCCACATGAAAATAAAGCCAATTATTAGAGCCCATTAAGATACATTATGTTATAATGTGATGTGGCCACTCCATGTAATTATATAAAACATGAAGGGGTTTGCAAATTACTACACATCAATAAGTTTTAGAACTCCTTTCCAAGGTATGGTGGCCGGGGAGATATTATAAAGAACTATTATAATATGGCCGCTCGTAATTTAAATATATACATTATAATGCAACTTAAGTCGAAGGCCACTCTATTATAGATAAGTAACACAACCCAATAGCAACTTTATGACTCGAGGTGGGAATTATGTTGTGATCATATATATATTCAAATGCATATATTATTATTATTATTAACTTATGATAATAATTAAGTAGGCGATTAAGGTTGTCTCATTGATTATTTATGATTTATACTCTGTAACCTAATGTACCCTAATTCTATGTATGTTATGAGCATAAGTTGATACATAGATAACTTGGGGGGAGGGGGTACGGAGGACAACACTTCGGTGTTGTAAATTTGATTGGTTTGAATTTATTTTAATTTTCGAACAACCTGGAAGGAGTTGATTCTTGAAGTCCCATAACCCACGCAACTCATCGTTGTCATTTGGTTTGTGCTTGAAACCACTAAGACTAATTTAGTTCGATAAAATTAATTATAAATGAAGACACAATGTCATTTTTGCGTATGCTTGAAAAGTTTTTTATAATAGGTTTTAGAGTAACAATGAAACCAGATAAAATAAAATTTAGACAATACAATTTAAAATTACCAAAGAGATTTATATTCCATAATTTATTATGGCATATCCCTTATTGTTAGATACAACATATAACCTTCACATACCATGTATTGTGTAGAATTGAAAAATAAAAAATTATCACCTTTCTAACATAAACAATTGCTTGTTAAATATAAAGTGTCATCAAGCACTAATGGTCTAAAACACAATCAAGAGGCCACATCTCCAAACGAATATTAGCCCTTGAATACTACATATGTACCAAAAATTACCACATATATACCAACAAGTTTGTGAATAGCACTAATGGCTCTAAGAAATACCACCAATTTGGTGTTAAATTTGACGCTAGTTTAAGCGTTTTTCATCATTTTACACGTAAAATATAGGAGAAAAAAATTGAAATGTATTAATAGACGGGGAAATTTTATTGTAGACTATCATTATGATGTTCAAGTTAAAAAAATGGGTGTTTTATATCATAAGGGTTTCGGGCCTAGGCAGCCTACAATCTATGGCGCTAGCATTGTGAGACTGACCATTTTAAAATTATGCCGAATGCGGGAGGTATTTTCATAAATAAATACAGTTGTCAATAACTGAGGTGGACATGGCATGATGGTGTCCAAAATTCGAATTCAGAGGCACAATAAAATAAACCAAACTACGTGAAACCTACCAGCTACTCCCTCGCACTCCATTTCTTTAATGCAGTCCATATTAAATTCGCTTCAATTCTGTCACAGTTTCTAATGCTTAAAAAGTTGTCATTCTCCATCGTCCATTAAAATGAAGGTAATAATCTCTCCATTTTTTTCCCTAATTCATCTGCACATTGTAATTGCAAGTCATTGACAACCAGCATAGTTTTTGAATCTGCAGAAAATAGTGGTAAAGTTGGCCATGGAAGACAAAAATATCAAAAGAAAGGCCCTCTAGGTGGTTGCAAGGGTCAAAGGTATGATTCCTCTTCCTAATCGCTTTCAAACCCTAACCTTGTGTTTTATTTTGCCGCATAAGTTGAAATATATGGATGCACATTTTGGTTGTAGGGGTGGATTTTGTAGTCGTGGACGTTAAGGATAAAAAGATCACTGTAGTAGGGGAAGTAGACCCCATGTATTTGACCTCCAAACTCAAGAAATGTGGCTTCACAGAGTTACTGCGCATGGACCTGCCAACGAGGAGAAAAAAGAGGGCGAGAAGAAGACTCGAAATGATGCCAAAAAGGAGAATAACTCAGAAGTTCAGAGAATTGTGTATATGCCCAACTATGACTACAGACCCCATTAAGATGTTCCTAATAGCTACGATCACAGACCCTATGTATTGTCAGAGAGGAGAATCCTAAATTCTGCACAATGCACTATCTCTTGAAGGACTCTATTGTGTTTTTTTTTCGGACAACCTTTTTCAGGGGTAGTTGAGTTGCCCAATGCACTTTTTCCTTTTCATTTTCAATTTTGTCTTATAATTTTAGTTAGGCTATTTGGATTTGTTGCAATGGCCTACTTTTGAAGCCTCCATGTTGTCAATACCATTTTTTTGTTTTCATTTTTCATTAAGAACATTTGAAACCGTTTAAATTGATTTAGGGAAAATATATAATTAGCAGAGTGCACATTTTAGTTTTTAATCCCTTCAAATGTTGTGCTTCTTCATTTCCATTCAAGATCTGACTTCAGAATTTTAGACAAAGTACTTTACCAAACTTGTGTCTAGAGGAAGTTTAAAAACTGTATCAAACCTTTGTCTAGATATTATAATCTTTGCCTATCTCTGAAAATAAATAAAATGTAGATAAAATGGGGTTTTAAGAAGTCACCACAAGGCAACCTCAAACAAAGTGGTATATGGGTTAAAATAAATATGAATATTGATGTTGCAATGAAGACATAATTGTTAGTGTTGGTCAACTAGCCAAAACCCAAGCATCTTGTTATTCTAGGAAATGTCAATAAAATATTAGAATCAAAGAAAATTCAAAAATACCATTTTTTTATTGATAGACATATTCCCAGCATTTATGTATAAAAATAAAAAATCAATTTTGCATATTTAGGATGCTTCAAAGCTTTTTTTAAAGTTTTGTACTTTAAGGATATTGATTTTGAAGGATTGTTTATAGCGTGACAAATAATGAGACTTTTTTGGATTCACACACGTAAATAAATTGTTTTTAAGCTACATAAGGGAATCTAAAAAACTATTATCACTTTAATGATTATTCCCTTGAAAATTGTTTTTAGTTTAGTAATAACTTTTCCTTTGAATTGTTTTATGCATACATTTATTTTACGCTGTAAACAATTCACAATTTTGAGGTTTAACATTTCAAGTTTTGATCATTAAGTACAAAGAATTTATTTAGTTATCACTTTAATGATTATTCCCTTGTAAATTGTTTTTAGTTTAGTAATAACTTTTCCTTTGAACTATTTTATGCGTACATTTATTTTACGCTTTAAACAATTCACAATTTTGAGCTTTAACATTTCAAGTTTTGATCATTAAGTAAAAAAATTTATTTAGAGAATTACAACAATCCCACGGTGTCTTCTTGTTGTTGTCGCTGTGCTCCTAAGTTAGAACCTATGAGGAGTTTGAGACCTTGACAAAAAAAAAATTTAAGAAAAGAGAACGCCATTCCCACTTGCAAAACTATGGCGGCCAACAGGGACAATGACCCCAAAATAAGACACCAAAAATATTTTTTTATTACATAAGAAAAAATGCAAAAAAAAATATGAGAATAAAACACACAATGTTTGAATGATGACGATAATGAGAGGCAAGGCAGAACAACTTAAATGTCTGTGCTGAATAATGTGTTTTTATGATACTCAAAGTTCATGTGGGGTCGTCTGGGTTTACAATTTCACTCCCTAATTCAAAAGCAATTTTTTAATTCAACTTTAATGATTTTCCCCTTTGTGTGAAATGATCTTTAAAGAATACAAATTTAAAGCAATACATTTTAAAATTTAAATTTAAATCTAATTGTTCATACATGGTAATCAATTTGTTATAAATTAATGTTTAATTGTAATTTATACTATGTCAATAAGTTTTAATTAATTATTTTGTACAAATTGAAAAGTTAAAGAGTCTAAATCTAAATTTAAAAAATGTTCTCTTCAATTTTTTAACTTGTAATAAAATTAAATTGATAAGTTATAATTATTTTATTTTATTTTATAAAAAATAACTAATGATGATGAGTCATGACTTGATGAGCATGGTTTTTAATGTATTTCATACCGAATTTTGTTTATAAGATAAAACAAAATATTAAGAAATCTAATTCTTTTCGATAAAAAATATTACAAAGTTATTTTTATTGACACTAAGTAACCTTTATAATTATTGGACCATTTCAAATTAAAATTCATTAACAATATTACTATATTTTATAGGGAAAGCGACAAAAAATGTCATTATTTTCATTCTACTTCATACTTCGATGCTCTTTTGCATTGCACTTTCTTCGATATAAAATGTGTCATGCAACATATTTCTATTTTATTATATGAAAAATATATTTTTGTATTTATATGAAAATTATGAAAGTCAAAAATGAAAAATGAACGTCATGTGCAAAGTGACATAGTTTAAAAATCGTCACCAAAAAAATTCTTGACGGATAAAGGTGACCGTCAAATTTAACCCCTGCCACCAATGGTTACAATCCACTAGAAAAGTACCAATATATGAAGAAAACACAATCAACAATAACAACCAACCTCATATATCATAACTAAAATTTGAACTTAACTAGAACTTAAAATAACCTAACCATTTCACCAATTCACCTACATCTCATCAATAATAATAATTTATTATTAAAATTAATATATAATAAATAATATAATATTTTATAATTTATTACATATTATAATATCATAATATATTAAATATAATAATAATTTATATCATTATATATAATATTATATAATTTACGGATATAAAATTAATAAAACAAATTCCATTCTCTATCGTTGTTTATTGCCACAAATAGCTGAAGTGTAATTTTGAAATTCTAACTATTTTTGTAACTCCAAAGTAGTAAGCGGTCAAAATATAACTCCGGCCACTAAGTTGTGAGAGGAGAGGAAAGTTGTACTCATCCAATTGCCATCGCCCAAATTAAGGTCCAAACCAAATTTAGCCACAAATGTAAACAAAATGTAACATACCTACCAGGTCTCTGTCTCACTAGGCAAAAAATCTGTTTTGAACCAAACTTAGTCCATATATGTAAACATACCTATCGGGGCTTTGCTTCAGTTTTTTTTTTTAATAAAATTAGACCAATCTTAACCACAAATATAACATATTTTGCTTCAATTTAAAAAAACAATTTTGAACTAAACTTAACCACAAATATCACATACCTACCTACCAAAGCTTTACTTTAGTTTTTAAAATATATATATATATATACAATTTTGAACCGAACTAAACTACAAATATAACATACCTCCCAGGACATTGCCTCGGTAGAAAAAAACAATCTTGAACTTGAAGAAATTAAATCTCTCTCCTAGCTATAAGGTTGTTCATGCTATTGCCCTGCGAAATGTTCCTAATTTATAGCATGATTTGCAATGCTCTGAATCCTGATATTGATCTTCCACCCGGAATGAAATAGACGAATCCTCGTTGCATGAAATTTGATGTTTTAATTAAAACTTGGTTTTTATGTTTGCTTCTTATAATGGTACAACTTTTACATCTGTACCTCTACCTTCAGAATCAAATGGTACTTTACTCCTTGTAGAATAAATTTACCCCAAATCAAACGCAAGCTATTGGATCCATAACCCGGTTGAATGCACAGAACGACCTAGTGATTGTGCTGAAGGTCTAGAATTTGAGCCTGGAGAGCCAAGGCTTTTGCTGATAGAAGTTTTGGGATGAGAAGAATCAGCTAAAAAGATGTAAATGAGTTGTTCTGCAGTTCAAGTAAACATTTCTTTCAAGGCTTTTCTTGGCTGGGAGTAACTTATCCACAATCAACGTTTTTCTAAAAGAGAGTTCAAAAATTCACCTCTTTTCAAATTCAATTGGGCGAAGCACCCCCCGAATTAACAAGAAATCAACTGTTTCAACAAGATCCTTCAACCTAAACTAAATCAGAGCTTTTCTCTGCTGAGAGAGTAATTTATCCACAATCAGTGTTTCCCTAAAGGACAGTTCAAAGTTTGCACCTTTCAAATCCAAGCATTGAGCGAAGCACAAGCCGGAATTGGCAAGAAATCAACAGTTTCAACAAGATCCTTCAACCTAAGTAACTACATCAGATTTTAAATTAAGAAAACAAAGAACATCAAATTTTAAATGAAGAAAACAAGGAACAACTTTCAACACCGGAAATAATGTTATACATGGTAGATACATTAAGCCCTGCCTCTATTAAATTAAAGATTAATTTGAATTAAATAATTTAAGAAATCATCTCTGACAAGGATGAGAGATCCACCAGACATGGTTATATGACCACCCAATAGAGGATCTCAATTATCAAAAGTTGCACGTTACCTCATTCCTGTTATTCTTCATTCCTGTCAAGAAAGAACAACACAGATGAATGAATGTTAATATAGAGGCTGCAACAATGGAGAAAGGACTTAAACAGTGGATACATGCCTCCTATCAACGGCATAGTGTTATATTAAGCATAAATATATTTTAATGTGATTACCTAAACAAATCCAAGCTAAAATCGAGGAGGCAACGATGCAGCAAGGCTTTAACAGCGCAGACATGCCCCTGTCAACAGCATAAATGTCAAGCCGAGCATAGATATTTTTTTGGTGCGATTACCTAGACAAATCCAAGCTATGGGTGCAACAATGAAATGCCTCGGGCATAAGAATAAAAAAAATTAGGACTTCTGAAAAATGATTTTGGCAATTTTAAAAACATAGTAATTTTCTTTCCAAACATTTCGCCAAAACCCTACTCCTGGTCGTCCCAGCCTCTCGAAGTCTCTCAAAAATTTTAGGGTCCTCTTGTAACACGTCACTGTAAAAGTACAAGAAGCGTAACTGGAACAGTAACGTAACGGAAATTGGGGACTGATTTAAGAAAATCATTGAATCGTTATTTTTTTGGGTAAAACAATTGCCACATTTTTAAGTATGAATTAAAAACTACATTGTATTCCAGTGATCGCGTGGCAGACATGGAATCCGAAATCACAAGGAATCGTTTCTGATAAAGCTGTAAAGTGAGATTTCCCAATCGAGCTGAAGCAGAGTATATTTTCAATCAAACAATAATTTTGCATTTCTTCGAATATATAAAACCTAACACTTTCTCACACATCTCCCAAACATTTTACTTTTTCAGCCCCAAATGATAAGCATGAAAAAGAATAGTTTGGCAAAATATTGACAAGATACAATTAAGTAGCTTATATCGTAACTTTCCTTCAAAGAGGATACGAAATTTGGTTCGTAAATTCACAGATTACATTTCAGCCTCAGAACACTGTTATGAGTATATACTTCCCCCTCCTTGTTCGGAAGGGAGAGACATTTAACACTTCGTAATATAACAAATCCCAACCAAAACACAGAAGAAATAAAAGAAAAATTGCGACCTTAATCAACTTCTTCAATTTTGGGTCCAGCGCCGCTGCCAGAATCCGCAGCTCCGCCGCCATAACCGCCACCAAAGCCACCGCTAGGAATATCACCGGGCATAGGCCCACCGCCAGCGCCCTGGTACATTTTGGCAATAATTGGATTACACACCCCTTCCAGCTCTTTCAATTTGTCTTCAAGCTCATCCACCTCAGCAAGTTGATTATGATCCAGCCACTCGATGGCCTCGTTCACAGCCTTCTCAATCTTCTGCTTGTCCGCCGGATCTAATTTCCCAGCGACCTTGTCATCCCGGACAGTATTCCTCATATTATAGGCATAATTCTCCAAGGCATTCTTGGCATCAACTTTCTTTTTAAGCTCCTCGTCCTCAGATTTGTACTTCTCGGCGTCCTGCACCAATTTTTCGATCTCCTCTTTACTCAGCCGCCCCTTGTCGTTGGAGATGGTGATCTTGTTCTTCACACCGGCGGTCTTGTCCTCCGCCGAAACATTCAAGATTCCGTTAGCGTCGATGTCGAAACAGACATTAATCTGTGGAACTCCTCTCGGCGCCGGGGGAATGCCGGAGAGCTCGAATTTTCCGAGCAGGTTGTTATCCCGGGTTCGAGCCCGCTCGCCCTCATACACCTGAATCAAAACCCCAGGCTGGTTGTCGGAATATGTCGAAAATACCTGCTCTTTTTTCGTCGGAATAGTAGTATTCCTTGGAATGAGAGTCGTCATCACGCCGCCGGCGGTTTCCAGACCCAAGCTGAGCGGAGTGACGTCAAGTAACAGCAAATCTTGCACCTTTTCGTTACCCTCGCCAGTGAGAATGGCGGCCTGGACGGCCGCCCCGTAAGCGACGGCCTCGTCGGGGTTAATGCTTTTGCAAAGCTCCTTCCCGTTAAAGAAGTCCTGCAGAAGCTGCTGCACTTTGGGGATGCGAGTCGAACCGCCGACCAGGACAACCTCATCGACTTTTCCCTTGTCCATCTTAGCGTCCCGCAGGCACTTCTCCACGGGCTCCATGCACTTCCTGAATAAATCCATGTTCATTTCTTCAAAACGCGCCCTGGTAATAGTAGAATAGAAATCAATACCTTCATAAAGGGAATCAATTTCGATGGTGGTCTGTGCCGTGGAAGACAGCGTCCGCTTCGCCCGCTCACAGGCTGTTCTCAGCCGCCGCAACGACCTAGCATTGCCGCTGATATCTTTTTTATATTTCCTCTTGAACTCCTGCACAAAATGATTCACCAATCTGTTATCGAAATCCTCACCGCCCAAATGCGTGTCGCCAGCCGTGGCTTTAACCTCAAAAATGCCGTCGTCGATGCTCAGCAGCGACACATCAAAAGTCCCTCCGCCCAGGTCGAAAATCAGAATGTTTTTCTCCCCGGAAGATGTTCCCTTTTTGTCCAGACCGTAAGCAATGGCCGCGGCGGTCGGCTCGTTAATAATTCTCATGACATTGAGCCCCGAGATGACGCCGGCGTCCTTTGTGGCTTGCCGCTGCGAGTCGTTAAAATATGCGGGCACGGTTATAACGGCGTCCTTCACCGTCTGCCCCAAATATGCCTCTGCGATTTCCTTCATTTTGGTGAGCACCATAGACGAAATCTCCTCCGCCGAAAACATTTTCTCCTCACCCTTGAATTGGACTTTAATCATGGGCTTCTCGCCAGGGCCTGCGACGACCTTGAAAGGCCAGAGCTTCATGTCGCTCTGCACGGAGGGATCAGAGAAGCGGCGACCGATGAGACGCTTGGCGTCGAACACCGTGTTGGTGGGATTCATGGCCACCTGGTTCTTGGCCGCGTCGCCAATAAGTCGCTCCGTGTCTGTGAAGGCCACGTAGGAGGGCGTTGTTCTGTTTCCCTGGTCATTGGCAATGATCTCAACGCGGTCGTGCTGCCACACGCCTACGCAGCTGTATGTAGTCCCCAGGTCGATTCCCACGGCCTTTCCTCCGCCCTTTGCCATAATTCAGAATCAACGGAACTTCAAAATTCAAAAGAACGAATGTAGAGAAAGAATTCTCACAATTGACTAAAATAAGTTGCTTCAATGAACGGGATCCAAATTGCTTCGAAAACGATGCCATTGAAGGAGCTTTATAGTTATAACTTCTCTGAAACGGGAACATTCTGGAAAGCAGTAGACAGTTCTGGACCCTGGGGGGTGCAGGTTTCGAGAAGATGTTACGATTGCTTCCCGAACATTCCATTGTAAAAAACAGTCGAATTTAGATTCAGGAAGTTTCCAGAAGTGGGTAAAGCGCGGGGGTGGGTTTTATTGTGAATACACTAGCAGTTGCCCCAAAGTTCTAGTCACGCCTAAAGGATGGATTTTTTATTTATTTATTTATTTTTGTTTAATTATTTTTATTTTTTATATTTAGGTTGACCATTGTTTTAAGTGGTAGAACCAAGGTAAAAAAAATTTATGTAGGTTGTAATTCTCAAAACTTTCAATGTGGTATAGTGGTCTAAAGAAAATGGAAGGGAAATGTATATGATATGTAATGATTAAACACTTGATAATGTAGTGAAGGTTTTTGTTTTGGGAGATATGTATGTTGTATAATGAATAAATTTTTCGAATTACAGTGAAGGTTTTTGTTTTTAGTATAGTTAGTGTTCAAGATATTTTGAGCGACATTTGTCAATGATTATCTTGTAATCTTTTGTCATTTGCAGATAAGTCTTACTTTGTCTTTTTTTGTGGTTTGTACATATTTACTATTGTTTATTGATACATAATATTTTAAGGAAAATGCATGGGAGATATACATGTCATACAATGAGCGAACTCTTGATGTTGCCATGAAGGTCAAGTGTTGATAATTGATGTTACAGCTATTAATTGTTGCCTTATTAAGAGTCATTCTTTGTCCTTTATGTATGGTTAGTACCCAAGACATTTTGAGTGGCATTTGTCGACGATTATTATGTGTAATAGGTGGAACAAAAAAATGTGTTAGATTGCTAATATCTCATTGGGGGTTAGAGTATTTTATGAAGGTAACAATCACATACATGGGTAAGTCGAGGTTTTGAACCTATATTGTAAATAATGTGAAGACATTTCTCGAAAACTCTATTAACTAACCCTACTTTTACCTACAAGTTGGTTGTCAACATAATCTCTTATCCTTTACGTAGAAGCACTCTTGTTTCCAGTTGCGTGTCCTTGAGGTTAGGTGTGACATGTTGTTTTCTTTGTTCTATTTTGCTCATTAAAAGTGTAATATTTAACAATTTTAACATTTGATTATTATGGAATTTAGTTAAGTTGTTAGTGGCATACAAATGTGTTGAGCTTTTAAAGGCTTGTTGTTCTTCTCGAGACATGAAGGAATTTGTTCTTGACATGAGAATATTTATATCCTCTTTTTTCAAGGTTCGTATTTTTTATGTTGGTTGATTAAATTTTGAACACTAGTTATTGTGTGATGCACCCTTGCTGATGAAAATTTATGCATTTAATGTTGAATGCAATGACACTTGTTGGAGCGAGGAAAAGTAGGGGAGACTTTCTTCTGTTTGTGAATCCATGTAGTTCATGTTTGATTTTGCCACTCAAGTACAATTTCCTTGTAAGTGTAGTTATTTAAATATTC
Source organism: Torreya grandis (assembly GCA_037957365.1). NCBI lineage: Eukaryota > Viridiplantae > Streptophyta > Pinopsida > Cupressales > Taxaceae > Torreya > Torreya grandis. Next base: position 1,384,895 of record JARHVA010000707.1, on the reverse strand, counting down.
ACTTTAAGTTGTGGACCCTATCTTTTTTTGTGGGCATGGTATACAATAATTCAAAACGGATTTTGTTATTTATTTGAAAACTCATTTGACAGTGGATGATTGAAGCCCTCATCATCTACAAATTGGGTGCTTGTGCACTGCAAATATATGAATTATGGCATTATGGCATGTAGGTCGATTAACACCTTAATATGGTGGTTGTTGAAGTCGTGGAGGCCAAACATGTCAATGTTAGTTATTGTTGTGATGCCTAATGGGTACATGCGAGACAAGGTTCCCATTCTTGTAGCTCCATTTCCATGTGTCCTTATGTGTGACTGTCATCACTATATATATCAACATTGATTTCATCTTCTATAGTTGTGGGTCTCAAATTAGGATGATATAATGACCCTATTGGTGCATAATACGACACACAATGGGCAAGAAATGTCAAAAAATTAGGTTCCAAAACTGGATGAAAGGGCCCATCCAATGTATGTTTATGTAAAAATATACATAACACAAGGAAATAGGAGGTGAGGAGAGAGAAAGAGGAAAGAGAGAAAATAAGTAGGGACATGATGAGGAAAAACCATAAAAATGGAGAAAATACATCAACAAAAGCTTAATATGATTTGATAATCGACACTAGGTTTTTTTTTAGTGGTGAATCTTCGTTAATCTACGAATATTCCATTGTTTGAAGTCAGCATTTGGTGATTTTGTGGAGTGGCTGACAAGGTGGGATCGCCTAAATTTTTGAGGTCAAAGTTAATTTTGAGGACAGGTTCGCCTACATTTGAATATAAATTTCCTCATATAAATGTAATTCACTGATACCTCGAAAGCTAATCTAGAGGATTTTGCCACATACTATCAAGTGACTTTAATATTTTTTTTGGTGGTTTGTATTTCAATTCCCAGGAGGGCTTCAAGAATCAATAGTTCAGAGTCTAGAACAAGGTGGGAAACTTTTTTTACAATATAATTTTTTAGTATTTTTAAACTGTTATTCCATTTATTGCTCTTGAAGTGCCATCGTGATAATTAAACATGAGGGTAGTTTGCAAGCATTCAACTACATTTTGTAAGTGTAAGTGCTCGACTGCATCCTAAAAGTGCAAGCACCTGATGGTAGCCTATGGGTGCTTGATCACCATCTACCATCACCTGTGGCTCAGCCCGCATCCTGTTATCATTTGACTGTAGCTCGCAAGTTGTGGGCAGATGCCAACAAACTACCAACGGTCGCTTGTAGACTACGGGAGAACATCAGTAGTCTACGAGTGATTGTTGAGGTTTGTTGGTGTCTATCTATAGACTACCAATGTTCACTAGTAGTCTTTAGGCGACCTCTAGTAGTCTGTGGGTGACCATCAAATTTTGATGGCATATGCCTATAGATTGCAGAGACCTGGCAATAGTTTGTGGATGACTACCAGCAATCTATGGGTGACTTCTATTGGTCTGTGGGTGACCACCAATAGTCTGTGGGTAATCACTAGTACTCTATAGGTAACCACCAACAATATACTGGTAGTCACCCATAACTTGCTGACAGGCGCCAGTACTAGTAGGTTGTAGGTGGTTGCCAACAACCTGCAGGCGAACCATGCCATAGTACGTGCAAACAAGGTCATTCTACGGGCAGTCATCATCATGTTTGATTGTTGTCGTGGTTCCTTGTTCATTGGTCAAGCATCTTTGTTTATTGTCAATCATCTTCATTTTGTTAATCATCTTTTGTCCATGGTTTTGCAGGCTAGATAATATGACATATGCTAAAAATGTTAAGGCCTATGGGAAATTTAAAAAATAAAATAACCTATTATCTTATTTTAGCCAGACACCAAACACAGGGACTGCATTTTCATTTAACTAGTATTTTTTATTCATAGGCTTATGTTAAATTTAAATAATAATTAAAATGTCTTAAAACGTTTTGCATGTAGAACCCACTTATTACTCTTTTGAAGAATTGTCTCCACAGGGAGACATACCTAGGCATAAATTTAAAATGCCAAACAAAGGTACTAACTCGAAGAATACCATTTTTTAATTAACTAAATATTTTTTTCAAAATTCAATAATAATGACTAGGCCTATAATAATTTGCATGCAGAACCCATTGATAAACGTATCGAACATCAACATATCCTTGAATTGGAAAGACTTGTGAATGAAATGCCAAACATAGGTACTATATTATACATATTATTTGATTTAATGCTTTTTACTTATTTGTACTTGAGTATTGATGTTTATTAAAAATTAATGTCACATAGATTTGTTTCAAGTGGAATTCAATGATAAAAGTATTAAAGGCTTGTATAACGATTTTGAACATATACATCCCCAAAAAGAAGCCACTAAGAAAAAATACCCACTATCTCAATGAATTCAAGAAAATGGAGATATCACATCATAACTAGTGGTGTCGATGGTGAGTTCACAACACCAAATGAGAGATCTACTCAGCCAACACAATCTTCAGATGAGACTGCTATGCAACCAAAACAGTCTTCAATTGAAAAAGACACAAAAAAAGTCATTCAAAAAGAAATACCCATTATCCCATTGAATTCAATGAAATGGAGATATCACATCATAAGTAGTGGTGATGATGATGAGTTCCCAACACCAAATTAGAGATCTACTCACCCAACACAATCTTCAGATGAAACTACTACACAAAAAAAAAATCTAGTTGAAAAAGGCATAATAAAAACTATGCAGAAGAAGAAAAATACATGGACAATTAAAAGGTCATTTCAGTGTGAGTGGGCATCTAAATACCTATTTATTGAACTTGTACATCCAAAAAATAGTATTGACACACCAACATAATGCAAATGCACAATATGTAGTTGGAAACTTGGTAAAGACCACAAAATGCAACTCAAGTTGGACACAATTGAAAAACATTGTGGCAAAATATATGAGTCAGTAAAAGACAAAGATAAAATATCATAAAAATAGTGAGATAGAAAAATGAAGAAGAGTGCATGCATCAATGTTGTGCAATAGAGTATTATAAACATCATAAACATCAACGACACCTCAGTGAGAAAGGAGGAACAATTAAAGCTCAATTCAAAAAGGTTGCTCAATCTAATTTGCTTGCCAAAAATATATAATTTTTAACTTTATATCACATTCTGAAAAGAGGATGACCAATCTCTAATTTTTTAGATTACAAAATTTTATTTTAGTAGATTAAAATGCACAACATTCCACATTCACATTGTTCTGATACCAATGCTTGGGAGATGGCAAAATGACTCACAATGATTGAAAAAGAGGATTTGAAAGAAAAAGTAAAATCAGCAAGGTTCATATCACTATCTATTGATGAGGTAACAACAATTGACAACACACCATGGGTATGCATGCTTGTATATACATTTCAGAATCATTCAAGGCAACCTCACGTTTTATCTATACATAAAATGACTAAAAAATGTAATGCTAAAATCCTTTGCAAATTGATTATTTCTAATTTGATGGATATTGCTAGGATGAGTTACCATGATATATATACTAAGTTGGTGTGTGTTAGTGCAGATGGTGCATCAGTAATGCAGGGGAATAAGATAGGTTTGTGTGTACATTTGCAAACATCAGTTGCCCCATTTATGACTCTAATCTATTACATGACACATAGAATGAATCTTTCTTACAAAATTGTAAGCACATTCAAAACTATCACAAAAGTGGAGGAGCTAATCCATGATTTGCACGCGTACATGTCATGCAATCCAAAAAAGTTTTTAGAGTTTGAAAAATTTGCAATTGGAAGGACTATTTCATATAATTTGGACTTATCAACAATCCAAATTTTTAAAAACTATCAAAAATAAATTAGACACTATCTAGATTAAATTGGACTGTATCGAGATTAAGTTGGACTTATTACAAATAACTCATATATGTCTATTGTATTTGTGATAAGTCCAAATTATTTAAAATTATCATAAATAATTTATTTATTAGTAGTTGAAAACTATCATAAATAAATTGGACTTCATCAAGAATTACTTGGACTTATAACAAATAAATCACATCTATATTATATATTTGCAATAAGTCCAAATTATGCGACCATTAAACTGGTTCACAGACCATGCATTTACAAATATTATAAGACTTGGTGATATATTTTTTAAGGAAAAATAATTCATGCATTAATCATGCGCTTGACAAATATATAATTTAGAACATATGGGATGATTGGGATGCCACGTGTCATCAGTTGATTGGATTGTGAGTTATCTATTTAAATTGATTTCAGTGACATCCTCATGACCGTCAAAGTTTATCTCGTATTTGTGTCAAGTTACCAATATTGTGATGCATGTTGCAATCTCAGGTGCTCACATTGTTTGGGACTTTTGTTTGGACTGGTCATCCTTTTGCATAGCCAAATTATCAAGATTGTGCCATGTGGCACAATCTCAGGTGCCACATGAAAAGCTGAATAACATTTATCGATTTGCAAAAGCTGAAGAACAAATCTTGGTGTGCAAGTGGGACATTCTGAAGCATTAACCCTGAAGACCTTTTTGCATACCCAAGAATGCCAAATTGTATTTTGAAAAACGCAAAAGTCGTAATGCACTAAATTCTCAGATGTGCAAATTATGAAGACCTTTTGCCAAAGATCATTATGAAGGATGCAAAATGTGAAGTGGATGTTCCAATAGTCAAATGTTATTCAATAGATGCACAGTTACCAAAATATTGAATTGTCGTAGTAGAAAATATAAAACTCAAATGTTGAAGTGTATTTTCTAAGACCCAAAATGCGAAGTGCCACTAAAAATAAATATAAATAGATAAAACAATAAAACATTATGCATTCTAAAAAAATGGACTAAATTTTGAAAAAAAACATTCATATTTCTCATTCTAAAATTAAGGAAATACCATTTCAAATTTCCCAATCCTTTTATCACTATTTTTGTTAGTGCCTAGTGGGACGATGCATTCAAATAGTCTGTTACAATGCCTTTCAAAAAATCAATTAGAACAAATGTGTAACCTCTCTAATTGTTATTTGGTTTCTAAGCGTAGATGATACTATCTATGAGTATGGATGCTAAAGATGTGTAAGTTGGGTTTGGCTTCCATTTCTTTTCTAAACAGTCTAAATAAAAATCTACTTCTTCTTCATCTTTTTTCCTTGCATGAATTGGGATGAACTAAACTACATTGACCCTTCATTCTATATCTCCATTTATTTGTAGTATCTCAATATTGCTTTTAGCTCTAGCAACCCATACTGTGTAGTCCACTCCCATAGAATAATCAAGTCTGACAAATAACATATCTCTGATTTGCACATCTTGAGCTGGATCAAATGCAATTCTTGTTCTTTTACTTCTTGGACCAACATATGTATCTGTAGATGCCACTCCAAAATCAAGGGTGCTATCATGAACCATTTTGTGTAGATCTCTATACAAGGGTATGCCATGATGAGTTCTAGGCCAAAACACTCCTGTGCACTCAACTTCAGAAGGGAATATGTCTTCTTTCATTATGTCATGGATGTTTTGGAAGTAATATGCTAGATCCTTCCACTTACTATTTCCAGTCAAACCAAATTTGTTGAATTGTTGTACATACTTATCAAGTTATATTTGATTTCTTTTTCACTCTTTTTTCTACTTCTATCTAAGTCTTTAGCAACAATGGAATCTTGAGATATTTCTCTATTTTTCCAGTCTTTGAAATATATTTTTGTCGGATTACCTTCTAGAACATTTGGCTCACCATTTTCTTTTGTTCTTCATAATGTAATCGTGGGGGGCGGGGGTGGCGGCGTAAGCGGGAATTTCTATCTATTATAGAGGTTTTGAAACACATATTGACCTTTTGTCAAGCCTACTATTTTATTTCCTCCCTTTAGTTGGTAACTATTAACATACTCTTTGAAATCCACTACCTCTTCAATCAAATATGGTGTGAATTTTCTTGTATTTTTATATGTCCTGTAAGTGTCCATCATCTCTGCCGCACACCATACATCTTTCCTCTTTATACATTTAAATAGGTTTCCAAATGTGTCATCGATGTCCTCATGGGTATGTCCTACAAGCATAAATTTGACCTTGACATCAAGGAAAACACCTTTGTAGACAAGGAGAGATAAATATTGCAACACATAATTATACAAAAAGACATGATTTTGTGAATTTATAAATGTAACATTTGTTCCATATAAGGTTCACCATTTTTTAAATATAATTATGGATGGAAGTACCTATTCTTATTATCCCCACAATAGTTGTCTAGTTGAAGGTATAGCCTGGAAGAAATTTTCTTGAAGATACCAATTGATTGTGCTTCTTCTCTATATTTCTTGCATTACAAGTAGTAGTTGTTAGACAAAAGTGCATCATACAATGGATATTTTGAAGATCCAGGTTTATATAGTAAAGATCCATAAGTATCTGGCACTATTTTTTCCATATCCTTGAAGCACTTGTTCAATGAGGTGATAGTAAAGTTAGACCCTCCAAGAACGTATGATAAAAAAAATGCCCATATTTGCCTACACCATGACCATGTGTTATAATCCCTGCCATTGACAACTCTAATATTCTATCGGTAATTGCTTTGATTTTTATGACTATCCTTGGCACAAAAGTTTTTTGACGTTCCACCTTGTCATGAATGACACTAAGACATTCTTCAGGGTATTGATCAGATATTAGTTTATGTGTGTAATACATTTATCTTACAAAAATTATTTGATTTGAGTGCATCACAAATTCTTGATCGATACGCTCTTCCTGATATCTAGAGAGGGACCTAGAGTGTTTTTGTTGAGTAAACAAGATACATGTTTTGCACCTAGTGAAGTCATCAAATGTGGCAATAGTCACATCATGAAAATTAGTTCTCCATATGTTATTGAATTTTGGCTGAGATATTGGCTCATATTCTATATTTGTTAGTTGTGCATTGATGTGGCACCTCATAAATTCTTGAGTGAAAGATGTTGGAATAAGTAGAATATTTTCTCATGAGCCATTCATATCTACATGGCATGTTAATCATGGAGAAACATCTAAAAAATCATCCACCAATTGGTTCAATAATTTTTTAGCTGCTATTGTCTTCTTTTGTCAAAATCTCCCTGTATGAAATGTATTTCATTCCCCACTTTTGTGACAATTTTGAATGTCAAAAAAGTTACTCCTCTTTAATCCATACATTTTAAGCCAAGCTTCCAAATAGATCTTTGTACCCTGAAAATCAAAGCTAGTTTTGTTTTTATTTTTCTTAAACAAATTGGCAGAAATGGCATCTAAGACATGTTACCTCCTATTTGTTGTGGTGGAATCAAACAACTTCATCTTTGCAGATTTTAGAATCTCAAATGACAATCCTGACTGAATTTTTTTTTGGTGCAACGTTTATCCGCATACATTGTTGTAATCTCATTATCTATGCCTTAATCAAACTCCACTTGGTTGAGTATGTTTGATTGACTTCTTTTTCGGCCCAAGTATATGTAGGAACGAGCTATTTTTTGGATGCCTTTATGTTAAGAATGTTAGGCAAGGAGTGACTTCACTATCCATTATGTCCCAAACATTTACAATTTCTTTCTCCTTTGGTGTCATGTATGGTAAATTGATTGCTCTACAAGTCTCAGTGTCCACTATTTTGTTGGAAGGCCATCTAACGATAGATGTTTCAATTGCCTCTATACTGCAAGTCTTACAATGTTGTACAACATGCCTTACGTAAATTACCAATTCATTTTATAAAATTGGGACAAGAATGCAACCAAAAATCTCCCCTGGTTGTGCAAATTCAACATAACCAAAAGCAATTTTTTCATCATTTGCAAGAGCTGTACATTTGTGCAACAAATGTACCCTTTTCCCAACAATTTTTTTTCTTAGGCTTTTAAATGTAGTAGGATCATTATCGAATAAATGAATCCAAGTAAGGGTTTTCTTATTGCAATGGTTATATATGCAGAACTTGATGCAAATTATCTTGACTTTGTTTCATGTCATTGTCTATAGAAAACTTGGTTGTGGCATGTTGCATCATTCTTATGTTCCATATAGTAAAACTATCAACTACATCCTCCTAATTATACACAAAAACTGTAAGAAATGGAAGTGGTAGATTCGGATCAAAAGCTTTATTCACATTAACACTTACACATCCAATAGGTATTTCCTCATTGTGGCATGTGAAAGTGAGATTTATGGGTTCCAAAGATTTAGCATCTGGACTTGCCACTTTGTGTATTCTTCCTTCACCAATGACCTTACCATTATTTATGAGAGAAACATAGTCTCCACATTGAAAAGTCATTGGCATATGATTTTTCAATTGGATATTTGCAAAAGGCATGAGAAGAGTTGTTAATAAGGGTATTTATAAAATCAATCTAATTTATACATGTATGTAGGAGATAAAGCTATATTTATACCAGAACATAAGCATGGAGATATGTTAAAACCTAAAAATGTTAAAAAGGTAATGTATAACATTTTTTTTAATGACACGGTTTATGTCAATCCAATAAAATAATAGCTTTTAATATCATATACTACACACTTCAATTCTTGCTTCATCCTACTTTGAACGCATCTCCTAGGAGATACATTTCAAACATGCATCAGAGCAGAATAGCCGTATAGTCAATATTCAACCATGTATTTTATTACAATAAAAAATAATAATGAGCAATGGGGGCTTTGAGTGACAATATGGAAAATATTTAGCTTCTTATATTTTGGGATCTTGTATTTGATTTTAACCTCTGTTTTGGACCCAAAAGTTTGAAGGTATCTCTTAGGAGATACCATTCATACATGCATATGATAACGCTTCAAGGTTTGAACATAGTAATGGGAAATACCTTCAAGGATACCCAAGACATTAAGCTTAAGGGTATGTGGCATGCACCCACAAATCCATGACATTTCAAAACTCAAAAAATATTTCAAGTTCACCAGGTGAGCGACTCTCCATGATTATGCCAGGTGTCTCCACCCGTTTAACCAAAGACTGACAGATGGAACTTCATGTACAAAATCTTAGGGATATGTAAGAAGTGTTGTGGTGATGCATGTCTCCCTCTAAGCTAACTCTATAATTTATATTAAAAATGGGTCCCACTTCCCTGGGCTAATGGCTCACCTTTTCTTTAAAGAAGAACTCCCTTCTTTCTTGAGAAGCACTGTGACAACACATGTCATCAATGGAAGGGACTGAGAATTCAAGTTTGTGATCATGATCACCTATGAATTCAATCAATGTGAGTTTTAGATGAACCCAAGAATCAACTTATAGTTTGCAGATGTATTCTTTATTCTCTCCCAAATAGGATACTTGTAGTATGAGAGTGGGTGGTTAGGTCATTCTTCAACTACTAGATTTTTTGGTCCTTGGCTAAGGACTCTTATTCCATCTATGGTTGCATCTATTATTATGTACTTGTAGAGTCCAAGAGGCTCTTATAGGCATGCATAATATAACTTATTAAATGAATTTAATAAGTTAGTCCAAAATGTAAAATATCATTGTTTATACTTTGCTTAAGAAAGGAGATTAAGGAGCAATCTAGTAAAAAAAGTACATCGTTCTTGAATTAAGTTTGAAAAAGCAATGATGACAAGACAGGTATAGAATATAGACTGCTAACAGTCTTGCAAGACCATTAATGACATGACATATGGAAATATTGCAATTTATTCAAGGTAGATCGAGTTAGGACATGATAGGCTATGGGGTGATTTTAAGATTTATGAGACAAAAAAAGGTCACCATCAAAGCCAAAATATTAAAGATGAGGAAGAACACTCATGCACAGGCAATCAAAGCATTTGAAGAGGTTAACAAGAGCAAATTGGATGCCAAAATCCATAAAACAAAGTGAAGGAACAATGGAAAAACATTATAGACTTTGGAGAAGAAGAATATTTTAATATCTGCTCTCAATATACTCCCATGTATAAAAATTGATACCCAAATTTTGGTGGAAAAAATCAATCAAACAATGCAGATTATAGGTTTAGTCATGGATAGGAGCAAGTTGTTAATGCTGATCACATATGTGGAGAAGGAAAAAATGGGGATTGGGCTAGGTCTTCAACAAACCAAATTCAATGACTTCGATCCCTTCAACTTTGTGGAAATGGTCAAAGTTACTCTCTTCGCCCTGTCAACACAACCAGGTGCACAAGTAGGAGATCTTGCACTTCAACATCCACTTCAGGGTTTTGATGTAGAGAAGTTAATCAAGTTACCAACATTTGAGCAAAAGGATGAGGTCATGCATACACTATTAAGCAGATAAAACCAGGGGCTATTCATTTGTCTAAAGATATCATTATTTGGATCAATGCACAGACCATGGCGAGATCCACATGCCTCTTGAATCATGGAAAATCATTATTATGATACAAGCCCACCATACCATAAATTCATCCATATGGTTAGGATAAGTTTCCCACTAGGGTAGGAGAGGAACCCCAATTGACTCCATTAAGGACTATGTAATGTGCATTTTAGTAGAGTGTATTACAAAGAAGTTTTAGTAAACAATGAAGCATGCCAAGTAGGCAATACAAGGAGTAATTGACATTGTGTATCGCATGATACAACAAAATGAGAGCTTCAATTGGCTTGAGGTTCTCGCATTCAAGATTACCACTAATATGGAGAAGATACTTTCAGGTAGCTCACAAAATTTCCAATATTAGTTTCTGATTTTATTGTTATGCTTCACCCAAATAGAATTCCCCACTTGGCCAAGTTAATGTTACTAACATGGAAATATTATGAACAACTGGGGTGGTTTAACATATGGTGTCTTAAGGCTCTAGCTTTGATCAGGTCATACCCTTGATTTCCACAAGATGTCATGTAATATTTGGGGCAACATGCATTGGTAACCAAGTTGTACAATGGTATTCAAATCAAGGTGTATGAGTTGGCCACACCAACTATGACTCCAATTCCCTTTTTCATCACAATAGTTGAAGCACAAACCAAAGGATGGAGGTAGAGAGCCTTAGTCAGACAATAAGGCCAACAAGAGTAAGAACAACCACAACTAGTTGCACAACCACAGGCCTCATGCCAATAGTCTATAACTCCTAGGAGATCAAGGTGAATTAAATCTTGGTTGAACAACCCACATGTGCCAAGGATAGCTTGGAAGTATGATCTCACAATGTTGTGGGTTGATGAATAGGAAGTTGTTCAATGCATGACCAAAGACATTAGTCAAAAGGTCTATGATAAGGAGGAGAAGGAATTCTTTTTTTGGAAAGTAATGCGCACTTGCCATGTATAGAATAAGGTAAGCAGTGATCATTTGGTTGATATTACATAACCCCCTCCCACTATTATTGTGGATAATGTAGGTCAAGAAGAATCTCAATGTGAACTTATGATAATTTTTTTCAAAAAAGAACTTTTGAATCTGGTTGATCATCTATGTAGTTTGTAGATCTAACAGAGGAAGGGAGCCCAATACGGCCACTAATGCACAAAAAATGTAGTCTTCATCAGGTGAGTCTTTCAACCATTGTAATCAAATGTTTGGTATCTTTCAAAGAGCTTGCCATAATAAGTAGTGCCCATCAGGTGAAGTCTAGGGGCATGATGAGACACAAGGATACACTTGTCCCTTCGATCGAGTAAAAAAAAAATTTCATGCATAGAGGTGTCACAGTTATCGAATTTGAATCTTTGGAGCACTCACAATTTGATATAGAAATAGATGATGTATATATAATGGAGGCATCCCTAGATACCACTATCTAAATAAGATCCATTGTGCTTTCTTCCACTTCTATGGAGACATCTTTGGATGTTTCATAGTTTCCATTGTCTAAGGAAATTGAAGGAGTAGATGCATTTTAAAAATCCAATACACTAAAGGTTTCAGACTTGGAATAGATGGTTTTTCAGTTGCACAAATAGAAAGTGGAATCACAAAATCAAATTATTGAGGCTAGGTAGTTCATCACTGCATCTTGTCCTACTCTAGCTATGCAAGTCCTTGGTGATTAAGTAATGTCTGAGGACAAACAACTCATTGTGTTGTTGACTCAGTTAACAAAGGATTGGGTGAGCGCACATAAACTATGCACCCAAGGATAGGATATCCACACTTAGATGAATGACATTTGTAAACTTCTAAAGGAATATGTATAGGTCCTGGATACAATTGCATATTAGGCTAAGCAGATTGTATAAGGAATGTTTGATTGGAGGTAGCATCTTGATAAATCCTTAGATTCTGCTAAACCATAGTTTTCAATGATGGATAAAGCTAAAGTTGTAGTGAATGATCAAATGGATAATGGGGAAACACTGAATGGTGCATTTCAATAGTTTTTAGAAGCTAGGGATACCATGATGAAGAAGCTCCAGGTTTGGCAGAATGAGACAACGCATAACACATTTACGATAATTCAAGCCCAAAGGATTACAGATAGGTTGGATGATATTATGTCAGATATCCAACTTAAGTTGTCAAATGCAAGAGACTTCCTTATCATCATATAAAAATTAGATGTGTATAATTTGATGGTTATTCAAACTCCACTAGACATTTTGCTTACCATGGTACAGGAAGTACTTGATAATTATAAAATGCTCAAACATGAACTCTCATAGGTTGAACTATCTATTGCACATATCATAGATGAACCTAAGTTCATTCCACCATAGGAGCTCCAAGAATTTTTTGAGAAGAGAAAGCTGCATATAAATGCATAATTTGGGTAGCCACAACCTACACAGTAGGTTAATGTGCAGTTTAAGTTTTGCAGTTTAAGAAATGCAAAGGGTGATAGGCAAGTATGGAAAACTGAAAAACCTAGAGCGATTAATAACACTTTTGTGAAAGGCTAATCTTTTCCATCTTTAACTAAGATCAGAGTTTAGATTTTTTCTAGTGAAGAAACAATAGTTTAAGTCTATGAAAGTTTTAGACATGAAGCAGGGACATCTACGCAGGGTATCTTTTGGATGTCTTCGACCTTGTTAGGCAAGTGATAGATATAAGAATTCCATGTCTCTTTTATTTTTTTATGTCAAAAAGTTGTAATTTGAAGAGATAGAGTCATATATATTATTTTGATGTTATATTTTTCATGGTGCACAATGTTTACTTTGTTTTGTTTTAGCTTGATCTATCTTGTATTATGCTATTTATGATCTACAATTCTTAACGCCATGTTAGTTTATCTTTATATTTATTATGATGTATAAAATTGAAGATTGTGTAAATTCTCTAATGCTATTATGATTATTTTTTGCTTCCTACTCTGAAAGCTATACCTGCAATTTCCATGATAATCTGTGAACATTCCTTCAACATGCACATGATTGAAATTTTATTTCAAGGTATCTTAAAAGAGATACCTTGAATGGATTTGTAGTATCTTTGAGTGTACCATAATTCATGTTTGTAAGGTATTAGCTATCTCATAGGAGAGACTTTCAAACATGCGTTTGTAGTGCTTTCAATGGGTATCCTAGTAGATACCTTAAAAATGCACATGATTGGAATTATTTCAAGAGAACAGGGCCTTGTAATACCTTCAATGGTTCCTCTATGCATAAAGGTATCTCTTAGGAGTTACCTTCAAGGTATCCATGGAGGTATTATAATGCCCTTCAATGTATATTGTTTTATTAAATGATTGGTTAAAATCTAGGTTGAAGTGGCCTGTTCCCTTTACAAAATAAACCTAGAACATAGACATGACAAATCCAAAGGACAAAAAATGAGAAATAGACGAACCCTATAGCTAAAGCTCTATGTTGCCAAACTTACCTAAAGTATCAACCAAAAAAACCTAAGACCAAACAAAAAGAGACAAAGCAAGCCCAACTATTTTGAATCAAAATAAAAGACCAAATTCTTTGTCATAGTACTATCACCTTTGTTGTTCCTTCCTCTGGCATGACTTCCCATGAACCGATCCTTATCTTATTTTTATCTTTTGTGTTTGAGGCTGGTAGACTGGATCTCCACTTTTGAATCCTTGAGATCCCTATTGACATCCTCCTTTCTACTACTCTAAGTTGATTTTTTCCCCTAAGGTGTGCATTTTGAATAATGCTTGCCCAATTTATAGGTTGCTAACACGTGACCCAGTAGCCCTTGTAACTTTTTGAACCCGTTTATGATTTTATTACACAGAAGTTTCTAGATGGAAATCTTCATGAACAAATTTTGAAGGGAATTCATGATATCTACCTTATCATGGGAATTTAGAACCCCTCTACCTATGGTAGCTAACAGATGGATGTAGGTAGGACTCCCCATGTCTGGTATGGGCTCTTCCTGCATCAGTTTTTCAAAATCCTTGACATTTTGTTCCTCTAATTCATGATTAAAAGTTGAATCTATGGAAAATTCCTCCCCCATTTAGTTTATTCCTTCTCATTGGGGATATCAATCACCTCAGTGATGATTTTAGACCACTATGGTTCCCCTCTCTTAATCAATAGCAAAATCAGACCTTAGTGAATTAAGTTTGTTGAAGGGTTCTTCTTGAAGTTTAGTACCAAAGCTTCCAAGGATTGCAAAAGAAAAAATTGGAATGCTAATGGTGTGGCCTTTGAAATGATTGATTAATGAGAAGTGATGGGGAAAAATCATAGTATGTTTTCCTTCTAAGGTAATATACCTCATTATCTAGAGGCAAACTTTAGGCCATTTCCTTGATATTTCTGACCTCATGAAACCTTTTTGAGATGAAATGTTGGGTTTTTTATTTTCCTTCATGAAGAAAATGTCGAGAGGCTCCTCCTTTTTCTTCTTTTCCTTAAATGCTTTGACACCAAAATAATGCATCCCATTAGTTTCTTTGATGAGCTCCTCAGTGATCAAAATTCTCAAGCCATGCATATAGACTTCATGATCTTTCCAGCTATGAGCAAAGTCCCTAGAAATTCCTATGTCATGCCCAATGAGCCATTCCATGAAGGGATCCAAACCACCTTTGACTATTTTGTTCCAAATGTTTTTTTTTTTTTTTGACATCTGATCATGAAATTGGTTTAAACCGATCCTAGTCACCACCCATATTATGAATTTATAGACTTCTTCTAAAGCTTCATTGTTCAAGTTTGTTGAAATGGAAATGGACAGGTTATGGGACTAAGATCCAAATAAAATAATGTGATGCAATCCCAAAGAGCCCCAAATGTGCAAGGCCTTAAGAATAATTACCTTGCATGTATTAATATCTAAGCTCTTATTCTGAATTTATGTCATCATTAAAAAACCATCATGACAATGCGAGAGGTGTCTCTTTTTTTATTCAATAATTGGGATGACATCATCAGGAAAATCTCTCTAATGCCAACTAATAAAATCGCTTCTTGAGATTAAGATAGTTGAGTTCAAGTGGAATCATATTTCTAGATGTGTACTAGTGCTTTCATTGGTGTAGTTTTTGTTTGTGAGTAATAGCTACCTCAAATAATTCACAAGCTTGAGCCAAGTTTTTAGAATTATTATTCAGGACTTTAGGTCTTCAAAGTTTTTTGTTCAGATTTTTTGCATCAGACATTTTGTGTGAACAAATGTTCTAATTACTTGTGTGAATAATAGTGGATTTACCCTTCAAGGTATCTCCTATGAGATACATTTAATATTTGAGAACTAAATCTCCATGTTTAAATCTTGCATATGATGACTTCCTATCACACCATCACTTATCTGCTTATTATTGAATGAGCTTCACATTGCTTTCCTATTCCCTCACCTCCTGGACTTTGAGTAATTTTCAAACAAGATTAATAGTGGATTTCTCCAAGTAAAAAGACACTATTGGGTTATATTTCAAAGCCCCTTGTAATACCTTCAAGGTATCTCCTAGGAGATACCTCTCAAACATGCATAAGAGTGGATTTACCCTTTCAAGGTATCTCCTAGGAAATACCTTTCAAACAGGTACAAGAGTGGATTTTTCCTCTAAGGAACAAGTGGAATTTTCCTTTACACAAAAGGATTACGGGGTGATATTTTGAAGGCCTTTGTAATACCTTCAAGGTATCTATTATGATACATTGAAAACATGTACAAGAGTGGATTTCCCCTTCAAGGTATCTATTTCCTAGGAGACACATTTTAAATGGTGATAAGAGTAGATTTCTCCTTCATGAAAGGAGTACAATTTTCCTTTACACAGAAGGCACTAGTGAATGCCTTGGATGAAGTAGTCTAGGATATGAAGATTCATTATGAGAAGATATAAATATATCCAAGTCTCCTTACATACATTGATTTTCTACCTCATGCTCGAAGAAGAAATGTTTTGGGACCCCAAGTGAAATTATCATGTTGCACCTTCAATGTGTTTTGGTGACTAAGGTTAGGAATTACCTGATGAGCTGAATGAAAGACACTTGGTTATCTTAGGGGACTCCTAAGACTATTTTATAGGATTGGAAAAATATTTTACCCTTTCCCGTATCAAGATGGATAGTGCAAAAGTGGAAAGTTGGCCAAGAGTCTGAGCTAGCACCTAAGTTAGACACGTGGTGGGTCCTCGAGGGTTTATTAGTTCTAGGCCCTTTTTGGAGATTTCCCCACTTATTTTTTGGTTGGAAAGGTGCAAAGAGTAATCAATAGCCTGAATTCCTGGATTTGAAAAGAGAAGTGATTACACATGGTAGATCCTCAGGGCTTTTCAAGTTCTGGGACCTTTTTGAAAATTGCCTCACTTACCTTTGGGTGGGCAAGATGAAAAAGGTCTCCAAATGCTTGAAAAGTACTATAATGAAAAAGTTTACTTATGTGAATCCATGTGTTGCAAGGAGGATTTCCTAGCATAAAATAAACATTTGCATCTTCTCTTTCCTTTATCGAAAAGAAGCTCAAATGAATTAAAGAGGGAAGTTGGTAATTAACCATTAAACTTTAAATCATTAAAGGTAACCCTAATTTCAAAATGCAAAGGATCATAACTAAGGAAATTTCCTTCATTCACATTTACCTTTTGCATTCAAAGCTTCTACTTGCATCTTCGAGCCATTTTTGTGCCCTAGCTATGTGTATCATGAAACAATATTATGACAAATTCTTTAAAGGTCTTCAGTTTCAATTATGTGTAGCCCTTTAGATTATCAGTAAGTGCTTTTCTAGCTCCTTGTATTGTGTTCTTTAAAGAAGTTTGAAGGTGTTTCAAGGGTGATCATAGTGAGGAATTCATTCAAGTTCAATGTATTGCACTAAAAGTGCTAGAGAATAATGACAACTACTTTAACATTTATCAAAAGCAACATTCTTTTCATTCTAGATGCAATCAAAGATACAAATGTTCAGGGGTTAGAATTTGCAACCCTATTAAATGTCTTACATCATCTAAACCCTCTCTTAGTAGTCTCTAACCTTATAATGGGTTATATTTCCCCTACGATAGCATTCCCCTTGGCTGCCCCATAGCCAGAGTTAGTGATTGTATGTGCCAAAGTATACCAATCAGACACCAATAATGTCATCGATGGAAGCCAATCAGTTGTCTACTCTTTCACTCCTTTAGCCCTCATCACGATGCTTGGGATTCTTCCCCAAATTGAAAGTATCACACTCTCTCTAGATGAATGCCAAGAGAATGCAGACAAGAATGATAAGACAATATGGGACATTATCCACTCCTATTGGCTAGTCAAGAAAAGGCAAAATGTCTCAAGAATGTGTAGGAGTATGAACCTGGTAGAATTCAAAGAATTTCCCCAATTTGTGTTTGCCATGGTAGCAATATTTTATGGGATGCCCACTGTAGATAAATTTGAACCTTGGATGTCCATTATATTACTCTGTGTGTTGGAACAACAAAAAAAGATGGATTGGGCCACCATTCTAAGTGATAATCTGCATAGGCAAATGATGCAACTCTAGGTTGTAATCCACTTGAATGAGGAATTCACATGTATATTTTACATGTCTTCCTACTGGATGTACAATTTGGTGCATAATAGGACATTCTAGGGGCTCACCAAGAATCCTAGTGGGATGAGAATATATGAAGTTTATCCCAAAATAACTCTAGATGGCTTCAAAAATTATTTTTGTAGAGTTTACAATTATTTCTTTAATACTATGATGAGTGACTTCTATCCTCTAATAAGCCTTAAAAGTATGTTCAAATGGGTGAGAGACACAATTGATAAATATGGCTACTCGTATATTTAATTCAGATCATTTACTTATATCAGGGTAAGTGGCTACTCAAGGTTTCCATACAAACTGCTGAGATACCTGGATGATAGACTAGTAGTGATGGAGTTAAGCATGTAGATGGTGCTCTTGCATGAAATGATAGCAGTGAAGAAGGTAAATAACCATTTCAAGTTTCTCATTAAAATTGGACATTATTCATGTTCTTCTATTACCAAAGTTAAGGGACTGGAATAAGAGATGGGCTAGTATGTGATTAAGAAGATGCCACCCAGGCCAAACTATGATATCATATGGTGGGTGAGAAAAAAAACCAATGAAATTCTACATCAATCACATTTTGAAGATGTCTGGTTCATTTGCATTGCCAAGGAAGATGTCAAAAAATTAGATTATATGAGACTGATAGTGTAAGAAGTTATTGCTTATAATATCACTCCCATCCCTAAGGACATGAAGGATGATAAAAGGACACTGTATAGAATATATAATCAATCCAATATTGAATCCAAAGACATGTCATAGGTGGAGTTCACTACTAATAAAAATGATTCCATTCCATAGAAGGCCACCACAATTATGAGATGAACCTTATGGTGGTTGAAGGAACATGGGGTTGATCTTAGTACTTATGACACCCCTAACCTTTGAGAAATTAGATAAGTTAAAGATTTAAAGGGTTTCCTCCTAGAATATAGTGGTGCTCCCTTGGCTCCACCACTAGTAGTGAAGGGCAAAGGGAAGAGCAAGTTTGGTGATGTTCACTTTACTAAGCCAATTAATGTGGAATCCATAACTGCATTGTAGTCCAACAAAGTTAACAAAAATTTGATTGAAAATTGGGACAAAATTTCTACTAGGGAGGTTACATTATCTAGTGCCACCCCAATATCCATCACATCAAAAGGATCCCAAACTATACCAACCAACCTAACAACCATCCCAATGGTTAATCCAACTACTGTCCCACTTGCTCCACCAACACACTAGCTAGTTGTTGTTCCTCCCTCAAAGATTTATTTAAGGAAGAGAGAAGGTGAGGAAGAGAAAGAGAAAGTGAGGAAGAGGTAGAGAAACCCAAGCAAAAAAGAGTCAAAATGGCTTGGCAACCTCTAGTTGGGATTCTTAAGAAGAGGAAGGATGGTGTGTTCAAATACTTGCCTTCTAAAGAACTACCCATGAAGAGGAAAGATGATCAATACTCATATGTTGAAATATTGAGAGATATGAGTGATGAAGAAAACTTAGATGAAGATAGGCCCATTACAGAGGTGATGAATAAGCAGCAAGCATTCACTACTCCACAAGTAAGAACTGGGTAAAGAACTCTGAGGGATAGACCCCAGACCCCAATGAAGGTACCAATGGTTGGTTTATTTATAGAAGAGGGTCCTTTAGGAGTAGAAAGTAGGGGTGATAAGGAGGAATTTATTCCCTTAATTGATCCCATATTTTTTAAACATGTTGTGAAGGTTGGAGTTGAGGTGGCCACTCAAGTTTAGGTCCCTCAAGAAAAGGAAATACTCTCATTAGATACAGAGACATTTGTTGAGAATGTCATCATACATCCACCAGCCAAAGATAATCAGGGTGAAGTTGAGGAAATGAATAAATCTGATGAGAAGGATAAGGTGGAGATGGATCAAGATACTTAAGTCATCACTGATCTTGAAGGGGTGGTTATACAAGGACTATAAATAGCTCTAAAGGCATCACAAGTTGTTCCTTTCCCTCCAAAGGTGTCAAGCTCAGCACCAGAGGAGAAGGTGAGTTTAGAGGAAGGTGGGGGAGAAAACCTGTAAATGGGTACCACCACTCATGAAAAAATAAATAAGGAATTGGACTAGTCTAGTAAAGGTGATGATGAGATTGATTCAGGCAATGCTACTTCAATTTAAGTACCTCAAGGTCTCCTTCCTCACATCAAGGTCCATGATCCAACCCATAATAAAGGTTTAGAGGTCATGATTGGTGAAGAGTTGCTTGTGGGAAACAAGGAGGTCACCATAGCCTCATCTATACCTGAGGCTTAGACAAATAAAGTAGGTGAATTAGGTGCAAAACCTTCCAATTAGTCAATAGGATGAGGAAGCTTCATTAAAATGTTGCTCAAGGAGTCTCACCAATTCAGTCTAGATTTTGAAGTTTTGGAGTAGATAGAGCCAAACCTGGAGTAGATGAGCTAGAAAGGAAGGCAAGGAAGATCCTTCCATTGTAAGTATGGTCTATTGAATTGTAGGTTGCAGGTTCATGGGAGATCAACTTGAATTACTATAGAGTGCTTGGGTACTGGCAAGGTTATTACTGACTGGTTGGAGAGGTGAACACCAATTCTATGTGTGAGTTGGCTGTTGGGACCATTTTTGGTAAGAGAGTGTTTTGAAGAAGAATTACTATACACTTGAGGTGTGAGAAGCCTTTGTAAGGTGGAAGAGTGTGGCAGCTCTTTATTATATTCTTTTCTATACAAATGTTAATACAAGATAGTGTATTGTCTCTCATATTCTGTGCTATTGGTGAATTCTAGTTACTTGTGCTTCTGGTATATTTTTGCATGTTTAATTGCTTAAGTTTGGTAATCATATTGTGCTCTTTTTGAGGAGTAAGATCCTAAAAAGTGGTATCAGAGCAAGTGTGTTTGTTCTTGGATTCCTCGACACTATATTATTATGCAAAGAGAATATAAGAGCATCTTATGTAATACCTGAAACTTTTGCTTCTTCCTTACCTTCATGCTGATCGTCTTCCTTAGGCTTTGACCATCAATCTTTGACAATGTGCCCTATCTTTCCACAATTCCAGCATTGTGGCTTCTTGCCATTTTTGGATTTGGATCTACCTCTCACCTTTGACTTAGACCTTGATCTCCCTTTCTTGCTCTTCTCTTTTTGCCTTCCCCTACTCTCAAAACTTAAAGCATTCCTTGATGTTTCCTCTATACTTTTCCTGTGAATTTCTTCATTCAAGATTACACTAACAACATCCTCTACTTTTAAAATATTTGAAGCAAATGCAGTATTACTAACTGCCATTACCAAGCTATGCCAGCTTTCAGGCAAAGAACATAATATTAAAAGAGCTTTAATTTCATCATCAAACACTATTTTGACTAAATTTAATTGATTTACAATTCCATGAAAATCATTCAGATGATTAGATACAGATCCACCTTCCTGCATTTGCAAATTAAATAACTGCTTCATAAGATATACCTTATTTGAAGCTGAGGGTTTTTCATATAAATTTGCTAAAGTAGTCATCAACTCTACCATTGTCTTTGCCTGTGATAAATTAGATATCACAGTAGATGCCAGACTCAATCTTATAGATCCAAGGGCCTTTCTATCAATAATTTCCCATTCTTCATCATCCATGTCTTTGGGCTTCTTTAAAACCCCACCTAATGGGTAAGTATAGATCTTTCTGATACAGATAATCCTCTATTTGCATTCTCCAATGTTGATAATTTTTTCCATTGAACTTCTCCATTCTCAGTTTACTTTCTTTTGCCATTGCTTCTCCCACTCAAACAAAAATCCCTATGAGTAACCTATAATCAATACACACTAACCAGATCTGAAACACCTATTAGTCAACCTGAGCTCTGATACCAGTTGTTGGGGATCAACCAACAATGTTGATTACAATGTGAAAGCAATTAAATGCGGAATTAAACCAGAAAGATAAGTAACTAGAATCAGAAAATAACAAACAATAAGAGATACAAGAAACCACCCTGAAAACTTGTATTAAACTCTTTACAGAAGGAATACAATTGAAGAAACTTCTTTTCTTCCACACCTCTCTCAGATGTACAGATCTCTATCTAGATCTCTTTCCCTCAAGAGCTCTCTCTCTCAATTACAATCAATTCCAACAACCTGGATTGATACACATATACAATTTTGTACTGTTCAATTCAACATTCTACACACTAAGCTATGAAGAATTATCCCTATTATATAGAATTAGGGATTTATGAGCATACAATTACAGCTAATAGATGCACCTCCTAATCAAGGGCTCTAAACAGTCTTACTTAAAATAGAGATGCGGAATTAAGACTAACACTTAATCCTACCATGCAAACATTCTGTTCTGTCCACAAAAATATCATTCTGGACGCACAGGTGACCGACGTCGGTCCCCTCCTGTCTGTCTATGATCGACGTCGGCCGATCCATGACCAACATCAGCATCTCCTGGTCTGCTCCTGACCGACGTCGGTCGCTCCTGACTGACGTCGGTGACTGTGTAAATCCTACAACTTGCAAACTCGCTCATTTGGTGAAGCTTTTAGCTCCACACCTTAACACATATAAGCTAGAGCCTAGATATATCCTACCATTAAATCTCTAAAACCCTAAACCTTACATAAAAGTGACCCAATTGAATCCATTTAGTCACAATTTGATCCAAAGAGAGCTTGATTTTATTTTTGAGTACAAAAGAGCTTTCATAGAGATCAATTTGTAAACTAGTATGAATAATTTTTAGAAACAAAAACCATGGTATCTCATAGGAAAAAAATAAAAGAGGAGACCAAACTCTACTTTTCAATAGATAATGAGGGTCGAATCTTCAAGAACACTGAATTGGATGTATTGGCCTTGAATTCCTTGAGCATTAGGAACTAGTCTAAACTCTTCTTCATAGTGGAGGAGTTGAAGCCCATCACAAAAGAGGAGTAGAGAATTTCCATGGTGAGTCAGAGACACTATGACTTGGTCATTATTTAGATGGCCAACTTCCACTATGTTACAACAAAACCTGGGGTATTGCATTGCATAGATATCTTTACCCCTATCTTTGTTGAATTTAGAATTGATAATGAATGGATCATACCAAAAGGGAATTATAATAAGGTACCATATATATATCTAATAGCTTTTGATAAATATTATAGGCTCTCAATTCCCCATGTATATTTATCCAAAATCAAAGAGTGGACCTCCAAACATGACCTAGACTCTATCCTTAGACCCTAGCTGCACCAGAGACCCCATATCTTTAGAGACTTTGAGGGTAAGATCCCAATAGTCCAATTCAAGAAGGGAATTAGGGTGATAATGACCCTATTGAACCAAGCCTTTAGAGCCCCTTCAACTACCTATGTGAATAAAATTTGGGTTCCCTTTATGCATTTCATGGTGGAAGAAAAGGTCACCCCTCCAAGTAGAGATTTGATTAGTGTTTTCTTGACCAAATAGTTCACTACCATCAAAAGGAAGACATATAAGTAATTTGATATGATGTCATAACTATTGGATTCCTTACTTACCTCTATCAACTTCCCAAGGATTAGGAATTGGTCTCCTAAGGAAAAAACTACCATCTCCCACCATTATTCCAAATTACATATCTTTAAATATATGAACCAAATACAATTTATTTGTGACTATATCTACCCTACCATAATGAAATCCATCATAGGTATTCCCATGCCTTGGGTCCATCCACTATTCAAGAAGTACGTGGAAATGATTGGTGACATCTAGTACTACCCTGACTACACTGTCATCAAGATTAAGGGGATCATGTCCCAACATTACATATTACCAGTATATGTTCCTAGCAAGTTGGCTAAGCAAAAAATTTCCTCCTAGCTCATCCATGGAATTGATGGAATTTGTAAAGAAAAGAGGAAGGGTCTTCTCCACTCCTTCCCTTTAATTATTAGAACTACACTTCAAGATTGGAAACAGGTTGATACCATGGCCAAGCATAGGGATTCATTTGGGTTTCAGCTTGATGAACTGAAGATGTGGGATCCTAAGAACATAGTGACTAATCATTTGAAAGAGAAGAAGCTCCCCAAAGCTGAGTACATGCATCAACTCAGTGTCATTTACATTAAGGCTAATAACTATGAGGAGGTGTTGGCTAGAATCAAAGGACACAACATCAAACTTGAGCACAAATTAACCAAATATGATAAGACATTAGGAGAGGCATGGTAGATGAACCCTCTCTAATATCACTTATTTCTTGGACCATCTAGGATAGCCCAAGAAGAGCCCTAAGAA
This sequence comes from Torreya grandis, assembly GCA_037957365.1. NCBI lineage: Eukaryota > Viridiplantae > Streptophyta > Pinopsida > Cupressales > Taxaceae > Torreya > Torreya grandis. Next base: position 1,360,697 of record JARHVA010000707.1, on the reverse strand, counting down.
GAGTAGCCACAACCTGAGGATTAGGTTGTGTAAGAACAAGGTGACCAAGGCCATGATAAAGAAAAATTAGGAGAGAGGAAACTAGAGGAGAGGCCTGGAGAGGGGCCCTCATCTTTAAAACTACCTCAAATGCCACCTTCCCTAGTTGATTATATAGATATGATTGCTTTAGAGTTGAAAGAGACACATGAAGCTGCTCTCAAGGGACTTTTAGAGGTATATGACACTGACAGGGAAAAGGAATAGCTTGAAGAGGCCCAAGTCTAAGAAGAGGAGCCTAAAGAAGATAAAGGAAATGATCTTTCTATAGGTATGGTCCCTATGGCATCCCACGAGAAGAGGAAAGCAGGGCTAACATTGGTTCCTATTGGACCAAAGAAGAAACCAAGATTGACCATCTCTCACCCCACAAGTGAGATAAATTTGTTCAGTGATGAATTCCCCATTCATGGGCAAGTCATTCCTAATTGGTTTATTTATGGGAAATTTCAAAATATTCCTTCTCTCTCCCACTCATGGGCCATGACAAGAGTTATTGATATTAAAGTACATGATGACATCAAGCCATGGATTAGGGCTGTAGTAAAAGAACAAGAAGAAAGGAGGATTGTGGTCACTAAAGGACTGGAAATCAAGAAGATGGATGCTACAAGAGCATCAAGAAACACAAGTGTAGAGGTTATAGAGCCTCTTAAATTGATATGATCATCCACCACTATGCAGTTTAATCCAAAGACAATTGGATTGGAGAAGGTCACCACCAAGATAGCTATGGTAGGAACTAAGGAATTCACCTTCCAAAAGGTGGAGCCCTTTGTAGGATTAACCCCTATGGGAGGACAACAGTGTAGAGAAGCTACCATACATGAGGAAGACTTTGAGAGCTTGATTAAGGCTCAATCAGCTCAAGCAAAGCCTAGGGTCTAAGGCATGGAACATAGGATTTTAAACTTGAAAAGAGAAAAGGAAAATCTATAAACCCAAGCCATTTCGTTAATCCCTGACTCCATAATGGATATGTTTTGGGATTCATTCTTTGATATCTTCAATTATTTGAATTCAATAAATCTAACGTAGGATGCCCTAAGCCAACAGGGTGAAGCAGCCAAGGAATTAATAACTGAGTGGCAAAAGGCAGAGACCTAAGTTAAGGATCTCATTGACATTGCAATTAGGAATAAAATTCCTAAGTTCAAAACTATCAACCTAACACATTTGAATAGTATACTAGGAATATTAGTAGACAAGATCTAAGGTCTAGGTACTTGGACAAATAATTTGAATAAGCTTTTGGTGGATGATAAAGAATTGATCCTCATAATTGAGCAACTCCTGGGAACATTGTTGTTAAATCCTACCAAGACCACTACAATTAGAATCATTGATGATGTTGAATTCAAGCACAAGGTCACTTTGGTCATGTAATCAGTTAGGAGTAAAAGCCAAGGCTAGTCTAGAAGAGACAATTAAATAATTTTGGACATGATTTTCACAACAGAAGAGAAAATAGCAGAGGCAAGGAACATAAAAGAGGTCAAGGCCATAGATTACCAAGACATAGATGACTTGGCAGATCAAGAAGACATTTTCCTAATGAATCTAGTTGTGGACATAGAGCTCATCAAGGACCAACACCATAAGGTAATGGAACTATTGCAAAATCAACAAGGTGATTTTTTGGTAATAGGCCCACCTAGTGGCTACTATTCCTTTTTGTAAAGAACACTATAATATCTAGAATAGGAATATTCTTTTGTACGGAATATGCTATTCTGTTAGCATATTGCCCCTAGGTTAGTCTAAATGTGAAGAACAAGTGTATTCTAGAACTTGTAAAGATAACTATCCTCATCTTTTGTACACTTGTACATTACAATTGACTAGTATATTACCTGACCTTTCTATAAAGGCATGTATTACCATTTGTAAAAGAGACATAATTTTGAGAAAATTTTGTATGCTTGAAGAAATTAATATAATCAAGGAATTCTACAAAGATTGTCCACATTTGATATGCCAATTTATAAATATTTTTTCTCTCAATTGTTAGTTTTATGTCTTGAATTTAAATGGTTTCTTTGAATTTTGTGTTGCATTTTATAATCATACGGTTTCTAATTTGTGCACATGCTATATTAGTTGGAAGATCTTAGGTTTTGCTTCATTTCATTTTGCTTTGTACTCACATGTGTTAATGCTATTTTACTATAGTAATACATATTTAAAAGTAGACCTGGTTCTTACTTGTGATTCTATACATTATCCTTTGAATTTTGCCTGATATATAGTGAAATTTGAGCTTAGGCTATTTTGTCTTATATAGTGGTTCAAATGCATACTCAATTGCAATTGATGCTTTTTCATGATATTTAGGACTAAAATTGGTAATCACTCACCTTATTTTTTGCCTTACCCTTATCTTTGTTCATTTTTTTACACCAAATCACTGTAGTTTAAACTTTATTATAAATATCCACTTAGATTAATTTTTAGCTTAAACTTGGGTCATAATTCACTAAGTATTAACACAAATTATCTGCAATTCACAAAGAATAGACCATGATGGTTCCCAACCATCACTTATTATAAATTTGTGGAACACCAATGCATATCTCTACTACTATTTTACCATAGGTGACATTAAGTTGCCATAACCTACTACTCATGCTTTGAATTCCTAGAATTCTAAAATGAGAAGTGTTCTTTGAACACTAAAAAACCATATGGTCACCTTGGAGACATCATTGATAACAATCCAATAGTTTCCCCCTCATTTGTAACTAGAATACAATTTTTACTAGAATTAATACAAGGGACCAAAGAATTCAAGAGTTTGTCTATAGTGTTCTCTTGGTCTTTGTTGTTATCTGGGTGCTATCGGGGTTGCTAACATAAATTAAAGGAGATCTATTGGTCTTTATTGTTACAAGGGAACTTTTTTTTCTGCTCTACCTTACTTCCTCCTTTAGAACTTTTTTAACATGAAACACTTTAGATTAATTCTCGTTGTGTATATCCATTTATTTTTTTAAGAGTTTGGGCTTATATTGGCAAATATAAAGCAATTTACATCATAAAAAATTTGAGTAGATTATGTCACTACCATATTCTTGTTGTCCTTGCACTGGGGTCTACTTAAAGACTAGAAGGTGTTAAGTTGTAACCACATACTCTCTCCAGAAAAACTTAGTGAAACCCTAAGGTGTCACTTCCATATTCCTTTTATCCCTATAATCTGAGAAATGTTATTATGTTGTTCACATTACATCCTTGACACAAACATACATCAATACTCTAGAAGGACCTAAGGATGAATTTGAATATTCTCAACCTACTATTTCTTGTCATGCACTTTTAGGTATTACTATTCCTCCAAATATTAAGGTGGTTAATTTCCTCAAGAAATAGAAGTCGACTATATTTATTTACTCTGGGAGTGCACACAAATTCATCAATAGTAAGTTGGCTACTCAATTGGACTTTTTCATTTACCCAGCTCTAGAATTTTAAATCCTAATTATAGGTGGGGGTATAGTCAATTATTCTGGTAAATGCCATGGTATAAAGCTATGGAAGACTACCTATTATATTTCTTATGTTTTTTACTATCATGGATGGGACTAATATTTTTTTTGGATTGTAATGGCTCACCACTTTATGCACAATTGAGTTGAATTTTGAGTAACTATTCATGCTCATTCATTTAGAAAGAAGGAAATTTGAACTGCATGGTTTATTAGCTAAATCTATGCAATTAGTTAGTTTTCACCAGATGATGAAGATGATCAAAAAAGGTGCAAAGTAATTATTGTGTGACTATTTTCCATAGAGTTTAAACCAAACAAGGAGTCTACCCATTTTTGTCTTATACACCCACTTGACTCCTTTGACCTTTTTTCCTTTTGAAATGGCTTTACAATAGGGCTCAATGCCACCTACACTAACTGAGAGCCTCCTTGAGCTCGACACATATTCTTAAAAATTGTACTATTTTTTATTAAAAACTAATTGAAGTATATACAGGGAAAGCATTTGGAATAATATTTATTGTATTATTTTATAAAATTTTAGTGTTACAATTTGAAAACCCTATTTAACCAAACAATAGACATGTGCATGCTCCTTTAGTAAAAGGCTCACTGACATCACAACTAGGTGCACTCTAGCAGGGCAAAAAATATTACAATAATCCAGGTAGACTATCCGAATCTTAGTGATTTCATAACATATTAAGGTGCTAACAATGAATAAAAGGGACAAGTAAACAAAAATGAATCACACATTTTAGATAGAGTAAAAAAAATATTAAACACTATTAAGATTAAATACCTAAAAATAAGGATTTTTGCACATTTTAGAGAGTAAAAAATATATTGAATACTATTAAGATTAAATACCTGAAAATAAGGATCTACAGAAATGACAGTATTAAATTTGGTCAATGCTTCAAACACTCTACAACCTGCTCTATTTCAATCTGTCATCGCTCTACAATGTATGTTAAAAAAAAACTAAGAATATGTAGGAATAGGAATATATTTGGTCAGACATGTTCGATGGTTTTTGTTCCTCTTAAAAATGTGTGTAAATTATACGAACCCTATTCTACAAAGTAAATTTGAATTTTAAATTTGTTGGGGACTCCCGCCTATTTCTAAATGCAAATGCACCTCTAATAGTCAAGTCAAATTGAAGGTGAGTGATATATTTAATATATTAAAATGATATTTATATATATTATATTAAAATATAATAAAATATATATTATATAATGTAATATAATATTACAATATAATATATTATATTATATTATATATATATATATATATATATGTATGTATATTTATTATTATTATTATTTATGTTAATATAGTTTATAAATCAAATTATAATTACATATTATATATTTTAGTATAGGATAAAGGTCCTAGTAGCCATGCACCCTAACTTTAGAGATCGAATTAAGTTACCATAACATCACATTAGATTTTAAATTTTTTAATATGTCATCTTAACTACTTATAACTAAGGTTTCAAGGTCTAACACATTATGCATTTTATGATATAACTGATTTTATCATGAGAGGTCATAAAATGCATTTTTTAAACCTATGAACAAAACTTAACCTTTGGAGTATCAATAGTTGTGCATAAGAGTATCAATACTTGAGTCTTACTTGTTAAGATGTGATTGGTTACTTTTAATTTTATAGAATAAATGTTTAACAAGTATTATATACTACGTGTTCAACTTCTGGTGCACTTTAATATTTATACACACCAATATGATCCATCGATGGAACACATGTCAACAAAAGCCCTGTTTGGTAATTGGAACATGCACAATTATTAGGACCTTTCCTCTAATATATATAAAATAAAATATATAATTTATATACAATATTACTCAGTTATATATATATATATATATATATATATATACCCTACACACATGCTACAAAAAGCCATCCCGAAGTGTACTTGAGGGTAACCTAGGCCCAGTCATACTCGGCATCCCAACAAGCTTTATTGCTACCCAAGCTAACCCTAGTCTTCCATTGAACCACACAAATTTTAATAAAATCAAAGCAATTTTTATGCTTTCAACTTAACCAATACATGTGCAGATTTTCACTTTGTTTATTTTTCTCATGTGTATAGAAGGGGATCAAAAAGGTGAAGACATATATGAATTTACAAAATTTATTTCACTTTACTGTGCGCTTACCCTTGTCTATGTGCACAACTCTTCACACACGCACACACACATATTATGATATATAATATATGTATATATGTATTGGTGAGAGGGGTAAAATTATAATCAATAGTTAAACGCAGTAATTCCAAACCATTGAAAATGTCAAAATATTAATTAAGTTCATATTTAAAGATAATTATGGGCACAGACCAATCAGGATTTGAATCACCATGCAATGATTAGTCTATGATGGATTACATTCTGCATGTAAAGAGAGAGAGACTCTTAACATGTAATCTCTACATCAAAACCGAAGTGGACATATATGTTCCAAAGACACCATCTATTCCAATACATTATTAGAGCATAGAGCACCATAATTGGTTTACATCAAGTCCAATTAGAAACACCACTATAATTAGATATGTACCCAACCTATCCTATCGAAAGCTTTTTTATTTTTTAAAATAGATTACATCCTGAAGCACATAGACCATAAAGGAGCATAAAGCATGAACCATAGTCTATTATGTGAGAAAAGACCAAAACTATAGAAGTAGAAGAAAAAAATAGCAAATAGAGATAATTTTCCATTCCAAATAACATAAAATCACATCCTCGTAGATGGATAATAGAATATATAATGGCACAAGGGCACATACAAAGCATCCAATCACATCCTTGAGGTACACCTGCTAAGGTTGTAAAATGAAAAATGCTAACTATGACTAATCCTAATCTATGACAATGGTTGGTTATCATTTGTTTGTATTCCTAAATTTGTAAACAGGTGTGTTGAATACATGAATCTTAGTAACTATGCATTACAAAAAACTATGAACAAGGCCATGGTCTACATGAGTCAAAAATTGCCAAATAGTCTTGTATGTGAATACTAATGAACACATCTCTAGCTCACTTTGTGGCACCTATAGTCAGAAACACCAATAAACACATCTCAAAGTCAGACTTCAAAATTGAAGTTAGTGAGCAAATTATCATTTTTGTCTTATAAACTAAATAAATAAACCAAAGGATTGGAGTGGAGAAATAAACTCACCATGACATATATTTATTTGCACTTTATCTAAATTTGAATCTTTTGAATAGAATAATTATGTATCACTAATTTAAATTAGAGGTCAAAAGACTTGATCATTAACTAAAATTTGATGGTCATTTTGTATAAAAGTAGAACACATTCAATTCCTTTATATAATTTATATATAATCTAATAGTTCTTAGAATTTTTATAACCAAGTTTGAAGGGCTAATAGAAAATTAATAATTCACATGCTTTACTGCCAACTATCCTGAATGCCAAGTGTCATTAGCAACATTAAATTTAATGCTTGTGACAACTTCAATGGTGATATGTGATTGAAAATTTTAATTTAATTCCTCCCAAACATAATAATCTTTTATAGATTTACTCTTCGAAGTAATCTATCTCATCTACTGTGCACATGGCAAAGTGCCGCAGAGTTTTAAATCCTTGTGATCACATTTAACCATTTTTTGACGTTACATGGCATTATATAGCATAAAAATTTGTTTAATTTTGTTAAAAATTTAATATTATTTTCGTATGATTAACAATAATATATAGATATATTATAATTTCTATAATCTTGATAAATGAAGTTTTTGCGATTCATGATTTTAATACATTGATTTGATTTAGCCCTATAAATGAAAAATTTTAAATCACTTCACTATATATCCAATGGATAATGATGCATGGATACATGATTTAACATTCATGGATACATGATTATTTTAATTTAATGCCCATTGCTTATTAATGTTTGATAGATTTGCTCTTCAATGTAATCTACTGTACACATGATTTTCATTAGATTTGTTGCACATATAATATTGATTTATAATCTATATTAACATATTTATTATATGATATAATAATATTGATTAATATTAAAATATATGAAGGGATTCAGATGGTGAATTGACATTAATGAAGTTTAGAGGGTATTATTGGCTAGATTGATGGCATTCTATATCATGCAGGAGCTTAGATAATTTCTTCACACCTCTTTAAGTTTACTACCACCTTAGTATTCAAGTATTATGCTCACATATTTTCAATTACAATGTGTTGTGTTGTGTTTAGCTGGGTGCAACATGGAGAGTGTGAGCGAGATAGCATTCATAACTATATGCATTTATGAAGCAAGTGATGTCAAATAAATGACATTTGATGTACAAATATCTTGTGCTCACCTTAGGAATATCTTATAGATTCCTATGAAATAAATGCATGATGTAATTGTGGACATCCTGGGGTAAGATTTTCTAGTAAAGTGGGTGAAAAGTAGGGTAAATTCTAAATTAGTAGTGGTTTTTGCCTCAAATATAATGTTTTTGGTATCTGATGCTGAAGTTGTGGTGGTTTTTTGTGTTCATCCAAGGTTTCATGTTGGTCTGGTAAAGAAGATTCTTCTGCATGATCTAACTCCCTTACCAAGTCTACCATTCTCTAGGCACGATGGCTTGGGAGTTGTTTCAGCTTTTGCCTTTAAGGCTCTTGAGTTGATATTTATGATTATCTTAGGTTTTGTGAAGGATTTGAAAAAGGTGATCCTACCAAATATGAAAATTGGGAAATTCATTTCTTTGCCATTTATGTCATAGATAAAAATCCCAATTCTAAAATCGGTCTGACTGTAGGAGTACCAACATGAGCAAAGACAAGTAGAGGTAGTCAGAAAACTAGTAAGATGGGGAGTCAAAGTAAAGGTGGTGGCATCATTATGGTATAACACTACATTAGTGGAATAAATGAGCTTTGATGCATTGAAGGGCATCATTCACTCAACATTGTCTTCATCTAGGAGAAAAGAGACATTCGAACATGTCTTTGAAAAAGTTGTTTTGGAGGAAGAACATGTTGGTGAATGTTGATACATTGTGCTCTTGACTGATACAGATGATGAGGTCCTAGTGGCTCTTAATGTCTAACATTGGTCGATTTCATTTCCTCGTACTGTCTAGTTTTTTGGTTATCAATTTCATTTTATTTTCTATTTTTGGGGTCTTCTGTAGAGTGCTTGTGTTCATCTGGGGCTCTATGTTTGCTATTGTGTTTGGAGATGGTTTGGATTTTTTTGGTCTTGTGGTTGATGTTGTGTCATGCTTTGTAAAACTCTTTCTTTACGGCCTGGGGGTCCTATACAAACCTTGTAATCAAAAATATTATGATATGATTATATTATAATATGTCAATTATATTTATTTAATATCTAATATAATTTTTGTGTGTGGGGGGTAAGAGGGGTTATGTGAAGCGAAAGATTACAAATCGACAATTAAACATACTAGTTACTCCAAACCCCTGACATTAATGTCAAAATAATTTCATCTTAAAAATAATTGTGGGTTTAAACTTATCAGGATCTGAATCACCATGCAATGCTTTAGTCTATGATGGCTTTCATTCTTCATGTAAAGAGATAGCCTCTTAACACAATCACTACGCCAAAATTGCAACTCCCTTGGTTTCAATTAGGAGGTATTTGTATTAGCTGGATAAGGAGCACAGTTGTGGGTGATCAGATTTTATCTTAATGAATGTAATGGAGAAATTTATTTTGTTACAATGGCCCTAAAAAAATTAGAAGCAACCAAGAAGAATTATGGGTTTAGAAATATGATAAAAATTTGAAGTGGACATATATGTTCGAAAGACACCATTTGTTTCATGTGTATGCGTACTATTATACCACCACCACTTATTTCTCCTAATAATTAATAATGTTACATCTTCAAAAAAATGTGGATGAAAGTCCACTTATTATGCATTTAGAAGAGCCTAATAACTATTTCAAAATCATTACCATCTGTTCCAAAGTTCTATGATGATAATTTTACTTTAATTTCCATATTTGAACTTCTAAAATTTTCATTGTACTATGGTCTTGTAGTGGATTATTGAACATTTTCTAATTCTGATGATCCCTTAGATGTGATCCAAAACCCATGGTAGGAGACCCATAAAATTTAATTTGTTACAATGAGTTTGTTATTATTTTAAGGGAATGAAATTTCATAAATTATACAAATCTACATTTAGATACAATCTATAAATGGATTCAGAGTCTATATATAGAAATACTATATATAGTAAGTGTTCTAAGGTAGAATGCTTAATATGCCCTCACATAACTATATTAATTTAGGTAATCACATAAAATCCATTCCCAAGAGGTCTTTTAGTTACTAGGTATGATTTTTTGTCACTTATTTTAATTACCATTTTGGAGTTGAATTCATCTCCAAATACTAGTTTATAAGTTCAAAAAAGGTGACTCGCCCTCACAGGTATTTGAATTAGTGAATTAAATTATCTTAAAGGCATAATAAATGTGGGGGGGTCTAAAAATTAAGAAGTCAAATCCCTATTAGATAATTTTCTTATGTTACATCTTCAAAAAATGTGGATGAAACTATATTTATTATGTAAGAACCTATTATTTCTAAATCATTAGCACGATCTCTATGTCAAAATTAGAACTCCCCTGGTTTCAATTAGGGGTCATCTATATTCGTTGAATTAGGGGCATAGTTGTTAGTAATTAGGTTTTATCTTGGTGAATGCAATGGAAAAATTGCTTCTGTTACAATGACGTTAAAAAAATTAAAAGTGACCAAGAAGAATTTTGGGTTTAGAAAAATTTGAAGTAGACATATATGTTCGAAAGAAACCATCTATTTCAATGTGTATGCCTACCATTATACCACCACCACTTGTTTCTACTAATAATTAATAATGTTACATCTTCAAAATATGTGGATGAAACTCTAGTTATTATGCAAAAGCCTAATAATTATTTATAAATCATTACCATCGATTCGAAAGTTCCATGATGATAATTTTACTTCTATTTTCATATTTGAACTTCTATAATTTTCATTGTACTATAGTCTTGTAGTAGATTATTGAATATTTTCTAATTCTGATGATCCCTTGGATGTGATTCAAAAACCCATGGTAGGAGACCCATCAAGTGTAATTTGTTATGATGAGTCTGTTGTTATTTTATAATTAAATAGATAAGCACACAAAATCCTTTCCCAAGAGGTCTTTGAGTTACTAGATATGATTTTGTGTCACTTATTTTAATTACTATTTTGGGGTTGAATCACCTCCTAATATTAGTTTTTAAGTTCAAGAAAGGCGACTCACCCTCACAGGTATTTGAATCAGTGAATTAAATTATCTCAAAGGTATAATTCTGGGGGGGGCTAAATATTAAGGAATCGAATCCCTATTAGACAATTTTATTATGTTACATCTTCAAAAAATGTGGATGAAACTCCACTTATGCAAGAGCCTATTTTTTCTAAATCATTAGCACAATCTCTACGTCAAAATTGTAACTCCCTTGGTTTTGATTAGGGAACATATTTATTCACTAGATAAGGAGCACAATTGTGGGTGATCAAGTTTTGTGTTGGTGATTGCAATGGATAAATTGCTTTTGTTACAATGGTGTTAAAAAAATCAGAAGCAACCAAGAAGAATTTTGGGTTTAGAAATATGATAAAAATTTGAAGTGGACATATATGTTCGAAATACACCATCTATTCCAATGTGTATGCCTACCATTATACCACCACCACTTATTTCTCCTAATAATTAATAATGTTACGTATTCAAAAAATGTGGATGAAACTCTACTTATTATATAAGAGCCTAATAATTATTTCTAAATCATTACCATCGGTTTCAAAGTTTCATGACGCTAATTTTACTTCTATTTTCATATTTGAACTTCTATAATTTTCATTGTACTATAGTCTTGTAGCAAATTATTGAATATTTTCTAATTCTGATGATCCCTTAGATGTGATCCAAAAACCCATGTTAGGAGACCCATCAAGTGTAATTTGTTACGATGAGTCTGTTGTTATTTTATAATTAAATAGATAAGCACACAAAATCCTTTCCCAAGAGGTCTTTAAGTTACTAGGTAAGATTTTGTGTCACTTATTTTAATTATTATTTTGGAGTTGAATTCATTTCCAAATATTATTTTATAAGTTCAAGAAAGGTGACTCACCCTCACAGGTATTTTAATTGGTGAATTAAATTATCTCAAAGGTATAATTTCAGGGAGGACTAAATATTAAGGAGTCAAATCCCTATAATTTACTCAATTTGCTTATGTTACATCTTCAAAAAGTGTGGATGAAACTCCACTTATTATGCAAGAGCCTATTTTTTCTAAATCATTAGCACAATCTCTACATCAAAATTGCAACTCCCTTGGTTTTGATCAAGGGGCATATGTATTCATTGGATAAGGAGCACAGTTGTGGGTGATCAGGTTTTCTCTTGGTAATTGCAATGGAAACATTGTTTTTTTTACAATGGCATTAAAAAATTTAGAAGTGACCAAAAATTTCAGGTTTAGAAATATGATAAAAATTTGAAGTGGACATATATGTTCAAAAGACACCATCTATTACAATGTGTATGCCTACCATTATACCTCCACCACTTGTTTCTCCTAATAATTAATAATGTTATATCTTCAAAAAATGTGGATGAAACTCCACTTATTATGAAAGATCATAATAATTATTTCTAAATCATTACCATTGATTCCAATGTTTTATGATGATAATTTTATTTTTATTTCATATTTGAACTTCTATAATCTTCATTGTATTATGGTCTTGTAGCAGATTATTGAACATTTTCTAATTCTGATGATCCCCTGGATGAGATCCAAAATCCCATGGTAGGAGACCCATCAAGTATAATTTAGATAAGCACACAAAATCCTTTTCCAAGAGGTCTTTTAGTTACTAGGTATGATTTTGTGTCGCTTATTTTAATTACCATTTTGGGGTTGAATTCATCTCCAAATATTAGTTTGTAAGTTCAAGAAAGGCGACTCACCCTCACAGGTATTTGAATTGGTGAATTAAATTATCTCAAAGGTATAGTTCCTTGGGGGGCTAAAAATTAAGGAGTCAAATCCCTATTAGACAATTTACTTATGTTACATCTTCAAACAATATGGATGAAACTCCACTTATTATGCAAGAGCCTATTATTTCTAAATCATTAGCACAATCTCTACGTCAAAATTATAACTCCCTTGGTTTTGATCAGGGGCATATATATTCATTGAATAAGAAGCACAGTTGTGGGTGATTAGATTTTGTCTTGGTGTATGCAATGGAGAAATTGATTTCGTTACAATGACGTTAAAAATTTTAAAAGTGACCAAGAAGAATTTTGGGTTTAGAAATATGATAAAAATTTGAAGTGGACATATATGTTTAAAAGACACCATCTATTTTAATGTGTATGTCTACCATTATACCATTACCACTTGTTTTTTCTAATAATTAATCATGTTACAACATCAAAAAATATGGAATAAACTCCACTTATTATGAAAGAGCCTAATAATTATTTCTAAATCATTACCATCAACTCCAAAGTTTCATGATGATAATTTTACTTCTATTTCGATATTCAAACTTTTATAATTTTCATTGTACTATGGTCTTGTAGCAGATTATTGAATATTTTATAATTCTAATGATCCCCTGGATGTGATCCAAAAACCCATGGTAGGAGACTCGTCAAGTGTAATTTAGATAAGCACACAAAATCTTTTTCCAAGAGGTCTTTTAGTTACTATTTATGATCTGTGTCACTTATTTTAATTACCATTTTGGGCTTGAATTCATCTCCAAATACTAGTTTGTAAGTTTAAGAAAGGTGACTCACCCTCATAGGTATTTAAATTGGTGAATTAAATTATCTCAAAGGTATAATTCCAGGGGAGCTAAATATTAAAGAGTCAAATCCCTACTAGATAGTTTTCTTATGTTATATCTTCAAAAAATGTGGATGAAACTCCACTTATTATGCAAAAGCCTATTTTTTCTAAATCATTAGCACAACCTCTATGTCAAAATTATATCCCCCTTGGTTTTGATTAGGGGGCATCTATATTCGCTGGATAAGGAGCTTATTTGTGGGTGATTAGGTTTTGTCTTGGTGATTGCAATGGAGAAATTATTTTTGTTATAATGGCATTAAAAAAATTATAAGTGACTAAGAAGAATTTTGGGTTTAGAAATATGATAAAAATTTGAAGTGGACATGTATGTTCAAAAGACACCATCTATTCTAATGTGTATACCAACCATTATACCACCACCACTTATTTCTCCTAATAATTAATAATGTTATATCTTGAAAAAATGTGGATGAAACTCCACTTATTATGCAAGAGCCTAATAATTATTTCTAAATTATTACCATTGGTTCTAAAGTTTGATGATGATAATTTTACTTCTATTCCATAGTTGAACTTTTATAATTTTCATTGTACGCTAGTTTTGTAGCAGATTATTGAACATTTTCTAATTCTAATGATCCCCTGATTGTGATCCAAAAACCCATGGTAGGAGGCCCATCAAGTGTAATTTGTTGCAATGAGTCTGTTATTATTTTATTGGAATATAATTCTCTAAATTATACAAATATGCATTTAGATACAAATATCTATAAGTGGATTCAAAGTCTATATATAGAAATACTATATATAGTAAGTGTTTTAAGGTAGACTACTTAATATGCCCTCATATAACCATAATTTACACTAGCACACAAAATCCATTCCTAAGAGATCTTTGAGTTACTAGGTATGATATTGTGTCACTTATTTTAATTACCATTATGGGGTCAAATTCATCTCCAAATATTAGTTTGTAAGTTTAATAAAGGTGACTCGCCCTCAGAGATATTTGAATTGGTGAATTAAATTATCTCAAAGGTATAATTCCTGGAAGTGGGGGTTAAAAATTAAGGAGTCAAATCTCTATTAGATAATTTACTTATGTTACATCCTCAAAAAATGTGGATGAAACTCCATTTATTATGCAAGAGCCTATTATTTCTAAATCATTAGCATAATCTCTACGTCAAAATTACAACTCCCTTGGTTTCGACCCCAATATTGGGCATCAAAGTTGAAGTACTTAATGTGTTGTTGGCCAAAATATTTAACCCTGACTCTGCATTGAGATATCACACGGCTTGTTATCATGAATGAAAAGTTAATGTTTATAGTTTGGTATGGTGTAGATTGCTTACGCCCGCACATAACCATAATTTAGATAAGCTCACAAAATCCTTTCCCAAGTCTAGGTTTTGAGTTACTAAGTATGATTTTGCATCATTTATTTTTATTACCATTTTGGGGTCGAATTCATCTCCAAATATTAGTAGTTTGTTAATTCAAGAAAGGTGACTTGCTCTCATAGGTATTTGAATTGGTAAATTAAATTATCTCAAAGGTATTCTATGGGGACTAAAAATTAAGGAGTCAAATCCCTATTACATAATTTAATCATGTAATTTAATGAACAAATATTAATAAACTTTTTAAATTAGAATAATTATAATAAATAATAAAAATTTGTAAATTTTTTTATATTAAAAAACTATCTGAGTTTATTATTTATTTTTATTTATGTTTAAATTATTAAATATTTTTATTAAATAATGTACATAATTATTTAAATGTTTAGTATGTTTAAATATATAAATATTTTTTTAAATAATTTTCTCATGTGCTTTAAAATTAGGGTTAAGTTTATCTTTTTCTCTTTCCATTATTTTCTCTCAATTTTTCTCTCTCCCTTTTGAAGGTCAAAAAACATTATTTTATTGATTGTTAGGTTAACTGTGGAGTTAGTGGTAGAAGCGTTGACCCCATTTTTCACTATCATTTTTACAGGTGTGGTGTTAGTGGTGGAAGCTTTGACCTCATTTTTCACTGTCGTTTCTATAGGTGCTTCTTGTCAAGTATTTAATCTATGTAATGTATTGTTTTACTATATCTAAAATGTGTGATATGTTTGGCTTGACATGAACCTTTTATTCATTATTTACTGCTTTAAGTTATGAAATTGTTGAGATTCAGATAGACCTGGATTTTTGTTATGAACTTGCCAAGATGATGAAATGGTAGAGATTAGGATTGTTTAGCACTTGTATTCAATAGGGACCCAAATGGTGAATGTGAGGGAAAATCATACATTTTTTATTAACTGTAAGCAAATAATGAAATGGTTGAGATAATGAAATGGACTAGATAATGAAATGGCAAAGATTAGGATTGTTTAGCACTTACTTGTATTCAATAGGGACCCAAATGGTGAATGTAAGGGGAAATATGACATTTTTTAATTAACTGTAAGCAAATAATAAAATGGCTGAGATAATGAAATGATAGAGATTAAGATTGTTTAGGGCTTACTTATATTCAATAGGGACCCAAATGGTGAATGTTAGGGGAAAGTAGACATTTTTTATTAACTATAAGCAAATAATGAAATGGTAGAATAAAATGGCGAAGATTAGCATTGTTTTTTGCTTACTTGTATTCAACATGGACCCAAATGGTGAATACAAGGGGAAGCAATTTTCTTTATTAACTCTAAACAAATAATGAAATGGTTGAGATAATGAAATGATGGAGATTAATATTGTTTAACACTTACTTGTATTCAATAGGGACCCAAATGGTGAATGTGAGGGGAACGTATACATTTTTTTTATTAACTATAAGTAAATAATCAGAGTAAAAAAGTGTCATGATGCGAGAGGGTTTCAATGTTTCCATCGTTTCTATCCCATCACATTGTTCATCTATTGGCTCTGTTTAGATATTACGAATTGTTTTTATTTTATATTGAGTTGAAAAGTCATTTTTTGGCCCATTCTAGGTTATTATTATTTGAGTTGAATTATTTTCATTTTAGATCAAGCTGAAAAGTCATTTTTGGGGGTGGTAAACTTTTCCCTCATGTCACTTCATACAATTTAACAAATGAATGATTAAATAATACCTAATATTATTATTTGGGGTGGTATAATTTTCCCTTGTGCATAGATATTATTGGGTAGAGGGGTCCCATGCATCATTATATATTAAAAAAATTCTTATAAAATATTTGTACCTATTATATAGGAGCATCTATTATTTAGGGAGAAGTTTTTGAGGGGTGGGAAGCAGTAGGGGGTTGAAGATTTGTATGGTTGCTCCTTTTTTTTGTGGTTGTCAGCTATCATTTGCATCTAATCAATTTTTTAAAATAAGTGTTTTGTAGTAAAATTCTCCTAATTTCTCTCAGCAACATTTATTACACATAATTATTGTAGTCTTCAGAGCACATCCAGATATCTTTGGAGCATCCAATACAAGTCTTTCAATCACCCTATACAAATATTCAGAGCAATATTAGACTTATTTGAAGCATCCTATGTATGTATTTGAGGCACACCTAAAGCACATTCAGAGCAATTTCAAAGCATATTTGGAGTGTCCTTTGAGTGTTCAATCATCAGAGCTCGCTTGCCAAATCCTTAATATTATAGTCGAAAGAGTTGTAAAAACTGTGTTGCCTTCTCAAAATTACCCCTCATTGGGATATTTTACTGTACTCAAAATTAACCCATCCTTGGGATGTGTTCTTCTACTCAAAATTACCCCATTTGTGGGATGTGTTTTTGTACTCAAAACTATGTTATTCATCTGAGTAAGACACAATTACAAGGTAAAGAATCAACAATAAATTACATACACACAATGAAAAAATTCCATTCATATCCTACTTAGATAAGACTTTAACTATTAAATGCAATATAATATATAACCAAATGTAACACTTTAGGGATAATTTATATAACAATGATGAGCTATATGAAATGCTCATCATTTCCACACTTTACCTTTTGCAATTCCTCTTGTAAAAAAGTGGGATGACTGATCTTTAATCCAAATTTACTAATTTAAACCTCTGAATTAGATCATAAACTTCAAAATGAAAGCCCCAATCATAGTGCCCCTTGGCAAGAATCCAAGATCTCTAACAATTGTATGCACCCAAGCTTCAAATTTAACTTCTGATTGAGAATTTGAACACCACCATGGAGATAGAGGACATAGAATGATAGGAGGCCTAAACCTCATCACAATCTAGACATCTGAATCTCTTTCCTCTAAGCATTGAGTGATTATCTGGCAAACTACTTTAGCTTTTCTTAAATTTCATTTATATTTTATGGGACTGAGCACTTCCCAATGCTTTAACTCAATAGGTAATGTCTCCCACCTAACAAGACTTGCATTGAAACCATTGGCATAATGGTGGTTTATAAAATCTCTAAAAGCAACAATATTAGATATCAATAGCTCATGATACTTGTTCTTCATATGCATATGATACAGTGGTTGAAAAGAAGAAATATGTTTCTTTGCTTCTGGAAATTGTGGTCTCATGCATAACCCAGTGGTGCTTTGTAATTCCAAAAATCCATTATTGGCCTATTTTCATGCCATTTGACTCCTTGGCATGGAGATAAAGTCACACAATTATGTCTCCAACAAATAAATTTATCAAAAAATCATATTGATATCCTAATAACAAATTGAAAGTATAGAACTCATAAATGACATCTTGTCTTTCTTCAATGCTCTTTAGAAAAATATCCATAAATACATGCTCATCTTCAATGATATGTGAAAAAACAAGGAAAATTAACTGAATATACTATTTATAAAATTGCTCATGTAAGAAAAGAACATAAATTGATGAAGGCTACCTGCATGCTAATAGTTTCTCAAAAATAACACAAATATGCTAAATAGAAGCTTGTGCTTTCTATAATTGTAGTTGGGATTCTGTTAATTGCTTATGAGATTCCTTCTTAAGTTTGGCATTTTCATCCTTCAATTTTCAAATTTTCTTCTGGGTGATATGCTAGGTAGAGATTATTTCATGTAATGGAACAGGGAAAGAGGGAACAACTCTTGTTTGATTCTCTTTTTGAACTACAATCTCTTATGTTTCTCTTTGTATAGCTTGATAGAGGCTTGTAACTTAGAATTTTGAGCGATGAGCTCTATTATTCTATTGGTTTATCAGGAAATCATTGTATTTCTATCATAAATACTTTGTCTCAGATTATTAATCAAATTATGCTTATCAACATTGGCATTTTGCAAATCAATAATCTTAGTGTCCTTGATAGCAAGAGAATTTTGAAAATCAATAATTTGAGTGTCCTTGATAGCAAAAGAATTTTACAAATCAGTAATTTGAATGTCCTTGATAACAAGAGAATTTTTCAAATTACTCAATTCTTGGGTCTGTAAAAACATTACATTGTGGACCATAGTCTGTTTAGCTTGTATTCCTTGAAGAATTATTTCTTGGTCACTAACTCTAGTAATAGATTCTTCCCACCTTTGTTTTAAATTAGAAATCATAAGTCCTTATTATTCAAAATTGAATAGAGAACATCTAACTTTGTTTGTTTCTTCATGGCATGATAAAGCCATGGCATGTCATAATTATTTTTCTTCATTGACAAAATGTGGAGAAGATGGATCTTCTTCAATTAAGGGTGCATTACCCTTATCAACACCAGAGGGCACATGACATTCTGCTTCTTGAGGCACATGACATTTTTGAAAGACCCTCTATTTAAAACATAGTTACATCAATCTTGTTTGAAAAGACCACTTGGAAACATCATCATAAAATACATTCACATCAATTATTTTAGAGATATTTTGAAAACACCATCACATCAGACTATGGATTGTGACATTACTGGTATAATGGCATTGTTTTGATTCTAAATGATGGAGGTGGATTCTTTCCATTTATGATTTTTCATCTTAAGAGCATAGCTATCAGTCTTCAGAGCAAAAATGTAGTCCATTCAGACTTCATTTATATATAAAAGTATAAAACAATCTAAGTTACTAGTCTTTAGAGCTAAATCTTTAGACTTCAGAGCAAAAATGTAGTCCATTCAGAATTTGTTTATAGATAAAAGTATAAAACACCTTATTTATATAAACCACCTAATTTATTAAAAATACCTTGTATATATTTAGCATCATATATATATATATATATATATATATATATATATATATATATATATATATATATGGTGTTGTTTATATATATTTGTAGCCAATTGCATCTGTTTAATCCTTGTCTTGTCTGAAGAGCCACTTAGGGGCACTATTGATAGAGGTAATAGCCGAGATGGAGTTTCTACCATATGAATAGAGAAATGAGACCTATTTTGACTTGGTAGTTGCAAACATTCTTGCTTCGGCTGTGGATTTCAAATTTTGATTGATGAGATCACATATTATCTTAATGCATGATGAAAGCACATACGACCTTTTTAGCAAACTTGATTAATGGGAAAGCTTGTCAAACTTTTAACTATTGATTTTAAGAATTAAAAACTCCAAAATTCAATTTATCTTTAATTTGAATTTGATTTTTTATCAATTTTATCTTTAAATCTAAAGATTTCCACCTTTTGACACGTGGCTGCCACCTCAGATACAACTAATTACTCACATGGCATGAATATGACTAAGCTATCTAGTTGGATCAAAATTTGTACACATGGCACCTTTTGATTGCCTTTTGGATTATCAAAATGCAGCTTTATGTGATGACTCTTTTGTTTCTCATGACCTAGCAACCCTCAATTTGTAGTGAGCTCTTAGGTGATGCCTTTTAATTTTGATACCTTGATTGAGGAATCCAATCTTGTGCCTATTTGAAAGGTATCTCAGGAGATACCTTTAAGGGTAAATCCACTTTTGTGCATGTTTTAAAGGTATCTCCTAGGAGATATCTTGAAGTTATTACATGGGCCTTCAAAATATCACCCAGTAGTGCCTTCCATGCAAAGGAAAATTCCACTTGTTCTTTGAAAGAAAAATCCTCTCTTGTGCCTGTTCGAAAGGTATCTCTTAGGAGATAACTTAAATTGTAAATCCACTCTTGTGATTGAAAGGTATCTCCTGGGAGATACCTTGAAGGTATTATAAGGGCCTTCAAAATATTACCCAATAGTGCCTTCTATGTAAAATAAATTCCACTTGTTCCTTGCAGGAGAAATCCACTCATGTGCTTGTTTGAAAGGTATCTCCTAAAAGATATCTTGAAGGGGAAATCTAATCTTGTGCATGTTTGAAAGTTATCTCTTAGTAGATACTTATAAGGTCTTACAAAGGCCTTCAAAATATCACCCAGTTGTGCCTTTCGTGTAAAGGAAAATTCCACTTATTCCTTGAAGGAGAAAACCACTCTTGTGCCTGTTTGAAAGGTATCTCCTATGAGATACCTTAAAGGGGAAATACACTCTTGTGAATTTTTAAAATTTATCTCCTAAGAGATACCTTGAAGGTATTACAAAATCTTTCAAAATATCTCCCAATAGTGTCTTTCATGCAAAGTAAAAATGCACTTTTACCTTGAAGAAGAAATCCACTTTTGTCCTTGTCTGAAATGTATCTCCTAGGAGATTCTTTGAAAGGGAAATCCAATCTTATGCATGTTTCAAAGGTATCTATTAAGAGATAACTTGAACGTATTATAATTTTTTTTGAAATATCACTCGATAGTGCCTTCTATGCAAAGAAAAATTCCACTTGTTCCTTGCAAGAGAAATCTACTCTTGTGCCTACTTTAAAGGTATCTCCTACGAGATACCTTATGTTGGTTCCTAGTTGTACACCTCTGTCATTCAACCTTGCACACTTGAAGAAAAGGGCAAGAAAAGATGGACAATTTTCTAAATATGTCATTGTTTCTAGGGATGGGTTTGACATTAAGACTGAACTGAATGCATAAAATGATTGGGAGGCACCTATAAAGGGTATGGTCAATTCCTTGATACTTCTAGATCTACCTAAACCAAGGTGAGAGGACCTAAGGGGTAGATTTCTCTCATAAATAGATTCTATAACTCAATCTCCATGAGCATTATTTTCACAAGGAAATACAAATCTGATTGGAACATAACGAAACTTTCTCAATCCACCCAACAAGGGTTGTCACACAGAATGAGCAAATGCTCTAAGTTAGATACAAGCTATGAAAGATAGATATGAATATGATTGCAACTTCCATTCTAAATAATATTGAATAACAAGGGGTTGAATAAGAGATTTCAATGTTGATATTTAATGTATGAAATATAAACACATGCTGATTATACAATATTTATGTGATTGTAGGCAAATAACACTTCAAATATGCAAAAGGTGTGTTATATGCAAGGTAAAACAAGGTAGGACAAAAACTATCAGTTAATAGAGATTAAAAGTGGAGGGTTAACATATGAGCATAAAGAAGTTCAAATAAATTACCATATCACCTCTACCAACAAATGTAGCACCGACTTAGAACAAATGAAATTAAAATGATGCATGAATGATATCCTTCTAGAACACCTCTTAGTTGAATCCACAAGCCCAAACCTACCCTTAAAAAGGCTATCAACACCCTACTTCTAAATCTCAAAGCAGAAAGGATTTTACATTCTATATATACTCTCTAACTAACTACCATGAAGATGAATACATCAAATCATCGATCAACTAAGCATTTAAAACATGGCATTGTACTTTAATAATAGAAAGAGAATGGGAACCATTATAAAATTTCATTTATCAATTGAAGTGAAAATGTGTACAATGTGTAGTTGAAAACATAACAAATATATGCTATGTAATAAAATCTTGTAACAAGGGAGATGTGTGTTATGCTCTCAAAGCTTGCTAATAATTTTTTCCAAGAATATTACATAGTGAGAACTCTTCGAGGTTATATATCTTAACTCAATAATTTAACTAACCTTTTTAAAGGGACACACCCCTTTTATTATACAATTGAGCTAAGCCTAGCATATTCCTAAAGGTGCTCTAGCTAAAATATTCCTTCACGGGCCTGGAGTTTGTTAGACCTTGTGATGAACATGATTCCTAGGATTATGCACCTGCTTCGGTGATGAAGACAAAATTGATTCTCCACTAAGATAGAATGTTTCTTGTTATACATGTGGAAGATAACCCTTTAAGAGACAAAACAAACCTTTATATTCTTACACAATAAACAAAACATCCCTTTCTTATGTACATGATTAAAAAAACTACCTCAAAAGGAATGTGCCACTATTGGGTGAAGTACAATGGTTTGCCAGTGGGAAACAAAAAAATAAAAGGGAAAGGAAGGGAAAGTGGAAGTGAAAATAAAGGAGAGGTGGCACTAACTCGAAAGAAACTAAAATATTCAATTAGGTTCCATACTCAATCTAAATGATGAAGTCCTTCACCAAACTATTTTTGTATTTGATATATTCCTCGAGCATGGGGGCGAGACTCCCTTGGTCTGGGCCAGCTTGATAGTTGAATTTGACTCTATATTATTTAATCTAGGCAATAGTCTATTGAATCATGATATGGTTCTCTCCAATGAATTCCTTGAGTTGGTCACATGATTTCTCTAGTGATACTGATTATTTTATCTTATGGACATCAAAGGATTCTTATGGTGCATCAATGAGGTTCTTCAGAGAAGCGCACACTGTATCCTTGCCCATGTCATTTTCACCATCAAGGTTCACCATCTTCCTCAGTGCGACATCTATCTCACTTGTCACAGTCTTGAGAGACTATTTTTCCCTTCATATAAAAAATGTCATCTTTGAGATTCATTACATGATGCTTGATCATTATTTGATATTTCCTAGGCCTTTTGTGATCATTTAGAGAAATGATCTTCTTTGAAATCAAGGTATCCATGTTCATCTTATATATCTCTTCTATATTCCATTGATCCTCCTCCCATTTCTTGGCTTCTACCTCATAGGAAAACATCTAAGCATCACACTCTCTTTTATTTTCTATTGTATCACTCAAGCATTTAAATTTCGAATGGATTATTTCTTCTACTCTAGTGCCCAAGTCGAGTTATCAATCTTCAGTTATTCATCCTCTAGTCTTTAAATCATCAGTTTAGATGGAGTTGAGAGATGCAAAGGAGAGATAGGGAGGACCTAAATCTATGGTGGTAGTTATATTTACTAACTCAGGCTCACTCAGTAACTTTTGCAAGTACTAGATCATAGCTTGGTTCTCTACCTTCAACTCCTCCATGGTGGCCTTGTCTTTATCCATCTTATGGGCCACCATGCTAGCCAAAACTTGTGATCTATGTTTCAACTCATTTCTTGATGGATCCCCCAAACTGTAGCTATAGAGGGTGTAAATTTTGAGGGGAGAATCCTTATTCAATGCATCAGGAGGAGGGATGGCTATCTCTACATTCCTTTCTCCTGTAGTGGTGAAGGTGGTCTTGGAATGTGTTCGGGCCTTTTTAGTGGGCTTGGCCTTATGTGCCTAAGTGATATTCATTACATCAATCTCCCCTATTTTTTTCATAATGTCTCTTTTTTCCTTGATCTGCTCCTTGACTTAGAGAAAGGGTTTGGTCTGGAATCCCATTGAAGTGGTAGACATTGTTGACAACCTCAAGATAATGAAGGGTATGCCATTAGAGTGCTAGATGTAGGGATCACTATAGGTTTTGGTGGTGGGATCAACATAAAATGTTTAATATCTTCATCAATCTCTTGCTCCTCACCACCCTTATCCACTCCATGCTCCTTTTCAAAGCTTGGCTCTATCTGTTCCAAAACATCAAACTTTGACTCAAGCTGATGAGATTCCATGAGAAACTTCTCAATCAAAATTCCCTATTCTATTGACTAGCTGGAAGGCTATGTGGTCACTTCACCTTCTTTATTTGCTTGGACCTTAGACAGGGATGAGGTTATGGTGACATCTTTGCTTCCTTTGGGAAAGTCTTCACCAATCACAACCTCAAGTCCTTCATTATGTGTTGGGTCATGGAACCTAATGTGAGGGAGAAATCTTCATGGTACTTCAATTGAAGTGACATCTCCTAAAGTACCCTCCTCAACATCCTTATTAGAATCATCCAATTCCTTAATTATTTTTATATGGGTGGGGGAACTTGTTTTCAATTTTGTTCCCCCACCTTCCTTCACACTCACATTTTCCTCTAGTGTTGGACTTGACACCTTTGGAGGGGAAGGAACATATTGTGGTACTTCTAGAACCACCTTTGAGCCTCCTTACTCAATCTCCACCTCATAAATGGTGTCACCTTGAATGTTCTGCTTCAACTCTCCTTCAACTCTTTCACCAAACTTGTTTAATTCTTTAGTTCCACCATGATTACCTTGGCCTGGTGGTTGGGTTATGAAAATATTAATGAATGTCTTTGTGTCTGATGAACCTATTTCTTTCTCTTAAGGGGCCTGAACTTGCGTAGTCACCTTAACACCATCATGTATAACATTATCTAAAGATAGGATCATTTGAGGTTAGGATGTCTTCTTCATCACCTCTGCTTTGTAATACGAAGGGTCCCTCCTTTATAAATAGGCTCATCACTGGGGTTTGGGGACTTTTCCTTGGAGTTATCTACCCAGTTTTTACCTATGGAAGAGTGAATGCATGTTGCTTCTTCATCACCTTTGTGATGGGCCTACCTTCATCCAAATCCTTATCATCACTCATATCTCTTACTCTCTAGGGAAATGAGGTGTGGTCATTCTTCCTCTTCATAAGGAATCCACTTGGAGGTTGTAGATCCTTTTTAATCTCTTTTGTTTGGGGTGCACTCCTTCTTCTTCCCCTCCTCTCTCCCTTGAGTGTATCTTTGGGAGAGGGGCAACTACTACAAAACATTCATTATATTGGTCATAGGGAAGGCTGTTAGAATAGATGGAATTATTGGGGTTCCCTCTCCTAAAATGGATATGGGGGTGGTACTAGCCAATGTAACCTCTCTAGTAATAATTTCATCCCAATTTTTTTCTAGGCTTGTTATCTTTAAAAAAGATAGTCCAACCTTAGATTAAACTGTTGTTATTAATTCGATATCAAATGGCTTAGTGAAATCAACATCACTAAGCTTGTGCTTACCCTTACCTTTCAATACTAGTGGTGGAGACACAAGATCACCACTATTCTCAAGGAGGAAACCTCTCAACTCTGTAACTTGCCCAAGCTCCTGCAGGCCAGGGGTGTCATAAGCACCAAGATCAAACTCATTTTCCTTTAGCCACCTAAAGGTTATTCTCATGATTTGAAAGGCTCTCCAAGGGATGGAATCATTTTGATATTTATTGAAGCCCACCTACAAGATGGCTTGAGATTTAATGTTTTTTTCATTATATAGTGGACATAGTGTCTTTTTATCATCTACCATATCCTTGGGGATGGGGGTGATATTGTATGCAATAACCTCCTTCACTGTCAACCTCATGTATTCCATTTTTTTGATGCCTTCCTCGATGACATAGTCAAACCAGATGTTTTCATAGTGTGATTTATGTAAAATCACATTGGTGACCATATTCACCAACCCCCTGATATCATAATTGGCCCACGATGACATCTTATCAATTGTGTATTGCACTTTTCCTATTCTAATCCCTTCACCCTAACAATAAAATGGCATGAATAATATCCAATTTAGATCAAAAACTTAAAGGGATTATTTATCTTATTGGTTTCTATAATTTTGTGTAGATGCACCATCTGTTGGCTCAGCTCCATTACTACTAATTTATTATTCAAGTACCTTGGTCATTTGTGTGGACATCCTAAGTAACCACTCACCCAGATATATTTAAAATGTCCTAAATTGAATATAAGAGGTGCCATATTTCTCAATTACCTCCTTTGCTACTTTCAACATTCTATTAAGGCTTTATTAAAGGAAAGAAGACACTCATCATGATATTGAAGAAGTAATTGTACACCCTTTACAAATTCTTCTTGAAACCATCCATGGTGATTTATGAGTATATCTCATAAATTCTCATTCCATTAGGGTCCTTGGTGAGCCCCTATAATGTTTTTTTATGCATCAGGCTATACATTAAATAAGAGGACATGTATAATGTACCTATAAATGCCTCTTTTTAAAAAAATATCACTTGGAGCTACATCATCTGCCTGTGTAGATTGTCATTGAGGATAGTGGCCCAATCCAGCTTCTACTTTTCCAATATGCATACTAGGATCAAGAACATCCATGAAACAAATTTTTCCATTGTGAGAATCCTATAAACCCTAACATCTATGGTAATAACATATTGGGATAATTCATTTAATTCCACCAGCTTCAAACTCTTGGACATCTAAGAGGCCTTCAATCTCTTCTTGGTTAACTAACAAGTATTTATAATGTCCCAAATTGCCTTATCATTGTTCTCCATGTATTCCTGGTATTCCTCCATGGTGAGTTTAATGCTATTAGGCTATGAAGGAATCTTAAGAATGGTGCTAAGGGACACAAAGGAGAAAGAGCATAAAACTAAATGGCTACCATCGACAATAGTCTTAGTGTTTAGTTGATATGCCTAAACACATGAAATAATCATTTCAAGGTATGGGGTAGCCAAAGAAAATGTTGTCATAGAGGTGATGTAGCTCATTCCAACATTAGATACTACTTGAGGGGGGTCTATCCGCTACAAGGCATTCAACTAGATTATAAAATTTAGTCCCATTATAATTATATCCTTAATCCCATCTAAGATAGAGACAATGATGTCATTCATAGGAGTTTAAGATACCACCATTTCTACCCTAGCTTTCTACTGTAATACTTCAAATTTTGATGAACTCTTCACTCAAACAACCCTCATAACACTTTTCAACTTCTCTCAAAAATCATAACATAGAGAGCTGAAAAAACACTTACTGTTAATCCAGAGTGTGGTACACAATAAAAGTTGAAAATCCATGAAGGAATCACTGTAATCATGTCCTTGTGTTGTATGTAGCTAGGGCACACAAATAAATTAAAGGCACAAACTTAAGCTCTGAATGCAAAGGGTAGATGTAAATGAAAAAAATGCTTTATTTATAATCCTTTGCATTTTGATATTAGGGTTTATATTAATACTTCAAAGTACAAAAACTATTCACCACCTACTCTCATTAATTTCTTAATCTTCATTCGAGAAAAGAGAGGGAAAGTACTAATCTTTATTTTATGTTAGGTGATCTGACTTGAAATATGTGGAGCCATATGAGTGAAGGATATGTCATGGTACCTTTTCGAGCTCTTGGGGACTTTTACACCTTTTCACTTGTTACTTTTCCTCTAGTGCAATGGTGCAATATGTCCTAAACTCTTTACAAGATGTAAGAAAACCATGTGCCATTATTTAAATTTTAAAATTAGGGCACTCAAGTCTTTAGGGACCTTTTAAACTTTTCCCATTGAGAGGTAAGTGAGGAAAATTTTAAAAATATCCCAAAATCTAAAAGATCCTGAGGAGCTACCATGTGGCATCACTTTCTTTGCAGCTTCTGATACTTGAGCCCTAGATACTTGTTGTGCCTTACCCACTTAAAGATAAGTGGGGAAGTTTTCGAAAACCACCCAAAATTTAGAAAGCCCTAAGAACCTATCACATGTCTAAACTTAGATGTAAACTTAGACTCTCGCTCACCTTTTACCTTTATACCACCTTTCTTCAAATGAGAAAGGGTGTCAGATCTTCCTAACCCTTGAGAATGTTCATAGAATTCCCTTGAGACAAACACGTGTCCTTCATTTAGTTCATCAGGAAATTCCTCACCTTAGTCATCAAAACATGTTGAAGGTGCAATTCGGTAATTTCATATGGGGCCACACTTCCATCTTCTTGCTGTTAGTTGTTTTGCTATAAATTTTTTTGGGCGAACCCCTATTTAAACTAAAGCATTTTTTTGACAAGGGCCCAATTACTCCACTTTAATTTTGATATCTCCACTCTTGTGTATGTTTGAAAGGTATCTCTTAAGAGATACCTTAAGGTATTACAAAAGCCTTCAAAATATCACCCAGTAGTGCCTTTTGTGTAAAGGAAAATTCCACTTGTTCCTTGAAGAAGAAATCCACTATTGTGCCTGTTTGAAAGGTATCTCCTATGAGATTTATTGAAGGGTAAATCCACTCTTGTGCATGTTTGAAAGGTATTTCTTAGGATATACCTCAAAATGTCAACTAGTAATGCCTTCCATGTAAAGGAAAATTGCACTTGTTCTTTGAAGGAAAAATCCACTTTTGTCTCTGTTTGAAATGTATCTCCTATGAGATACCTTGAAGGATAAAGCCACTATTGTGCATGTTTGAAAGGTATATTCTAAGAGATACCTTGAAGGTATTAAAAAATATTTCAAAATATCACTCAGTAGTGCCTTTCGTGTGAAAGAAAATTCCACTTATTTCTTGCATGAGAAATACACTCATGTGCCTATTTACAAGGTATCTCCTACGAGATAACTTGAAGGGGAAATCATCCCCCTAAGTATGCCATGAGAAAATCATATGGCCCTACTAAATACTAAGAAGGAAACTAAGGGGCATTGCAAGGACAAGACTTTGGTAACTGATTTTGTGGACCTAGTCATTGGATCCTAGTCTCAAACATGAGGACCTAATCCTTAAATATGACTAAAGGGTCGTTAAACTAGGACAACATGAGAAATTTGATTCTCTATAGAAAGGACCCTTTTATATCATCAATGATCAATAGGAAATGCTTTAAAACTAGAAGATTTAGAGGGTAATGCCTTAGATATCTTCATTAATGTGATCAACTTGAATTATTTCATTTGACTTTTCACCATCCCCTATACATGTTAGATAGTTTCCTTTCTCTTTTATTGTGTTTACCCTCCTCATCATTATTTTCCCCCTTGTTTTCCTTTGTTATTAATTTTATACATAATTGTTGTTGACACAAGTGCCTATTGGTATTGCCATGTGTCTTTTCCACATGTTCAAAACACTCTCTAAAAGATGATTATTGACCCGCTTATCCTATCATTAATGTCAAGATGATTTCTTATGTGTAGTTCTCCATAAGGATCACCACAAATCTTCTAAGGTAATGCTTAAAGCATGTGTGTCACACTTATAATTTATGGCACTAGTATATAAATACACCCCTTCCTACTTGGAAGCAATCACTTACCATTTTTGTGTTTGAAGAGATCATCAGACAATTAAAGTAATCAAAAAGTAGCCTAAAAAATTAAGGGAAATAACAAAATCATTGACCCAATTTTCCCAAAAAAGGAAGAGAATTATCTTAAAAGTCAATCTTCATCCTCTTAGGCAATGGAAGCTTCTACATCCTCTTCAGGAAGTGGGAAGCACCCATCAAAGTTAAAAGCTCATGGCTCAATCAATGAAGGAGCCCCTCCTCCTACATACACTATGAGAAAATCATATGCTTTGAGCCCCACCAAAGCAAAAGGGAAAGTCCCCAATACCTTATTGGTCATGAAGATACCTTGTAAAGATAAAGCTTTGGTGATAGACTCAACATATGACATTTTTGATTTAGACCTGGCCCACAACCCTAAAAATTTGAAAGATGACACTCATACCTAGAAGCTTGACAAAATTAAAAAAAAAGAGTATCCCTCCTTCAGATGCAACATTTGGGACTACACCTTCCCACAACACATGGTGCCCAATGTGCACCCTTGCCCCAATATCATCACCCTCTATACCAAAAAGTATGATGCTTGGATTGGTACAATCATAAGAGGTACCCAACTCATGGTCAAGATCGATGTGGACAATATCAGAGCAATGCTCTAAATCCCACATAATCTTGATGCTATCATATGTAGCATTAAGATCCTCTAAAGCATTTGGGACTCCAAAGTGGAAGATAGGGCACTTTTCCTTAGACCCCTTCTTGACTAGAAGATCACAAAGATATCTCCCATGCCCTTGCACCTATTATCTTTCCAGGCACAACATGTAAAGGATACCTTGTCCATGCTAGCATTAATCTTGGTCATGAATGCTGACACCAACATCGAAGAATTTTATTTGGGAGTGATCTTTCTCATGCCCATGACAGAGAATGTGGAAACATTTTAGATGGATTTCGTTGAAGCCATCGCCTCTACCATGAAAAAAGAATTGAAAAATTTCTTAGTAACAAGTACCTTCTAGTATCCATCTTACCTCATGCACTTAATATTATACCAACACTCCAAGTTCATCTCTAAATATCTTTAATTGAACACTACAGACACAAATGTTTTTCCCAACATCATCACTCTGATCACTATTTAGACCCATGTCATATCAATCATGACAGACTACTACGAGTTCTTATAATGGTTTATGGCTCCAGTTCTCATGGATCTCAATGGAAAAGATGTCATCCCATGGATGAAAAATAAACATCAAACATGGATCAAAGGTAGAAAAGGCCCCAATTGATTGGTTCTAGGGGGACCATTTTTCATTCATTTGAGTGTATGGGTTTGCAGGGGATCCTTTCTAACTTACCCATATGCTAATTGACCCTTGAGTTGGTGCGATAGCTTGATAACATGGACTTCCTCTTTAGGGAAAGAAAAAATAAAAAGGAGATATATAACATTCTTTTTTTAATGAATGGCATCACGGTGTAGAAAAGGCACCAGGAACATCTCCTCATAACTAAGTTATTAGAGCTAGGCTTGGACTTGATAGATGAATGATGGGATTGGCACCTAATGGGATATATAGTTGGATTAAAGATTTCCAACAAATCTGAGCATTAGACTTGACCACATATGGAGCAAAGGAAGTCACCCATGGAAGATTTCCCTCAAAATTAAGTAGAACTAGCCTTGATTTCCCAAGATGTCCCCAAGCCATGGGAGTCTTTTTATGATAAGGTCTGAGATTTTGACCTGACAAAGAAGCTATCCAAGATGATGAAGTAATGACTAAATGCCTTAGGTTGGATCAAATATAAGAAGGGTGCCTTCTTAAAATATAGATACAAGCTCAGCTATCCACATGCTACTTTATATGAAGATGCTCCAAACAAGAAATTTGTAGAGATGTGGGATGAGGTCCACCCAAAAGAGAATGAATACATCATGAAAAGGGAATCCACACCAAAGATTGATGTGTCTAGGGATGATAAAGAGGAAGATACCCTAGAATAAGTAGAAACCATGGTGGCCTAGCCCCCACTGACATGGCCATCATCCCTACCCCCTATGCCATGGGCCCACAAAAGCAACATGTACCCCTTGGTCACCTCATATCTAGGTCATCTTAGCTTAAGTAGACTGAGGCACAAATTTATAATCCACTAATGGCCCCTCCACAAAAGAAGACCCAAATTATCAGTCCTCTCCTTTTTACCTCTACTTCCTTCCCCTCCACATCTCCAACACAAGTTATGGTGATAGTTACCACCTAATCAAGTGCTCCAACTCTTCCTATCACCCATTATTCAACATTGATAGCCCCACTATAGGTTGTAACAATTCCCACTAGCCAACATGGCACTTCATTATCCCCAATCTTCTCCTCATCCCTTAAGCTTACTATCAGAACTAACCCATTCTCTTCCACTTTTCTCATGTCTTCCCTCATGCCTTTTCTCACTCCCCCACCATTGTCATCCACCTCATCCTCACTCATGACATAGTCACCATTCTCCCTACCCCATGGGCTCCCATAATTTTTACCTTCATCCCTTGCTATTCATTTACTTGATCTTATAGAAGGGTCTGCTATTTCACAATAATGAACCATCCCATTCACACTACCTCAAGCAACCCCTTTCATGAGTAAAATCATCTAAGCACTAGATCAACTTCAACAATAGGTGGATGAAACGAGGGTGTCCCATATGGCCCAGATGGAAAGAAGATGGTAAAATAGGATAAACATGAATCCCAACCCCACATATAGTCATTTTATGACCCTAAACAATAGTCCTTCCTAGTCTCCCATATGACCACTCATGTAATTAAACCATGAGAATAGATGCAACTAAGGGATTACACTATCCAAGCCATTGGGCTTAACCTTAGACAATCCTGACCCACTGACAAGGTCAAGCTTATGGAGGAAAGGCAAAGGTCAATAACTATAAACTACATCAAGGTAGCACATCAATTGGATAAAATCAAGTAAGAGCTTATCAAGGCCAAGGCCAAGGCTAAATCTAAAGCCAAAGATAATGGCATTAACTAGGCAAGAATTGACATCCAAACCCACATCAAAATGGAAACATTCTAGGTCAAGGCTGACAAGTGGATGGTTTTTGAGACCAAATTTTAAGAGGTGAAGGAAAAATTGGTTGTAGTTCATGAGAATCTCCTTGATGCAAAGTGGGCACTCCAACTACTTTAGAACTTGACATAATAAGACTCCTTGATCAAGTAATAGGAAATTAAGAGACTAAAGAATGACCTTGATGCTCACCCTTAGGGCACAAAAATATTTCTCTTAATCCAACAACTATACAAGTCTTATTGGGAATGAATTGAGGTCATGATAGTAAGCCTAAAAGTGATACTTATTTTCATCATAGATGCGTATAAGTTGACAACTCAAGTGAGCTCATCTATAAACCAAGTGATTGCCTTCATCACCCCCAAGGTCCCAAACTCATAAAGCTTATTCATAAATATTCATAGCACCTCTCTTGAGGATTTATAGATAGTAGGTGTGTCTAACTGAAGGCAGGTGATGGTAAAGGTGAATGAGTTCCTAAACTATAATAAGGTAGCAAATAAATATAAGGCATTCCTCAATACCTTACAACAAGTGGTCCAACAAAAGAAGGAATGCATAGAAAAATTGGTCCAGTTGAGGTTCCCCTCTCCTTTTTGGATCGACAATAGCATTCTCCCTGAGGATTAGTTTAAGGCATTTCTCAAATAAAAGAAGAATGATCAGTCCATTTTCATGATCCTTTGTCAAATGCTCAATGCTTCCAAAGTGGAGAAGATTTTTCACCCACTTTTCAAGATGAAGTTTTAGATGTTGGTAGTGGTTGAAATTTTGGGGATCATCTCTGTTAAGGAGATATTTGACTTGGATAGAGCCTTCAAGGCTCTCAATAAAAAAAACCTAGCTAAATGAGGAAGAATGGGTGCCCTTATAAGCAACCCTATAAAAGTTGTAAATGTCAATCTGTTTAGAGTTCTTTGCATTCTTCTATCTATAGATGGACTCCCCTGTAAGTCACTAGGAACTATGGATCATAAATCCAAAATTGATAGTTTTGGATTAGTTTAAGTTACAACCTCATATTTGCTTAGTAATAAGTAGTTCCTTAGTGCCTCTCAGCTTTCCCCACCTTTCGACCCCTTTTCTATCTTTGGGCCCCTTTCCTCATTTTTATTTTTACAAAGTGTTAGACTCTTCCCACTATCTCCATTACTATTTTTCATTCATGCTTTGAAATGACATTTTTCTAAAAAATTCATCCAATTACTACTCGTAGGGAAATGGATTGGTAGAGTGTACAAATAAGAACTTGATTTGGCTGATCAAGAGAATGGGTAATGATAAGTACAAAGACTGACACTTGTATGTGAGAACTTCTTTGTATGAGTAGGCATCCCTTCAAAAAAATTCAATTTTATAGTTGGAGTTTTAGATTTTTTTTTGGACACCCCTATGAGTCACCAAGAACTATGGATTAGAAATACACATTTTTTATTTTGGAGTAGTTTGTTTATAGCTTTAGACTCACTATGTAGTTAGAAGTTCTTCATCACCTTTCAGTGCCCCCCTTTTGGCCTCTTTCTTCTTTAGGCCTACTTTCAAATTTTTTCAAAGTCCCATCCCTCATTTGCTTCTGATACATGGTAGCCTAGTGATCATTTGACTCAAAGAGACTTCCATCTCACTCTAGAGAAGCATCGATTTGACACATGTCATCCACACATTCAATCTCACCAAAGAGTCCCCAGTCCCTTAAGAGAAGCACATTTTGATGGCGTGTCATCTCCATGCTTGATCAAAATTAGTGTTGGGTTACTAGAGATAGAATATCACCATTCGATGAAGGTATGGGTCCCTCCTTGTGAGCAAAGCTTTTGAAACACTTTAAGTTGATGATATTTAGCTCCAGAATGAAATGGAAGTTTTTAATAACGTCCACGAGGCTAATCAACCTATGGGGCCCAAGAGAAAAATCAATTTACAAGATTCCAACAAACTTCCCCACACTGCTACTTTTGCCTTTCCTCAATTTCTTTGTTAAGCTTAGATCTTCTATTATAAATTCTAGTCAAGTAGTCTACTATTTTTGCTATCTTTTCCTCTTCAAACAAAGTCGTAAGTGCTTCACCTTGTATGATATCAATGTAACTACTTTGAATGTACTCATATTCTATACATTCCATGATGTAATCCCATTTCATTTCCACTAATCCAGACTTGTAAAACTGACAAACCCTCTTTGACCATTCCTCTTTAGGTGTCTTCCATCTCCTTGTTTCATATCTAAGATGGTGTGAACTAGTTCTTAGCTGGGCAATTAACATTTTATCTTTCCACTTTATCTCCACTCCTATATATTGTAGTCTTTTCCTAATATCACTTTTTTGAGTTATCATATTTTTATTCACCATTGTAATAGACTACGAATAGCAGAAGTTAGCAATTTTTATATTGTACATCTCATGGGTGCGAAAGGAGACTTTGTATGTTCCCCCTTGTGGCCTTTTATATTTAGTCTCCATCTACAATGAAGAGGCTATGATGTTCTATGTTATTTGGAGTGGTAAATTATCTATGTTTGTTGTTTCTTTGTTTTTTATTCTAAAGTAGGAGAAATATACTTTTGCGCATATTTGAAAGGTATCTCCTAGGAGAAACCATGAAGGTATTACAAGGGCCTTCAAAATATCACCTAGTAGTGCCTTCCATGTAAAGGAAAATTCCACTTGTTCCTTGATGGAGAAATACCTTTCAGTGGAAATCTACTCTTATGCTTGAAAGGTATCTCCTAGGAGATACTTTGAATATATTATAGGGGCCTTCAAAATATAACACATTACTACCTTCCATGTAAAGGAAAATTCCCCTCTTGTCCCTATTTGAAATGTATCTCCTAGGAGATAGATATTTTGAAGGGGAAATCCAATTTGTGCATGTCTAAAAGGTATCTCCTAGGAGATAAATTGAAGGTATTATAGGGGCCTTCAAAATATAACACAGTAGGGCCTTCCATGTAAAGAAAAATTACACTTATTCCTTGAAGGAAAAATCCACAAAATGGACTTTAATCTAAACAAATTAGGCTAAGATTTAATCATGATTTGACCAACTAAAAGATAATAAAAGATCAATTTAACATTGAAGCATAAAGACCCTAAGCATGTTCATTTCCAAATAAAATTTTATTGATCCTATAATATAGAAACACAAGTAACATTGGAAGGGGTAAAACCATGATCATCTGACAACATGTACATGTACAACCCAAATAGATGTGAATGTTATCCAAATTCAAAAATGTCACTTGGCAGTGAGCGAGATTGGTTCCTACAGACAATAGGAAATATTAAATTTAGGGCTTAAGAACATAGATTAAATTTTTCAACATGATAAAATGACCACGACACAAAAATAATCTGAAGAAATCAATGTCTTGGGGAAATTGTCTCAGGTGATTTATTTCATAGGCCAAAATGGCAATAACAAATAGCCTAAAGGGTCTTTGTAAAATAAGACAAAGGGAACTTTTAGGATGTCCTAAGGGCACTTCTCATCTAAGAAAGGTCCAGAACAAAATTCCCAAAGGGCAAAGGGCCATTCTAAAAAGGCCAAAAGGTACTTTCAAAAAGCCCAAAGGGCACTTTCAAAAAACTTGATGGATAATTTCAAAAATCCCAAAGGGTGATTTCAAAAAGCCTAAAGGGCACTTTCAAAAGGCCCAAAGTGCACTTCTCATCAAGGAAAGGGACCCGAAGGGAATTTTCATCCTTGACCATCTTTCTTTTTTTTTTTCCCTTCCCCTTTTTGTTTGTTTTTATAAATAAGTGCCATTGGCACAAGTGGCCAACCTATTCATCATGCATCCATTCCCCCAGTTCTATTAAATACCCAAAAACATTCTCTAAAAGATGGTTATTTGTGCACCTTACCTGACATTAATATCATAGACTCCATCATGCATAAATTCCCATGATGATCATCATAAATTTTTGGTGTATGGCTCTCCAGGCTTATGTTCTACCCCTATTATTTATGACGTCAACTATTTCCAAAAAATTCCCATGATGGAGACACCTAACAGTGGCAATAGCGGATAAATATCCATTTTCTCCTTTCAAAACAAAAATTTGACACTTTATGATTTCAAATCAAACATTAAGCAATTAGGAAGGAAAGAAAGAGAGTTTACAGAATGAATAGGGTAGCAACCATCAATCCAGTCTAACATGCATAAGAAAAAAAGGGTCATTAAAATAGATACAAATATGGAGGCCTCTATGTCCTCATCTAGTAGTGGCAAGCATCCCTCAAAGATGATAACCCATAGTTCAGATAGTGGAGGAGATTCTACCTTTAAACACATAATGGACAAAGCCTATGCTTCAGCCCCTACTCAAATGAAGGAGAAGGTGTCATATACTAGATTGATGATAAGGGGACCTTGCAGAGATTGAGATTTAGTAATTGATTTTGTAGATAATATGTTCGACCCAAAATTGGACCAAAACCCCAAGAATTTGAGAGAGGGCACTTACACCTAAAATATTGATAGGGTAAGCAAGAAAGATTATAATGCCTTTAAATGTAAATTATGGGAAAGCATGGTACCTCAAGTACACCCATGCCTTGATATTATTACTCTCTACCCAGGAAGATACAACATTTTCATTGGAGTGATCACTAGTAATACCCACTTAAGGGTAAAAATTAGTGCATATGATATCATAAAGATGATCTGGCTTCTTTACGACCCCAAAAAAATTGTATATAACATAGAAATCCTCTAGCTTATCTAGTATTCCCAAGTCAAGGATAAAGTGGGTTTCCTTAGGACTCTACTCAACTACAAGATCATTGAGATGCCTCCTCTACCCATGCCCTACTTGACCTTTCCCATGTAGGATCTAAAAAATAATTTGATTATGCTAGCGTTCATCCTAAGCATGGACAAAGATGTCAATGTCTATGACTTTTAGCTATGGGCACTCCTCTTTTTGACATCAAAAAAAAGGGGCAAGAATTTAAAATAGACTTTCCTAAAGCCATTTCTTCCAACATGAAGAATGAACTAAATAATTTCTCAGCAATGAGTACCTTTCGGTACTCATCTTTCCTTATGCACCTAATCCTAAACCAACATTCCCATTTCTTTTCCAAGTATCTCTAGCTTAACACCTCCAATACTAATAACTTTTCTCATGTAGTGGCCCCCATCATAGTATGGACTAACATCCTATGAAAGACTAATGATTACTATGAGTTCTTAGAGTAGTTCATGGCTTCAGTTCTCATGGATCTTAGTCAAATGGTTGACACTTCTAGGATGATAAATTATAAATTATCAATAAGCTTGGAACTCAACCAACAAAGTCCCAATTGACTGGTTCTGGGAAGCCCACTTCTCTTTAATACATGTACATAGTTTTAAAGGAGATCCCTTCTAGCTTCCTTGCACATTGATAGATAGAACATTATCCCTTGAGTTGGCTCACCAACTTGATATGGTAGACCTTGTCTACAGGGTCAAGAAGAAAAAAAAGGGTGTATATGATGTCCCCTTCACAAGGGGTAGTATCATAATGCAAAAAAGGTATCAAGGGTACCTCCTCATGGCTAAGCTAGTAGAAATTGGCCTTGATTTGATAGATGATCAATGAGACTATGATAAAAAAAAGATCCATTTTGTGGATCCCTTAATTTCCACCTCCATATATTTCTCCACTACCCCATCCCCCTCTATAGCTCCATAATAGGTTGAAATATCATCTACTACCTAGCCAAACACTATAGCTCTCCTTATCACTTCATCATCTACCCTGGTATCCCCACTACAGGTTGTAGTACCTTTCATTGCTTAAATTGGTACCACTTTGGCCCTAATCTCCTCCTCATCTAATCAACCTATCATCATGCCTGACCCCTTATCTATTATTATACCCATCTCCTCCCACATCCCTTTCCTCACTCCCCCACATTCATATTATGCCTCATCCCCCTAGTGACACAATCCCCATTCACCCTGCCCCGTGGACTCCTATCTTTCTCCTCTTCAACCCTTTGCTTTCATTCACTCACCTCTATAGGAATAGGGCCTGCTACTTCATAATAGTAAATAGCTATCCCATTCATACTTTCATAAGGGACCTTATTTGTGGGAGAGATCATTCAAGTGTCAGACCAGTTTTAGTAGTAGGTGGATGTAGTAAGGGTAACCTGAAAGGCCCAAGTACAAAAGAAAAGGGAAAAATAAGTCAAGGATTACACCTAGGCTCAAATGCAGTCATTTTATGACCCAATGTAACAATATTTTATGGTCTCTCACTTGAATCACCAACTAGTGAAGCCCCTTGAATAGATGCAACTAGGGGACTACACTATCTAAGATGTCATCCTTAACCTCAGTCAAACTTGACCCATCAACAGTGTTGAGCTTATGGAGTAGATATAAAAGTTTTTGATAATGGACTATGTTAAGGTGGCCCATCATCTAGAAAAGACTAAGTTGGAGCTGTCAAGAGTAAAATCTATGATCAACCACCTCAATATTGAGGCTAAGGATAAAGATACTAACCTTAAAAAGGCACAGATAGAGTTAGAGGGTAGTATCCCAAATGAAAGCTTCCAAGCATAAGTCAATTCATGTAATAACTATCGAGACCAAGTTAAAATAACAAGAGATAGAGTTGGATGAGATCCACCAGGAGCTCCATGACATAAATTAGTCAAATCAACTATCATAAAACCATGCAAAACAAGACTCCTTGATCAAGGACCAGGAGATTGAAAAGTTGAAAAATGACCTCGTAGATCACCGCTAGGCCATCGAGATCCTTCACGTAGTCCAATATCTATACAAATCCTATTGGGAATGGATCAAAGCCATGATGGAAAACCTAAAGACAACATAAACTTTCATCATAGATGTGTAGATGATATCCTCTCAATGGAGCACATTTGTTGATCAAATGATTGGTTTCATAACCCCAAAGGTCCTAGAGTCATAGATCCTTATTCAAAATCTCTATAATTATTCTCTTAAAGCATTAATGGTAACAAGGGTGACTGACTAGAGATAATTAATTGCAAAGGTAAAAGAGATTTTAAGCTATAGTAAGACAAAAAATAAGTGCAAGGCATTACTTAATTCTTTGGATCAAGTGACTCAAAAAAGTGGGTACATATAGAACAATTGGTCCAACTAGGATTCCCCTACCCTTTTTTGACAAATAATAGTGTCCTCCCCAAAGATCAGATCAAGGCACTACTTAAGCAAAAGTAGGATGACTAGACCATATTTACAACTCTCAGTGAAATGATCAATGCCTCTAAGGTGGAAAAATATTGTACCCACTCACCCAATTAGAGTTTTAGACATTGGTGATAGTTGAGGTCTTGGAAAACATCTCCTTTAGGGAGATGATAGATCTGGATAAAGCCTTTGAGGCTCTCAACAAAAAAACCTAGCTAAAAGAGGAGTAGGTGCCCTTGTAGGCAGCCCTTCAAAATAAGTAGATTTATTTTGTCTGGTCCAAGCACCAAAGTTTTGGGTTCTCTTACCCACAGGTGGATGCCCTTATGAGTCACCAAGAACTATGGATTAGAAATCCACATTTTGTCATTTTTGGATTAGTTCATTTCTTTATTTAGGTTCACTCGACATCGACATGGTTCCTTGGCACCTTCTGATAGATCCCCTTTTAGTGCTTCTTTTTTGATCCCCCTTTCATAATTTTGAAAAGGTCCCAGCCCTTGTCCACCTTTGACACATGGCATTTCTATGCTTGACCTCACCAAAGAAGTCCTCAATTGTTCCAAAAAAGCACTTGTGTAACATGTGTCATCTTTGCACTTTCCCTAGAGCTATGTTGGTTTGTCAGTATTTAAATAAGTACCATTGGATGACAATATAATTGGGATGTCTCCAAGAGAAGACACATGGAATCACCTCACTTATCCCAAGTGTAGTGGTCTTAACAGAACAATAAAGTTGATCTAGAGCTCAATTACAATCAAGAGCCTAAGACCTCTTTTAATTTGCCTCACCTATTTATTTAGAGCTTATTTTTTTTGTAAGGGGTGGCTAGTGATCATTTTGTTTCTTCACATTCTCATTTTTATAGACAACCATTGTAATAGACTAGGATAATAGTAGTTAGCATTTTTCTATTCTATAACCTTAGCAATCACATTTTCATTCCATAGGAAACTATTTGCTAAGAGAGAAAGTTTTAGGCATCAACAATATCGACTAGGAGATTCTTTCATGGGTAACTTGAAGTATCTCCTAGGAGATACCTTGAAGAAATTACAAACCTTAATAACTCTGGGCAAGTTCATACTCGAGGTATCCAATAGGAGATTATTTCAAGGGATTTCTAGTACCTTCATGAGTAACTTGAAGGTATCTCCTAAGAGATACTTTGAAGATATTAAAATGAACATCGAGGGAAAATTTGTTAAAAAGGATTGAGGTGGAAAAAGCATGTGCATAGTAGGACCTAAAATTCACTCTTGTAAGAAAAATTCCCTCTTGTGAATGATTTATAGGTATCTCTTAGGAGATACCTTGAATGTACCTATTGATGGATGTTTTAACACATTAGAAAGATACTTCCCCTCATCTTTCTCCTTTGAAATAAATGTTTGTGTATTCCTTTACCCATAAGATTATATTAGCTGGTGCACATAATTTATTTTCAATTTGGTCATATCTTATCAGTTAATGTATATATTATGAATATTATATATGTATTTTGTATAATAGTTTAGAATTAACATATATTTAATCACTACTCAAACATAAAAAAAATCATGCGTCGATGCAATATGCAACTTACATTTTAAAAAACATCAATATTTAAATCATTTCAATTGATTTGCATAATGTCTTTGGGCAAGATTTTTTTTACCAAACTTAAAAGGTAGACGGCGGCCTCACTCGAAGAGAATTTGGATAAAACCTAGAAGGCCTCATTCCAAGAGAATTTGGATAGAGTAAAATATAAAATATTAAAACTAAAATTAAATCCACATAAACATCTTCCATTTGATGAAAATTCCTCTTGCTGATTGGTATTTTGAATTGTTTAGTCTTCCAAACATGCATCTAGATATATACTTATTTAAAAAATACATTGAGAAAGGAATCTTCTCTGATTAGACTAATCTTGGCCTGTAATAAGGATGAACTTGAATATTCCCTTCAATTCCAACTAGAAGAATGGAACTTTTGAAATGATTGGTTTGCACAAAACAGGAAGGCTATTCAAAAATGAACTAGATACCATCTTTTGGGAGACACTTATCTCTACTTTCTATAGTCCAAATGCATGTAACATGCTAGGGGTATATACATGAGATAGATTG
This sequence comes from Torreya grandis, assembly GCA_037957365.1. NCBI lineage: Eukaryota > Viridiplantae > Streptophyta > Pinopsida > Cupressales > Taxaceae > Torreya > Torreya grandis. The sequence goes on along the minus strand of JARHVA010000707.1, from coordinate 1,318,669 downwards.
GTGCGTGTTTGTATAAAATTTAAAATAAATTTATCTTGAATTAAAAAAATGAAGAACAAATGATTTCTAATGTTTAATTTCAAATTTGTTTGACAAATTCAGAACAACCAATACAAGAACAACCACTTTGATCAGTACTAGGTGCATACATTTTTTAATTTATTTTATAATCATGCTTCATTTTTCAAATATAACATTTTAATAATTTTTTGATGTGTACTCTTCATTTTTAAAACCTAACATCTTAGCAATCTTTCAGTGTGTAGCACCAATGGAATTGAATGCAAGTGAAAAAACAATAATAACATAAAACCATATCAATGAATCACATTGCAAGTTGAAGAAGGTAGCATATTAAGATCATGCATATTTTTTCAATTATATAATTTTTTATTTATCAACGATTCATAGTACTGACATAATATTTCTTCATCTGTTTATATCTTAATTAGAATTGTTCACAATGTAGCTCTAGCACTTTATGTCTACAACACAACAACCCATGACACAACTCTGTAGGTTGGTGCCTCTATGAAATAACACGAGGTAAAAATTTACAATAAGACACATTTTTAAAATACAAATATCAAATCAATTGATTATTAACGAGAATTTTTAGTTACTCCATTATATAATACCTTGCAGGGAATAAAGAACCAAAACTTCAATGAAAGAGTGCACCCATACAAACTATAAAAAGATTTTTCTTTTTTTTTTAAAAAGTGAAAACCCTTTTCAATAAATGCATAATTATACAATTTCATACAAGTCTAGAATATATTAATTTTATTTATTTATTTAAACACATTACAATTGAATTTTTCTTCATGGATAGGAGATTGTAGAAGACAATAAAATATAGACTTGCATGAACTTGGGATTTGGTAGTGTGGTTCATTTTATTATTGTGTATATCGAATGTGGTTGTATTTACCCATTAAAATGTTGTTTACAAGTTTAATTTAGCCATTACAACGTTGTTTACATATTTAATTTACCTAGTTTACTAACATAATATGATTTATACTATGTCTTCAATACAATATATTTTGATGCAGAGTATCCATGTGTTCTTTATCAATTAAAAAACAATGAAGTATATTGTGCTAGAAATAATTATATTGCTATTAATTCAAATAGTTTTAAATTTGATGTGTCTTATTAGAAGTATATGAGGGGGGTTCAACTATTAAGATGTATTATATTCATTTGAATTTAGTGATAGTGAACTATGGCTTAGAAGAGTTACTGTAAATCCTTTTCTTTTTGTTGTGATGGGTTGCATAAACATATAAATATAGATGTTGGTTGATCATACTTTCATTATTGTAATAATATAGATGTTGGTTGATCAATGTTAAATTCCTATCAACGTCTATGAGAAATGAGTTATGGAAAAATTAGACTGATTTAGATTATGATACATTTATGGTCAAGCTATAAAGATTCAATATGAACTTTTATATGTATGTGTGTGTTATAAAACTAGCAACAAAAATGGTACATCTGTGTATAATGAGTATTATAGTTATAGTGTTCTTGAGTATGTAATTATTTTTATATGTGTTTATATGGATCTTTATAAGATTTAAAGAAATACAGAAACAAAAAAAAATCAAAAAATCAAATGAAATGTATTATGTTTTTATGTTACAATAAGAAATGCAAATCAAAATCGCATCAATGACCAATCTAGCAAAATGTAAAATATTTTCTTAAAATTTTTTTATGTTATATCTATATGTATCATATAATTTTTTTAATAAATGATTCATATTTTTTTAAACATTTACAGACATTTCAAAGGAGGAGCTAAAACCAACTTCTAAAAAACTATTTATTTTGGGGTTGGATGACTTATTATTTGTTGTGCACAAAATAAATGATATGCAAATGCATGATACGGGAAAAAAAAAGATGATAAAATTAAAAATATGTCATACTACATTCAAGATCATTCCAATGAAAATTTGAAGGTAACACTGTAGTCTTTTTCTCATGTTGGCATTTAGTCAATGATAGAGGACAATCATTTGAGGATACTCATTCAAGCCATGGGTTACACAAGTTCAAATTTCATGTTTGTTTGGGTGAAAAAATATTCTAAGCCATTCAATATACACAAAAATAAATTGGATGAAGTTATTTTTAAAGGGACCTTTAGAGATGATTTTTCAATTGCCAACATGTTGTTCATTGATTGTAATTCTCATAATTGTGTTACAAATAAAAAATTGAAAATGAGTTATGTTACGTCAAGTAGATATACTAGAAATGGAAGTTGAAAAGATGAAAAGGATTGGAGAATCAAAATTACGTCAATCATCACATTCTTGAGAGAAAGCAAAAAATCCATACCAACAACTATGAATCAATGTTTAGAAAGATGTAACTTCGCCTGATTCTTTCAAGTGTATTTATTGATTATAAACTATAATTATAGTAATAAACATTATCATCAGTTTCATACAAATCAATTCTAAATTATTTAAAAAATAGTTCAATTAATTTCAAAATAATTGATTCTAATTTAGAATTACTTGTCTCTGATTATTAGTGCAATTTGATTTATAATAGGAGATTCCTTGAAATCATTGAATTAGTATATTGACACTTGCTCATTCAGAAGATCTTCCCAATGAATAACAAATAATTGTCAGGATATTTTATTATGTAGATGAACTAGATTGTTTAATATGTTTTCATCCATAATTTGGCCAGTCAATGGTGTCACATGTCCCAGCAACGGAAGTAACTTCGAAGGATCAATGATCGGTATGAAGGCCCAGAAGGGTGCCATGAGTTCGAAACAGTCCAATCTATTCAAAATGATCTGCTACCAAATGGCTTGAAATAATTTAATTTATTTGGAATATATAATATATATTTATGGAGAGAATAGTCTCCACTCCACTTTAATGACTATAATTTCAAATTATTTAAAATATCTCAATTTAATCAAAATGATCTATGCTCAAATGGTTTGAAACTGTCTAATTTATTTGGAATAAATAAAATTTATTTTTGGAGAAAAACTTCTTCTAAATCACTCCATTTGATAGGTATAGGTCTAAATTATTCAAAATAACACTATTTACTCAAAATTATCTATGTGCAAATGCTTTTAAACAGTCCAATTTATTTTGAATATAACAAATTTCTTTTTGGAGAAAATTCTCTTCACTCCATTTTAGTGGGTATAAGTCCATTTTATTTAAAATAGCCCAATTTTTTTGAAATGAGCTATTTCCAAATGGTTTTAAACACTCCAATTTATTTAGAATATATGAAATTTATTTTTTAGAGAAAAATTTCTCCACTCTACTTTATAGGGTATAAGTCCAAATTATTCAAAATAGTTCAATTCATTCAAAATGATCTAGCGCCCCAAATGGTATGAAACAATCCATTTTATATGAAACATAAGAAAAATATTTTGGAGAAAATTTTCTCCACTCCACTTTAGTGGGTATGAATCCAAATTATATAAAATAGTCTTTTTGGAGTGTCTAATGAAAAAAAAAACTATTAAAATATGTAGATACTAGATGGATTTCAATGTATGGGCCTACACGCAAAATATTTGAATCATATCAATTATTGGCTAGTTTTATGTTCAAGTATAGGATGGAGGTTGACAAGGCAAAACATTTATTGAATAGCTTGATAGATTTTAAAACTTTTTTAACATTATGTGGTATTTTGCCCATGTTGAAGGAAATGCATTGTTTGACAAAACATGCATAAGAGAGATCAATATTTATTGTGGACTTCATAAAGTTAAGGAAACATGTTTATCACTTGATATATTATACTAATCAACTGAAAGTTTTAAGGGACCAATATTTGAGAGTTAATAAATTTTAACAAATCTAAAGAACCCTCAAAACTATTTGAAATTCAATATTCATGACCATCTTTATATCTCTGTTAATAAAAGGAGATACCATTATACACTCTCCAAAGATGAACTAATGTAGTTGGATCATAATTTGAAGAAGTACCTGTAGCAATGGTTTTATATGATAATGTCATATGTGACACATGAATGAAATTAAGAGACATTTCAAAAAGCTTATCTACTGAAATTCAAGATCATTTTCAAAGAGATGACTTACTTGAAGCTATGGGCGTGGTGAATCCTACATTTTGGAATGGTGTAGATTGTCAAGAATAAATAAGTAATTTATTTATCAAATACATGAGTACTCTCATCAAACATTTTAGCAAGTCTGAAAATCAATGGAGAGGAAGTTAAGGTTATTTTTCAAAAGAATTTACTAAAGAACCAGTCAATACTTTTTAGACTTACAATGGTTGAACAATATCAATTGCTAACTAAACCAACAAAAATAGGTTCTATTAACAGGCTATGAAAGAAACTGTATCAGAGTAGTATTCTACAGAAAGAAATCAACAAATATTTTCATGTATATGAATTGTTCCAAACAATGATTTTGGGATTTGTGGAAGATGAAAGGGTATTCAGTGCATTATCTTTTGTTAAATCAAGGCTTCTGAATAGATTGGATAGAAATATTTTAAGGTTGTATGTTACAGGTTATCAAATTGATATATTTCCATATGACAGAGCAATTTCAATTTGGAGTGGTCTAACTAAAATAAGAGGTCTCATGAATACAACTACCAAAGAAGATAATGAAATTGTAAATGCTTGTGAGATAGGTCGTACAAATGTTAGTGACGAAGTATGGGTTACCAGAGGGTCGTTTGAAATACCTAAGTATTAGTTTGTAAACTTGTAATATGTATATGCAAACTACTGAATAATATTTTTGAAATGTTTGATTGATTCAATTTGAGTTAAGTTATTTATGGAATGTTTAATTGATACGATCTTATCTATAGTATTCTGCAATAGTATTTTTTAGAATTTTTTTACATTACAACATGCAAAACATAGTACATATTCAACATTTTTCATTTTTTATTGTTTGACATTTTTTTAAATAAAATATACATTGTTTAATTAAATTGAATGGTAAACAATATTTTAATATATTTGAAACCAATTTTACTATAAATTAAAGTAATTAAACGTTACAATAAACTATTACATATGTAGGTTGGAGCCTAATATGAGTAAGGAATCCATAATTATAAAATATATTATAATATTATAAAACATAAGGTTCCAATAATTACAAAACATAAGCATAAAACAACTTGATCTCAAACCTCAGTTTCCATTAATTAAACAACAGTATGGAAGAAATTACAAAATAACATTAAATTTAGTGTCCTTATCACTATGGATCAATTAGTTCTTAAACTACTTGTTTGCTGGTACTAGTAATGGTTGTGTTGTCTATGACTTTGAGGATCAGGATCCTAGAATCTTGGAGATCTTTCATTGAACAATTTATATTATCAAGATTTGCCTATTCTTCTATAACAAAATCTCCCATTTAAAGCAATGATGGCTCCGCTTCAACTTTATTTTAAAACAAAACATCAATATCCATTCCATTTTCTTGAATTATTTTTCTCATTGTATTATTTTACTTATTCAATAAAACAAGTTTTTCCTTGAAAGAAATTGCCACATAAATAATTTTGCTCACATTATTTAGATGCATGTCAAGGACAACAACTTGGTTCTTTAGATTGATATATTTTGACTGCAAATGATCAAAAAATATTTAATTAGTTAAATGTTTAAAAATAAATTTTAATTAAAAAAATGATCACTAAACTCACCTCAAATTTTTCTTTTTTTGCATTCACAAGATCCACCAAGGTTTTGTTTTGTGCCCATTTTTTATAGTATGCTTGGGATTCTACATTCAAGTTATCAAGCTTGTTTAACATGACAAGGCCAAAATATGTTTTGATACATGAACAAGATAAAGACAAAAGAAATAAATGAACAAGATAAACACTTTTTCACACAAATGAATTGTTCAGCACAATAAATGCAAGAGAGAAATTACCTTCTTTTCATGGAACAACCTATTTGGGATTGTTTTGATAAGGCATTTGATTTGCTTGAAAGTGGTACTTTATTTGGTTTAGAAAAATAAGATATAAATATGATTGGTACAATATTATAAATATTTAATTGCTTTTAGACAAACAAAAAGTAGAACTAGCAAATTTATTGGAAAAAAGGTCTATTTCCTTTTGAAAACCCCTGGGTACAACAACATGGATAATTGGTGCAAAAAGGTGAAGTTAGAAAGTAACATATTATCAAAAATTACAAATTATTTTATCAACCATGATACAACACTACCACTAGACAAAAAAATCACACTTGAAGAGGTAATGGAGCATTATAAAATTTCTATGAAAATGTTTGACGATTTGTGTGTCCTGAATGAAGGTATTTAAAAAATAAAAAAGGTTGGGAAGCATTATCTCAAGATTCATTAAGCATATTTAAAATTTATCTACATAATGATGGAGGTCATCTTCCTAGGACATATACAGAAAGATATCTCTATCATTATGGGCCCCCTTATCTTTAGCCATCCATTTTAGAAGATTTTAGTGTAACATTCCTTCTTGATGTGAACACCAACTTGATAATTATTGATCTTCTAAATCTCATTGAAGTTTTTAAGGAAGAACATCATCTATTTCTTCAGGCATTGATTGAAAAAGTTATTGTCAGGGCCTTCAATGTATTCATCATCCACAAATTAGAACATTATCCTGCCATTCAGACATCTCTCAAGAATCTATGTGTTGGTGATTTTCATTACACGTAAGATATGAGTGTCATACTATGGGGTCTAGATAGTTATGGATTCGATTGGACACATATTGTATGTATTAATTTTTGTGAAGATCCATCTCATTTTTAGCTACAATATTTTTGCCTCCATTCATAATAAAGTAGATTAGTGGATGGTTTTGACATCTACAAAGACATACCAACATTTGAAATGATAGGTTCAAGTATAGGATGGAGGTTGACAAGGCAAAACATTTATTGAATCGCTTGATAAATTTCAAAAAAAATTTAACATTATGTGATATTTTGCCCATGTTGAAGGAAATGCATTGTTTGACGAAACATACATAAGAGAGATCAATATTTATTGCAGACTTCATAAAGTTAAGAAAACATGTTTATCACTTGATATATTATACTAATCAAATGAAAGTTTCAAGGGACCAATATTTGAGAATTAAGAACGTTTAACAAATCTAAAGGACCCTTAAAACTATTTAAAATTCAATATTCATGATCATCTTTGTATCTCTGTTAATAAAAAGAGATACCATTATACACTCTCCAAAGATGAACTAATGTAGTTGGATCATAATTTGAAGAAGTACCAATAGCAAGGGTTTTATATGATAATGTCATATGTGACACGCGAATGAAATTGAGAGACATTTCAAAAAGCTTATCTGCTGAAATTCAAGATCATTTTCAAAGAAATGACTTTCTTGAAGCTATGGGCGTGGTGAATCCTACATTTTGGAATAGTGTAGATTGTCAAGAACAAACAAGCAATTTATTTATCAAATACATGAGTACTCTCATCAAAAAATTTAGCAAGTCTATGAAAATCAATGGAGAGGAAGTTAAGGGTATTTTTCAAAAGAATTTACTAAAGAACCAGTCAATACTTTTTGGACTTACAATGGTTGAACAATATCGATTGTTAACTAAACCAACAAAAATAGGTTCTATTAACAAGCTATGGAAGAAATTGTATCAGAGTAGTATTTTGCAGAAAGAAATCAACAAATATTTTCATGTATATGAATTGTTCCAAACAATGATTTTGGGATTTGTGGAAGATGAAAGGGTATTCAGTGCATTATCTTTTGTTAAATCAAGGCTTCAGAATAGATTGGATTGAAATATTTTAAGGTTGTATGTTTCAGGTTATCAAATTGATATATTTCCAAATGACAGAGCAATTTCAATTTGGAGTGGTCTAACTAAAATAAGAGGTGTCACGAATACAACTACCAAAGAAGATAATGAAATTATAAATGCTTGTGAGATAGGTCGTACAAATGTTAGTGATGAAGTACGGGTTACCAGAGGGTCGTTTGAAATACCTGAGTATTAGTTTGTAAAATTGTAATATGTATATGCAAACTACTAAATAATATTTTTGAAATGTTTGATTGATTCAATTTGAGTTAAGTTGTTTATGAAATGCTTAATTTATATGATCCTATCTCCAGTATTCTACAATAGTATTTTTTAGAATTTTTTTACATTACAACATATAAAAAATAGTACATATTTGACATTCTATTTTTTTTTATTGTTTGACATTTTTTTGAATAAAATATACATTGTTTAATTGAATTAAATGGTAAACAATATTTTAATATCTTTGAAACCAAATTTACTATAAATTAAAGTAATTAAACATTGTAGTAAATTATTTCATATTGTAGGTTGTAGCCTAATATGAGTAAGGAATCCATAATTACAAAATATATTATAAAACATAAGATTCCAATAATTACAAAACATAAGTATAAAATAAATTGAGTCTTTGATCTCAAACCTCAGTTTCCATTAATTAAACAACAATATGGAAGAAACTACAAAACAACATTAAATTTAGTCTCCTTATCACTATGGATCAATTTGTCCTTAAACTACCTGTTCGCTGGTACTAGTAATGGTTGTTTTGTCTATGACTTTGAGGATCAAGATCCCAAAATCTTGGAGATCTTTCATTGCAAAATTTATATTATCAAGATTTGCCTATTCTTCTATAACAACATCTCCCGTTGAAAGAAATGATGGGTCCGCTTCAACTTTCTTTTTAAAAAAACATCAATATCCAATCCATTTTATCGAATTATTTTTCTCAGTGTATTATTTTACTTATTCAATAAAACAAGTTTTTCCTTGAAAGAAATCGCCACATAAATACTTTTTCTCGCAGTATTTAGATGCATGTCAAGGACAACAACTTGGTTCTTCAAATTGATATATTTTGACTGCAAATGATCAAAAAATATTTAATTAGTTAAATGTTTTAAAATAAAATTTAATAAAAAAAATCATCATAAACTTACCCCAAATTTTTCTTTTTGTGCATTCACAAGATCCACCAAGCTTTTGTTTTATGCCCATTTGTTATATTATGCTTGGGATTCTGCATTCAAGTTATCAAGCTTGTTTAACATTATATCAAGAACATCATCATCAAAGCTATTATTCATGATAACACTTTCTAAAACTGCTTGGTTGAATAAAACATCAATTTTTGTTGGCTGATGCTCCACTATTGCATACAATTGATTTTATTGATTATGGTTGTGAAAACACTCATTTGTTTCCTAAATTAATACTTTTGCCCGATGCTCCCAAGTTCTCAATTCATAAAGGTTTGGAAGCATAAAATCATTAACACAAGCTTTAGTATTTTCTACCAATAAATTAGAAATAGAAAAAAAAAGTACGTTGGTCATCTGTTTGGGGAATTTCCTACACAAGACTACTTTTAGTGCTACTAGGTGGAGAATTGGGTGTACGAGGTCACTGTAAAGGCTCTATGGCCTGAGATCCATGTATGATATCATAAGGGTTGAAAAAATCTATGGACATGCCATTGTTGATGCCCAAATACTCATCATCTAGATCAATATTATGAAGCACCAAAGTCCCCATCACACTGGGAAGACCACTAACTAAAAATTTTAAAAACTTGAACATTGGGACCTGAACCGTGCCACAACTCTGAGCTGGGATAAAAAGATGTTTCCTAATACTAGTTGTTTCATGTAAATTTTTACTTTAAGTTATAGGGAAGAGAGAAAATAAACTTGATACAGGTGTGGTTGAAAAACTCATTTGTTTATGTGCTCATTAAATTATAAGATTGCGAAGAGCTCATCTTTGACTTGGAAGGAAGACCTATAGATAACAAAGCACTAAAATAAACTTTTTTGTTAGATAGATAGTTGGGTGGATTGCCTAGTGATAGTTAGATCTTAGAAGCGAGGGCTTCCTTAAGAACTGTCAATCCACACATTTTAAACAATTAAGTTCACAAAATTGTTACGAAGGTACTTACATCAATAATCAAAAGGTACTAAAATTAAACACAATAATGCTTGATAAAAAAATAGATTAGAAATGATCAAATTAGTGATAAACTAATTAATACTAGTGCTAAGTGGTTGGGGTATGCTTCAAAAAAATTGAAAGAGGTCTATGAAAGATCAAAAACATAGAAAATCAAGTTTGGTTGAGGGTAAGTGGGCAAGGACTGGACTGATTGTGAAATGGAAATAAAGTATGTGAATATTGAAAAATAAGCAATTATCTTACTAGAAGTTGATTGGGTAAGTGGTTGAAGCAATTAGCATGTTGGTGGAATTTGGCTTGATTCTGACAGAGTAACAATACTCGAGAACTTGGTTGAGAGGTGACGATAAGTCATCTCTCAATGAGATTGCTGATGATGCTTGATAATGCTAATGATGTTGATTGACCTAAAAAATAAAAATACTAAATTCCTGAGTTCTTGATAATTATTTTAGATGGATTTAACTTCCTAGGCCTCTCTCTCTTATAGGCACAAGCAAGAGGTGGAAGTGAAGGTGTAACTAGACCATCTAAATATAAATTATCTATGCAAAGGCTTGCAACAAGATTTAGAAAAGCTATATTTATAAAAGCAATACAAGTGGTATGCATGTGATTTGTTAAGGAGGTGGACCATAATCATCAATAATCAAGGTTTCTAATGGCGATCATCGACAGTCATGTTCAAAATGAAAGAGGTCATGAAGGCCAGGTCGAGTCAGATTGTGAATCTGACTATGGGTGGGCTTGTTTAGGCCAAATTAGTGTAAATTGGTCTTAAGAGGGTCTTAGTTAGGCCCTATGGGTTATCAACATTCAAAAATGTAGGTGTGTATATTTTGCGTGTCTACATTTTGCCCCTTTTTATTGTGTTGCTTGTGTGAATGAGCTACGAAACAAAAATAAAGTATGAATCAAGGTATGGTTGTACCAAGAGTGGGAGGAGATGATCCCCCTCAAATTGGGAGTTGATGAGGTGAAACTAAAATTGAGTCAAGATTTGATAAATCTTAGTTGGTAATGGAAGTGGGTGAATGATAGGTTGGGCACTCAAGATGCAAACATACCCACAAAGTGTGACAAAAAGGTGCGATAGACAATATCATGCATAGACTAGGTTGCCAACATTGGTAAAAATAAGGGATAGTACCAATAAGAGCAAGTGACAAGTGAACTATGTGACTACCTATAGGTGTGGTGGCTAGGAACACTTGTAAACACAAGCCTTATAATTAATTTTGATGTTTTTGATGGGTATCCAAGGCAGGAAGTACTCCCATGGAAAACACAAATAGGTCAAGTATCATGGGTATCTAAGGTAGGAAGTGCTCTAAAAAATAAATAAGTGGGTTGGTATCCACAAGGAGGTGTAAGATTAAAAGGGGTCAGCATGGTAATGTTGTCACTACAGTCAAAGGACCAAGCAAAAATTGTCTAAAATTGCATGCAAAATGGGTCAAAATAGACCAATCGTGAGGTGACGAGGTAGTCAGGTTGGTTGGAGAAGGTAATATCCAAAAGTGGGTAAATATTGGTTTAGGTTTGCTAAGAAGAGTTATTATAGGTACAAGTGTAAATTTGGGTTATCCTAACCATCGATTGTTAGGGCTCCTAAAAGGTGACCATCAATGATCAGGGCAAACCCTAAAAATCCATAGGGTAAAAAGTGAAAACAAATTTACTTTTTACATTTATAACTTTACAGTTTGGTTGACTTTGCTTTAGCGATTGTAATGCTTGTGGAGAGATTGATTGCTAAGTTGATGAGTTCTCATTGGTTGGAGGCATGTGGGTTTGATCTTCATGGGCCTAAGATGCAAGGAACACATGGGCACAATCGAGTAGTTGTTTATGGGCTCTAACCTTGATAAATATTAAGAAATGAGGTAGGTGGTGTCTTGAATTTGGTAGATAGATGTGATATTATGCAATTAAATTTGGTTACAGGTCAGGGTTATGCTAGGAATGCTCTATTTGGATTGGAATGCTCTATTTGGGTTGGAATGCCCTAAGTAGGGTTTTGGGAGCTTTGTGGGCAAATTTGTGAATAGAAATAGCAATGGTTGGGGTGGGGTAGGGAAATTTAGGTGGGTGAGTGTTAGGGGTAGAAAATGGGGTTATATTACATGATTTTTAGAATAGAATTTGGTAAAGACATTACAGGGACATGTGGCTACACTGTAGGGATAGGTTGTGACATTGTAAGCATAGGTGGTGACCCTGACTAGTGAATGAGATCATATGAGGATCTCTCTTGGGGTGGTGATAGAGGAGAGAGACTCATTGATGTAGAGGGTATGGGTGGTCATTTTAGCACTAAAAGGACCACCAGACATAGTGCCATGGGTACATTATCTAGCCAATATGGAGGAACTCAGGTATTATAAGGCCATAGTGTTAGCATAACTTCATCTTAAGATGAGATATCATGAGTATCGGGCCAGCATGGTAGGGGGTCCTTTTGTTGCTACTCCAAGATAGTGGGCTTCTATAGCGGGCCATGCAGGGACACTAGGGGCCACCACCAGATGAGAGTATAGGTGAAAGTATAGGTGGAGCCTGTAGTAGTGTTGTAGGTATAAGTGGGGCCAATAGTAGTGGCACCCCATGATTGTATTTTAGACATGTTTTGATATATATTGATAATGATAGGTGTACACTATTTTGATACCAACATGTGTGTCGATGTAATGAGATGTACATGTTTTGAGAGAGAGGTTATACATTATTACATGCATTATTTATGATGACACAATGTATGGTGTTATATATGATGTTATGTATGATGTATGTTTATGGTTTACATGCTATTGTGGATGTTTATGTTTATGGTTGATAGTTTATGGTTTCCTACATATGCATTATGAGATGTTGACTCAATAGCTTAGGCATGTGATGTGTGAAAGATAGTTATGATGCTCTATTTTGTTCATGGATGTGATAATATGTGTTATGGGTGGATATATGATGATGTAATCATTAATGGCTTTATTTATGGTTATGATGATGTGGTTTGCATGATATGTATTGTGGTAATGTTATCGATAGATTGGTAGATGACATGTGATATTGTTCATGATGTTTTGATTATTGATTTTATTTATGCTCATGAGAATGAATTAGGATATAATATATGTTGACATGATGTTTTTATGGTATATGGATAAGATTATGTTTATGACATGATGTGATATGATGCGTTTTCATGGTGTTTTGATCATAGATAGGTAGATGATGTGGTTCATAGATATAGCTCTTAATGTTATGATTTTGATTTGATATTTGTTGTTTATGATCATAGAGATAAAATGTGGATATGGTTGAAGATGTGATGAGAATACATTAAGTAAATAGATTAAAAAAAAATGTTTAGGATAGTGAGAGGAATCATGAGAGGTGCATCTACATGAGCCAATAAAAAAAACATAATGCCTCCTCATTGATAATGATAAAAATGAAACCCGATATTGGTTTGGCTTAATGAAATAAGCCTTTCAAATGCTTTATATTAGCATTCGCAGGTTGATAAACAAGGATCTTGATCACATCACATCAAGTAAACTCATAGTCTCATGCATATGATATATGGTTGGAGGATGAGTGAGACTGGAGCCTTTTGTGAGACTAGCATACCTCTTTTGGAGGCTTCTAAGAGGATAGTATAAGCAAGTCTATGCTCATATAAAAAGTGTAGAATAATCGATGTGGGAAGTCTACTGAGGAGAGTTGATAGCCGCTTTTTGATATTATTGCTTTTATGAGAGTTGATTGTGGTGTTTCTCATTGATTTTACTTTTGCTTATGGGTTTTTGATTATTTTGATTTTGGTTGGGGTTGGGGAAGCTGATCAATGCAGGAATCTTCCAATAAATTCATAGCTATTGACAAGTAGGTTACTTATCCATACTTTAAGGGAGTGGTCTAAGTTTATGAGCCTAGTTCAAATGCTTTTGATAATTGTCCTTCAAGGGAGTAGTCCACTTTACACTTTGTAATTTTAGATAAAATTTCAATAGTTATCCTTCAAGGGATCAGTCTATGAATGCTAAGAATGACCCATGACTTGGTTGTGACTTTTATATTACTTTTTATTTTGTTTGATTTTACTTGACATAAAACTATTTATAAATGCTCAAGGGGTTACCTTTATGAAGGCAAAACTAGAGGTACAAGAAGGTTCAGTAGGTGAAAAGAAGTGTAGATGACAATGACCATGGGAACCAATCTTGAGGAGATGGGAAGTACCATGAGAATCATGCCATAGGTAGAGCCATGGTACCCATAGTTCAAGATTAGGCTACAACTGTGATAGATAATCACATGATTTAGCTATAGTTGGTTGCCCCTAAAAAGAGGGAAATGAATGTGGTTGTGGGGGATGAGCTTAAGTTAAGCTAATGATGATTGTGACCCCACTTTAACAAAAGAAAGGATGCATATGTGAATCATTGATAAGTTCAAGTTCTAGTTTGCCTTTGAGAGATGATAAGTGATAAGCTCCTTATCCATACTTATGGGTTATGATGTAAGGTCCAAGCCAATTGAAAGCAAATTGTCCCCTTTTGTTTTTCTCCATATTAGTGACATGTTGATTTTCCTTGAGGATGAGATCTCCAATATTGAATTCTTGTACTTTTAGGTATTTGTTATAAGAATGCTTGAGTCATTCTTGATAGACATGGAGATGGGAAAGAATAGCCAAATGATGCTCATCAAGTAGCTCAATTTGGGCTAAACATTTTTGATGATATTCATCTTTCAAAATGAGATCTCACAAATATATATGAGAAGGTATTTAGACCTCGAGAGGAAATATAGCCTCAGTTCCAAATATGATAAAAAATGGTGTAGCACCTGTAGGGGTTTGGATGCTAGTGTAATATGCCCATAAGGTGAAAGGGATGTGCAAGTGACAATTTTAACCTAAGGCATTGACCATTTTGGTAAGCACATTGTTAAGGGTTTTGTTAGAGGCCTCTGCTTGTCCATTTATTTAAGGGTGATAAGGTGATGAAAAGCTAAGTTTAACTCCAAATACATCACAAAGACCTTGAACTTGTTTATTTTTAAAGGATTTACCATTGTCAGTGATGATCTTATGGGGAACACCAAAGTAATAAATGATATAATGGGTGATAAATTTGATAATATTTTCAGCTTTTATCAAGACAAGAGGAATAACCTCCACCCATTTGGTAAAATATTTAGTCATAGTGATGATAGAGTGATGTCATTGTGAATAGTGGGGGTTAATTTCACCAATAAGGTCTAGGCCCCATTGTGAAAAAGGCCATAAGTCAGTGAAAATGTGAAGTCTATGGCTGGGTGCATGATGAAAATTAGTGTGTTGTTGACACTTGAGAAACTTTTTCACATAATCACAACAGTCTTGGTTAAGGGTAAGCCAGTAATAGCCTAGGTAGAAGATGCGTTTAGCCACAATGAGTCTGCTAAAGTGACCCCCACATATACCATCCTGCATCTCTTTGATGGTGTGAGAGGCTTTTGGACCATGGAGGCAATGAAATAGGAGGCCATCATAGCTGTGTTTATAAAGGATACCTCCAATGATGGTGTAATGGGAGGTGTTTTGAATAAATGCTTGAATAAAATTCCTAGAGAGGTGAAAAGGAACTATTCCAAGGTTAAGGTAGTTGAAGGTTTGATGATACCAAAGGTCAGGTTGGATTTCCTCCACATTAAAGATGGTTGGAGTGTCTAACTTTTTGTAGGAAGGTTTGATGAGGTGATGGACAATGATTGATAGCTTAGAGTTCAATGGTGTTGATAGGATCTAGGAAGTAAAAGAAGCCATGGTGTTAGCAAACTTGTTGGTATATCATGGGGTGGTTTGAATATGGTAGTGTTCAAAAGATGTTAAGAGTTCTATGACTAACTATCTATATAGTTTTAAAATATCATTCTTACACTGGTAGATGTCATTGACTTGACTAACTGCAAGTTGGGAGTCACCAAAGATGTTGATTATTTTGACTTTCAAGGCTAATGTAGTTTGGAGACCTATTATTAGGGCTTTATATTCAACCACATTGTTGGTAAATTCAAATTCAAGTTTTAAAGATAAAGGAAGTGGTTCACTACCAAGAGGGATAAGGATGATACCGGCTCCCCCACCACGTTGACATTTGGAACCATCGAAGAACATGGTTATATGATTGGTGAAATCTACTTGAGATAGGATTGTGATGGACTCGTCCAGAAATTCAAGAGGAAGAGGCTGGTTGCTTTTCAAGGGTGCATCAACCAATTGGTTATCAATGACTTTCCCCTTAATTGAGTTCTATTATAATAACTCAAGGTTAAACTCAGCTAAAAGCATGAGCCACTTGGCCATATGTTGGTTTTGGTATGGCTTATAATACATGTACTTGAGTGGGTTGGTATTGGTTATGATAAAATAGGGCCAAAAAAAGTTTCTCGATGTGAGTATACCAAGTTTTATAGTCTACAAGGGTGTGGCTTATGTAATAGATGGCTTGTTCTTTATGTTGTTCATCCTGATGGGTGAGTATTACCCCTAGGGAATGGTCAATGGTAGAGATATAAAGGTAGAAATTTTGGTCATCCTTAGGAGGTGTGAGGACAAGTGGAGATAGAAGGTATTCTTTGAGTGCATCAAATGCCTTTTGGCAATCAAAATTCCAATTAATAGAGATGTCCTTTTTTAAAAAGTTGATGGAAGGGTTGGCATCAATTTGAGAGCTGATAAATGAAGCAGTGAATGGATTGGAGCTTCCCCTACAAACTACAAAGTTGCTTAAGATTGGTTGGAGGTAGCATCTCGAGGATGGATTTCATCTTGGCTAGATCAACCTTGATTCCCTGAAGGGAAATGATGAAGCTAAGGAGTTTACCTAACAAGACTCTTTGGATTGAGGTGGACATGGTAATGGATAAGTCTCTCAAAGATAATATTGAGAATGGATAAGTGGTCCTTATGAAGTTTGGATTTTTTGAGGAGGTCATCCATGTAGTCCTCGATGATTGTGTGGATAAGGTCATAAAATATGTGGGTCATAGCATGTTGGTAGGTTTCACTAACATTCTTAAGACTGAAGGGCATGCCCCTATAGCAAAAAGTCCCCCATGAAGTGATAAAGGAAATTTTGTGTTGATCTTTAGGGGCAATCAAAATTTGATTATAACCTAAGAATCCATCCATGATAGACAACATCTAATGGCCTATTGTAAGATCAACAAGTTGGTCAATGCAAGGTAGGGTAAATTCATCCTTTTGGTAGATGATATTAAGGTCACTTCATATAGATACGTAATCCCCCTTGTGGCTTTAGTGATAGTCACAATGTTGGAAACCCATTGGGGATAATTAATGGGTTAAATGAAGTCGATAGAGAAGACGCATTGAAGCTCTTCTTTGACAAGAAGGATAATGCAAGGATGCATTCCTCAAAGTTTATATTTGATAAACTTGGCATCATGATTAGTTATAATTTTATGGGTGGTAATGGTTCGGTACTAGGAATATCAACATATGACTAGGTGAATGCAATGTTATAGTCTTGGAGGAAGGTAGAGAAGTCTTGAAATTCCTCAAAAATTAGAGATTGACCTAATTTTATGATATGAGGGTTGCCAAAAGTGCCTATGTCAATATACATAGTGGATTCATTCAACATGGTTGAGGATTCAAGACGTAAGGATTTATGGATGGAGGAATCAAGTGCACCAAGGTAGGTGAGAATAAAATCATCATCTTGACACTAAATAGTGTTAATGGTAGAGAGTCTTCTCCCACCAATTCAAGATGGATCAAAGGGATGAATGCCGGTACCCATTCTTTTTGATAAGTTAGGGGGATGAGAGTAATCATGTTGATGAGAAAAAAATTAGGTGGGATGATGTCCTCTTCCTCACACTTAGGTGAAGGGGGTGCTGGTGAGGAAGGAATCTCTTCTACAATAGTGGTAGCGGTAGGTTGTTTGGATTTCTTCTCATTGGGTAGAATGAAGTTAAGGCCATGCTTCTTGTGAGGATTTCAAGTCTCAATCAAGATCAATGTGTGTGGGCCATGCTCATATCATCCTAAGACAAACCCTTTTCAGACACACCTATGGATGTATACTTTGGTGAAGTCTAGGTTGTCCAAGTAAGAGAATGTAGAGGTGAATGGTTGTGGTGAAGAGGGGATGGCAGAAACATCGAGCAACCTGTCAATTCCTACATAAATAAAGTGGGTTTGGTATCTCAGAGGCCTCAAGGGAGAAATAACTCCAATGTTGGGGTCATAACCTGGTTGGTGGTTGATTTTCTCATACTCTTGGGTAGTAGGGAAAGCATCAAGGGTAAGAAGATGGTACTCTCCAAGGGTAAGGTGTTGGAAGGTAGATTCCAATGGCTTAGTGGTGGGTATCTGGTCCATGGGAATATATGCCTCTATGGAAGGAAAAGTAATGACTTCATTTTTTGTGGTTGAGGGATTGGTGATGGATGTTTGGGGTGATTTTATCGAAGGTAAGAGGACGTCATTGGGTTGGTAGGCCATATTACATGCTATAAAAGGGATTGGGTTAGTTTGTATGGTATCAACCTAACCCTCATGATCAAATTTGATACAATGATGAAGGGTAGAAGGTATGTAACCCATAGCATAGATCCAAGGTCTCCCTAGTATAAATTTATACTAGAATTCATCTTTGAGCACATAGAAGAGTTTGAGGAGTGTGCATGGTCTGATTTGAATGTGGAGGAAAATTATTCCCAAGGTAGTGGTCTAGTGTGGTTAAAGGATCTAAGGATAGCTAAATTTTTGGACATGACATTGTTTAATAATTTGAGTTGGTCATAGGCATGGGAAGAGTTGATGTTGATGCTACCTCCCACATCAATCATAACCCATTTGATGTGGGTTTGGTTGATGTGGATAGTAATAAAGAGAGGAGGATCTAAATACTTAGGGTGGATAAAAGGTATCTTTAAGTCCCTAAAAGTAACTAGGGTGGAGAGTTGGATAGCACCTATGAAGGCCTCTATAGGTTTGGAGTCACCTAGTCTAACCTCAATAGCTTGCATAGCTTCTATCATGGCCTAATGATGGTGAGGTGATGTAGAAATGAGATCTTAGAGGCTCATCTTAGTGGGAGTCTGGTGGAGTTGATTAAGAATGATCCTTCTGATGGATTTAGAGTGGTTAACCTTAGAGGTGCCTAAGATGGTAACTTTGGTCTTAGCTGAAGATGAAGAGATTGGGATCTGGTGTGGTTTAGGATGAGAAGGTGGGTATGTCCATGGGATAGATGCCTTGGTCTTCACTTTATCCTTTTGTTGTGACAATGTGACCATATTAATGGTATGGATAGAGGATAAATGTTTGATAACAGTTTGGGTCGATTCTCTTCACTCTGAGGTGAGAGTGAAAGATTAGGGATGTATTGGAAAATCATTTTTGGGTGTATTGGTAGAGGAGTCGAGGAAATTTCATCTAGTAAAAGATCATCCTCATCATAGAGATGATGGATAATGGCCTAGAGAGATTTGTAATTATTTGTGTCATGCCTAGGTGTTTTGTGATAGAAATAGATTTGACGGTCATTATACCAAGTTGATTTCAAACCAAGAGGATCAAAGGGCCTGATAGGGGGTAAAGTGAGGTAAGAGGTTTTTAGTAACCTTTGGAAATGGTTGTATAGGATTCAGCTAGAGGTGGGAAAGGTCTAGAAGTTATGGTTTCAATTGGTAATATGGGTGTGTTGGTAGCAATGGGTTTGTTAAGAGAGGGTTTAAGTAAGGTGGTTTGTCTGGTCAATGGTTTTGGTTTAGGTGTGTTGGTGGTTGGTGTGTCCAAGTTTAATAGTGTAGCTATTGGTAATCTAGGAAGGACCAATGCATCAGACAGTAAGTGGGTTGGTGTAACCAATGGCGGTAGATGACATATGTTAAAAGGAACTTATTTTTTAGGCAAAGTTGAGTAATGAGGCCCTAAGATAGAAGGCAAGGTAGAGGGAGGTAGAATCCTATCCATGTGGCTCTTCAACAGTGTCATCCCCTTGGTTGGTTTGGGTTGAGGTTTGGGCATAAGCTTGAATGAGGTTAATTCCACTTTCAAGGATGGGTGAACCAAGCTTCATTTAGGGAAGGCACAAAGAGTTTTAGAAGGTTTGGTTGGTGGTGAGCTCGTTGAAGAGGTAGTTGTTTTAGTTAATAGAGAAGGTGATGGGTTGGTAGAAGTTCTGATCGATTTAAGAGGTGGTGGAAAAATTATGGATTGGTTGGTTAAAGGCATGCTAGAAGGTTTAGGTTTGTTAATGTAAGGAATCCCTAACTGTTGCCCAAAAGTGGTTTGATTCATGTCTAGTTTTTGACCATACCTAACTTTTGAACGAATTTGGATAAAGGCTTATATACTAGTCTGGCCTCTTGGTTAGTGGGTATCAAGGATACACCTATGGGTTGAGGAGGAGGATTTGTAGCCTCATCTATCTCCTCAAGTAATGGATGTAAGTTTGGACTGGGTGGCTGCTCCATGAATGGTTTTTATGAAAAGGTTATTCCCTTGGGCATCCATAGTTGTGGTTTGTCTTATGATTAGGGAAGATGGTGGATTAGAAATGGTTGTTTGTTTAGATAGGCTATTCAAAGGGGTGTTTGATGATTCCAAAGCCTTTATGAGTGAAGTTAATGAAAAAATAACCTCCTCAGTTTGGGCCTTCGAAGGAAGGGAAAGTGACTGTACCACCTCAATGGGTAAAGTGGGGGAGAAGTAGGTAGGTTGGATGGTAAATTCCCCATTCATAAGTGTATCAAGGACCATATTGACCATGTGGGCATCATGAGAACATCCAGCCTATGTGTCCTCATTTTTGGCAGGGGAATGGCTGGGAAAAGGCTTCTTGAAGAAGATGTTAAGAGCTTGATTTTGAGGGGCATTGGGATTATCCAACATGAGTTCCCCCTTGTTGATAAGACTCTAAACAACATTATTGAGAGTATTACATCGAATGAAATCATGTCTAATTACTCAAATAAAATCATAAAGATCATTCTCATTATACCAAGCAGGTGCTAGATGAGAAGAATCAAATTACTAATGAGGTTTGATGGGGGAAACTGTATGAGGTTAGATTTTAGTAGTTTCTCTAGAACTGAGGCATAAGATTATCCAAGCAGAGTGAACTATTTTTATTTTTTTTGGTTTGGGTTCTTTGTGTTTTAGTTGAAGGTAATTATAGAATTTTACTCATTGGCATTAGGTGGAGGGGTGGTTTTAGGGACAACTACATTTGTAGTTCCCTTGCTCTTGGTTTCAGTGTTGGCTTGGTTGTCTAGTTTAAAGGAAGATATTTCTTTGGTCTTGAAGGTAGATTTTTTTTTAACTTCAATTTTCCCTTGTCTATGGCCTAATTTTATAGCTTATGCACCATGGTAAAAGTTTCATCAAAAGTTTTGAAGCTTTGGACACGTAGTGTAGAAGATATATGTTTGGTACATACTCAAGCAAAAAGTTCTATAACTTCATGATGAGGCAAGGAAAATGAAAGTTGTTTAATCAAGATTCTCCAGCAAGTGATAAAATTGATAATGGACTCATCATCAAATTATCTGATAGAATAGAGATCGGTGAAATAGACCTTCTTTAAAATGTTAATGTAAAAATGATCTAAGAAGACTTGAGCTAGTTGGGTGAAAAAAGATTGAATGCCTTGTAAGGGAACTATACCAGTCAAGTATCGAGCTAAATAAAAACATGGATAACGTTCAGAGGAGAAGGGCATCATCATAATAAATCATGTAACATGCATGCCTAAAATTCCTAAGGTGTTGTTGGGGGTCCTCCTTGCTTTAAAATTTGGTAAATTTTAGCAGCTCTTATTAAGGAGGGTAAGGTTTGATAGGGATAGAGGGATGAATAAGTTCATTATAAATATGCTAATAGGATAGGATGTTATGATCCCATAAAATGGATAAATTGAGGTTTGTCATCTTGTCCATGAGCATCTTCACTAGGTCAATTTGAGGTGGTGGACCAAAAGGGTTGTAAGGTGGATATTGTGGTTGAGATTAGGTAACATATTGGTAATTGTTTGGTGGTTGAGAGGCTATCACATTTTGGAATGTGGATGTTAAAGGTTGGGTATGTGGTATGTAAGGATAAGTGGATGATGGTGGTAGAGTAGTGGTTACATACCCTTGTGGGTTAGGGATGTATCCTAGATTAGGTGTGATAGGTACCTTTTGAGGGATTCCTATGGATTGGGCATAAATGGTAGTTAGCTTGGTAACAAAAAGAGAGGTCATGTCATGCTAATAGGTGGTGATGTAGAAGGGATAAATACCCCTAATCTTGATAAAGGGGTATTGACCAATGGGTTGGGGTTGACAGAGGGAAGGTTGGTAGTGTTGGTGGTAGGTGCTCTAACAATAAGTGGAGCATGATGGGTTGATGGTAGGGTTGTTTTTAAGGTGAAGGAATCACTGGTAGGGATAAAAGATGTAAGGTTAGTGGTTAGTTGGATAGGTTGGTTTTTAACTATGGCATCAGAGGGTTTAGTAGATGAAGATGTCAGGGTAGTTGAAGGTTGGGTGGTGACCACAACAATAGAGATACCCCTCATAAGGTGGGATGGACTACCATAAGGAAGATCCTCAGGTGGAGTTAGAACCAAGGCATGGTGAGGGGAGGTGTTAAGGTAGTGTTGGAGGGAAACTAGATTGTTGTCTATAGAAGTGGTAAAGTCCATGTCTCATTGGGAAAACAATCAAGGAAAATTAGGGATTCCCAATGAATGAGGTGAGTCTTCTACTTTGGAGATGTACTCCATAGATGAAGAGGTAAAAGAGGTTGATTTAAGTGATGGGTTATACTCTACTAGGTCTCTTCGTTTTTGGCAAGTGAGAACCATACAAGAAAGGGGGAGAGAAAAAAAACTCACCAATCAAATAGGAAGAAGACAAAAATATAATCAAGGAAATTAAGACACACACTATAAAGTACGTTAAGCCTAGAGGTTACTTTTAATCTTGTTTTTGGTTTATACCTTAGTTTATAATAATATGTGATAGAAGTTGGCTTGTAGATGAAGTACTATATAAGTAATATATGGTTGTTTTTGGGTTATGTAGGTGCTCAAAATAATCTATATTGGAATTAATATGTGGCTTGGTATTGGGGCCTACCCCCTCACTTCACACACTGTAACAATAAAGATGTCAGGTGTTTAGCCAATATATATTAATATACAGAGTTTATACTCAAATAAAGAGATAAGTTGGTTCTCCCCTTGGTAATGACCTCCAAGTAGGATTGCTAGGAAAGGGTTAGGTGACCTCTAGGTGATGAAATCCTGGTCGGGCCTTATCTCAAATTATTTTGATGTTTGATTGATGAAAGTGGTTTGGCTAGTGTGTGCAAAAAATGTGGTGCTATGAAAATATCAATGTGTTTTAATTTAAAGTGAACTAATGTTAAAATTAAGAAATGGATGTAGTTGATTTTAAGCCCAAAAGAAATTTTAGTTTCAATTATGAGCATAAATAGAGAGAAGAGCATACAAATGCAAAGAAAAATGTGAGTAAAGACTCCAGGTCCCATCGAGCATGCCATAATGTTTCATGTAAATTTTCACTTTAAGTTTTAAGGAAGAGATAAAAGAAACTCAATAAAGGTGTGGTTGAAAAACTTATTTGTTTGTGTGTATATTGAATCAGAAGATTGTGAAGAGTTCCTTTTTGGTTTGAGAGGAAGACCTGTAGATAAGAAAGCACTAAAGCAAACTTATTTGTTAGACAAATAGCTGGGTGGATTTTCTAGTAATAGCTAAATCCCATAAGAGAGGACTTCCTTAGGGGCTATCAATCCACACATTTTAAATAATTAAGTTCATAAAACTAGAAAGAAGGTACTTGCAAGGTACTTGCATCAATAATCAAAAAGTACTAAAGTTGAACACAAAAATGCTTGCTCAAGAAAATAGAATAGAAATGATCAAATTAGTGATAAAATAATTAATACTAATACTAAGGGGTTGGGGTATGCTTCAAAAAATTTGAAAGAGGTCTATGAGTGATCATAAACTTAGAAAATTAGGTATGGTTGAGGGTAAATAGGTGAAAATAGTTTGCTAGTTTTCGCTACCACAGTGACCACCGGTGGTTAGGATGGCCATCGACAGTTAAGATGACCATCAATGATTGTGTAGACCATCAGTGGTTGAGTCAACCATCGACAATTATTGTGTGAAGATCTAGGTTGTTAATTTATAAATAACAAGATCCATAAGATATATTCTGGGAGATGGGTAAGGGCTGGACTAATTATGAAATGAAAATAAAGTACATGAATATTGAAAAATAAGTACATGTCTTACCAAAATTCGATTAGGTGAGTGGTTGAATCAATTAGCCTATTGATAGATCTGGCTTGATTTTGATAGAGTAATGGTACTAAAAAACTTGGTTGAGAGGTGGCAGCAATTCAGCTCTCAATGAGATTGCTGATGATGCTTGATAACGCTGATGATGTTGATTGACCTACCAAATAAAACTCTTGAATCCCTGAGCTCCTAATAATTATTACAAATGGATTTGACCTCCCATGCCTCTCTCTCTCTTATAAGCATAAGCAAGAGGTGAAAGCGAAGATGTAACTAGGCCATCTAAATATAAATTGTCCATACAAAGGCTCCTAACAAGATTTAGACAAGCTCTATTTCGAAAATAAATGTGGTTGGTTTGCATGTGCTTTGTTAAGGAGGTAGACCCTGATCATTGATGGTTAGGGTTTCTCGTGATGACTATCGATGGTTACCCTAATTGTCGATCATTGGGTTCCAAAGGAAAGAGGTCTTAAAGGCCAAGTTGATTTAGCTTATGAATCTAATTGTGAGTGGGTTTGGTTAGGCCAAATTGGTGTAAATTAGTCCCAAGAGGGTCCTAGGTAGGCATGAGAGGTTGTCGACATTCGGAAGTATAGGTTTATAGATTTTTTATGTTTACACCAATATTTAAAGGGCCATGATGGGGTGGTAGTGGTGGCAGGAATTTTTCCTTGGAAAAGAATGAGCTGCAAATGGGAATTAAAATCACTTAAATGACCAATTAAAAAAATCTAATATAATATTAACATTTAAGAAAAAATTATCTATTTACTACACCTTGCTATTTTTGTTGTTGTTGTGGCTATTGTTATTGATGTTGTTGTTGTTGTTTCTATTGATGTTGTTGTTGGGAAACTCTTAAAGCTCTGCCAAACCCAGCTGGTGTTTGCAATATAGATTACGTAGGCTCTGCTATATATATAATAGAGTTAAAATATTATAATGATAAAAGAGTATTAAATCAAAGCAAATCTAGTTTATGAATGTATACGAATAACATGAGTGGAGGGTTGTGTTAGAGGTGTAATCAAACTCTGCATTCACATTCTTCTTATCAATTGTTGCTTGAGCATCTATGGAGTTGATTTTGCATCCTCCTCCATCTCCATTTCTACTGAGGCCTCAGGAGGTATATGTCCCTTGGTGTATTTCCCTTGGAAATCGTATCATATAATTTTTTATACAAGAAAAAGATATTTTATTTAAAATGAAATAGATCAAAATTTATGTAATTATATGAAATAGATATAGGAGAAAGCTCAACAGTCAAAAAACTACTCAAACTAACCTCATATGCTCCAAGGGAGAGTGTGTTGACAAACATTATAGGATTGAGAGCTGAAGGAACAAAAGATGCTTGTAAATCCAAAATCTCTTTGTAGTACAATGCAATGATATAATTACAACAAGAAAATTGAGTATGTTCATTACATAGAGCATAGTTCAAATCATCTTTGATTCTACTAGAAATAAAACTACACCAGTCCAATGGTTGAACACCTAGTGTACAAAGAATATAAATCAGAGCCCATAATGGAATATTGGATGGTCTACCCTACAAAAAAATTCTTGCTTGGAAAAGTTCAAGCATTCCTATTAGGAAAGGGTTTTTAACATATTCAATTTTTAGTCCCTTTTTACCATGGCATTGAGGATCTATAAAAAAAGTTACCAAGTTAGAATAATAGAAGTAAAACTATTCAAAAATCAACAATTATAAATTTTACAGTATATACCATCCACCTACAGTGAGTAATGGGACTCTAAATACTTTTTGTCATCATTATTTAGCAAAGACTTTGTGGTGACTAGGTCCCCATCCTTGTAAGGTAGACATGTTAGTCTCTGAATATCCTTTGGATAGATTCTAAATGAAACATTTTGGGAGCCCAAGTTGATGTGAAATGTGGAGAAAGAAGTATCAAAGCTTTGCAAGAGAACATTCAACAAAGGAATATCTTTGTCATACTGGGGCATGTAAATAATGTCATTGAACTTACAAGGCTCCACCCAACCATTGTATGTGTCATGCTTCTACAGAAGCCTTTCAATGATGGTGTACGTCAAATTTTGGAAAGTGAGTTTGGAGCTTCCAATTACCATTGTGCCAATGTTGAAAGAGGTTTGAGAAATGGAAGCCATGGAGTAAAAATGGTTTTGGAAGCCAGGGAAAAGAGGATAATTTTTAAACATAAAAGAAGTGGATAAAATGGAAAAATGTGCAAAATGAGGTGCATTTTGAATATTTATAAGCTTTGAGCTTGAAAAGGGCAACCACTTGTATGATGTAGGCATTCACTAGAGACACCTATATCATAGCTGAGAGGGACACATCAACATTGGTCAAAGGCCTTCATCTACATAGGTGCCTACCTATAATGCATAGGTTCTCACCTAGTTTTCATAGGCATTCATTTGGATCACCATTCACCTGGTCCACACAGGAGTTCTTCTAGTTCACATAGGCATTCATTTGGTTCACACAGGTGTTCATCTAGTCTATGTATGTGTTCATTTATTATTCTATGGTGCATGCATGAAACATGCCTGCCTATAATGTAAAGGCATCTATATACATCAAGAAAAGTCACCTTCCTACATAGGCATCCATCTACACAAGCGCTCATCTATAATTATTTGGCATGCATTTATTTTATGTAGGCATTTATTTTATTTACATAGGCATTTGTTTGATTTAAAACATGTCATCAGTCATCTATGTGCCATTGGCACTCTCTTGCATCATGTTGACATTTGTTTACATCTCATTGATGTCATCATTTGATTATGTTTCTTGGCGTTCGTCCACGGTTGTAGGCTTTGTGTGATTCATCACTTGGCATCACACAATTCACCTCTACAATGATATGGCTTCCAACGTGATTCACCACCATTGTAAATCAAATTCACCTTGGGACCTCCATGGATTTTTTTATAGGGCCTACTAAAATAAACCCTGATCGACACACATATGTACTTTAAAATAATTCCATTGCTAGGACTAATAAATTTGTCAGGCCAATTTTAGGTGTAACAATATATTTGAAAAGGAGTAAAGAGAGATGACAGATGAACCATAAGAAAGGATGAACTTATATCCATCGATTTTTATTATTTACACCCATATGAAAACCCTAAACCCATACACATTTACCCTACAAGGTAACAAAGAATGAACTTATAATGTAGAGAAATTAATTTCCCAATATATTATATCTTGACAACTGAACCTCAAACTAAGTATAATTATTATTTTAATCGCAAAGACCATATGTTCCTAGCACTAACAAATAAAAAATAAACATATTCAACATAGATTCATTAAAAACATTATTCTTTTTTATGATTGAAAAATAAATATTGGGCCATTGAACATTGAAAAAAAACCACTTTTGTTCAAAGACACATCAAGATAATAGTGGTCCAACCTTTAAGAGTGAGGTCAAATAATTGGACATTTTTATGATGCATGGGACATATGCTATTTAAGAAAGTAAGCATTTGTTGACAACACCACATTTATAATTTGATTAATGTAACAATGGGCATAATAATGATTAGAGATCAATGAGAAGAAAATTAGTTTAAGAATGGATTAGATAAAAAACATGTAGTGTTTTTCTAATGAAGAGCATTTATTAGTTTTATCGTTAGATAAAACATTTATTAGTTTTATGAGTCCAATTTTTATTAATTTCGTGAATCAAACATAAATGTGTTAATTTATATTTCAATAATTGATATATAAATGATTCCCCTTGTTGAGGTTATAGAAACACAAATTTATATATTCCTAACTGGGGTTAAATTTTATGACCATACAAACATTTTTAAAAATTTTAACTGTAAAATAGGGTTGGAATTTTTCAAAGACCATATTGGATGATAGAGGAAAACTTTGGTGGACTATAAAAATTTATGAAGGATTATATGTATATCTATTTACTTTATAACAAATATATATTTAATATTTATATGTTTTCTTCTTTATAGATGAGACATCCAAGCTTTTGAAGGGAAAAGTCGAATAGGTAGCTGTAATAAAAAAATTCCTAATAAAAAGGGTTGATTGTCCACTTTAATCCATGATTCCACCCAAAAAAAATTATATTTAATTATTTTTATTTAGTTTGATATATTTTGAGTTCCATTTTCTTTCTTGGCTAACTTCAAAGATCATTTCCATGCATCTGTACCTCTTAATAAGTAATATAATTCTTTTCTCATCTTATGATGAATAAAAGGTCATTGAATACATGTGCTAACTGCCAAACCACCACATGTTATTTTTTTCTCTCATAAGTTGCTTACATAATTAATTTTCAATGACGTATAATTATCAAGCTAAGAGATTTGGTAGATACATATTTTTTCCTTCTCGTGGAATAACATAAATTCAAAATCAAGATGATTACTCTTCCTATAGACCAAGAACTATGTATTTATAGATAAACTGAATTCAAATTAGGACCCTATTGGCACCCAAACCAACCTCTAATGGTTAAAAAGGAGAAAAAATATGGGAATAAGAAGCAACGGCACATATGTCTAAATGATATGTACCACGGTGCCCAAGATTAAGAATGTGGGGTGACAATAAAGTTTGGTTATATAGAGAATGCATAAAGACGCATTTAAAAATAATAATTAATACACATTCAATGGATCAGAAGTCTTAACTTGTAGGAAATGCAACTTATATTCAATAAGAAAGAATAGGAAAAGGAGGTACAATGTGTTACAATGTGTGTGTTACAGAGTAGATACACGAAGCCTATTATCTATGTTATGACTATGTATTGCATTGACCCCTAGATGGATGCATATATTACATATTTATAAAAAAATAATACATGAATGGATACAACTATTTCCAGATACAAATAAGATGGTTACAAGTCACATCTTCATCCTTGTTGGGTGATGATTGAGCTACCAAGTTGGTGGAAAGTAACGGTCCAACTAATAGATACCTAGATAGAAAGTGCCACCTGACAAGCCACATAGTTGGAGCAGGATGAAATATCAATGTGTTGGATTGAAGATAAGTTTGGTCATGTAAGTCTACAAGTGAGTATCAGTAAGGTACATAGCACTACATGTTAAGCAGTGCATAGTGGGGTTCATAGGCTATGATCAGGTATGCTCAAAGTATGTAAGTCTATGAGTGGGCATGGAACTTATACACAAGAGTGTAAGTAATATTTGTACAAAGGAGTGTATAAGATTACGTATAAGGTGAGATATTTGTGTAGATAAACAAGTGAGAAGCTTATTTTTATATGCATGAACTATGCATGAATCGCTAAAGGAGCCACCAAAAAGGGTGTCAGGAGAATTTGAGCACACCTGATCATCCCAAGAGAGTGCGTACACTTTCATAAAAAGGGTCCAATAGGAATATATAAGGAGAATTAAGTTAATGATAGGGGGTGGGTTTGGGAGAGGGATTAAGGACCATCAAAAGTCAATAAAACTTGCCAATAATACCTAATTTGAACCAATAATCGACAAATACAAAGACATGCTAAAATCATATTTAAACTAAATTAAAAAAACTTCAATTTTTAGATATATAATTAATATGAAGAAAAATCAAAAAGCTAATAGTGTAAATTTAGAACCATGGCTCTATCAAAGCTTCCATGTAAATAATAATAAGCATAAAGATACAAATTAGGTGGAGAGGCTATGTGGACCATCTATCATTACATTGTCTCTCAAATGTACCTTTGCAAACCTTTTTTTTAAATACACAATATTTAATTATGTTACATAATGATTTTCATGGCTTCAACATCCACATATTTAGTTTTACAATAGAAAGATGTCTAGCATAAACAATGCAGACTTATTCCAAGCATTTGAGAATGGATCAACATATTTTATTATGGTGTAACTTTTCCTCTAAATGTTTTTTGTTAATTACCAGGTCATGTAAGCAACTGTAGATGTTGTTTGATGTTTGAGGCCTTTTAGAATATGTAGTTTCCATATTTTTAATTCATAAATTTGGGATTTATAATTCATCTATATCATTAGTATTTCAAAGTAAATATTCTAAATTCGTATTCCCATTATCATGAATTTTTCCATTTGTGATCACATGGTGTTTATGGTAGAGTTTTAATGCTATTTATGTTATGCTAGCATTATGATTCTATGACATTACTTCTTCTAAATTAAGGAGTGACCCATAATTCATAATAAATTAGTCTGCATCTATGTTGCACCAAACAAATTTTGGGTTAAATTTTCCAATTTGGTGTATTTTAAAGTTATTGGTGATAGTCCAAGTTGTCAAATAAAATGTGTTTTTGGACTTAACCATTTTCATAAAATTCAAGAACATGATTTATGTACCCAACAAACCTAGAAGGGAAATCAATCCAAACCTCTCAAACATGTTGGACATGCAATCACATCCAAAATAGTGCATGAGAATGACTTCATACCCATCATGCCCATGTAGTTAGGTTATCTCAAACATGTGGGTGTGATGGATGCCTAATCTTCTTGGCACACTAGACATAAAAGCACATCCAAAATAGTGTATGAGTACAACTTCATGCTTGATAATCCTACATATTCAAGTTATCCTAATCTTATGGGTGTAATGGATACAAAGCCACACCCTGATCGGGGTAACCCCTAATATCACATCTGATGTGTTTGAGGGGTTGAGTTGACCCAATAAGCATAAGAGTCATGTATTTGTAGTGGGATTCAATGGCCCAATCACATCGATAATCCCCTGATTACTTTATAGATTCACACTATTGTACCTAGTTAGTGAAAAAAATGTCAAGCTACAACAAACTCAATTGTTGAGCCAACACAACCCAAGAATTCCTCCCTTCCACCATTTGAATATGAAGAAATGAAAATACACCAAAGTATAAACAAAATCATCATCTCTCCAAACACTTTACATTGGTACCATTTTCATGGGATTTGAAGCCCATTTCAAATTATTTTCATATCAAGGGAAGATTGGCGTACCTTGGGTATACCAAAATTTTGCATAACTCTTTTAGCATCCTAGTGAAGAATTTAAAGGTAAATTAAAAAATTTCATGACCATTGTGGGTTTCTCTCTGAAACCACAAACATTTTTTATCATCAAACTCGAGTAGAAATCTCTTTGCTCTTACTAAAATAACTTTTTATGATACCAAAGTAGCCAAAATGAAGTCCAAATACATGGGTTATGAGTTCGTGTTTGTCTAGGGACTAATATCCAAGAGATTGATGACTCAAAAATTGGGCATGAAGATCTGGAATTGTTTCATAATATAATCAATGTAACTAATCCTATTTTCATGGCATCTCTCTTATCAATGAGCAACCTCCTAGAATCAGTTAGTTTTCCCACCTTAGTGCAATGCACAGATTTAGAATTCATATATGCATGATACTACAATTAAGATACCAAAAATAATTGGCCTATAGGTGGTGTTTTAATGGCTAAGCTTAATGGTGACACCATGGAAAAGACTGTCAAGATACTTCAAAAGGATAATTATACAAATATGAACATAAATCTTGAGTATACCTATTGGGGAAAGAACCTAAAGAAACATCTCACAAACATCAATAATGGGTGGTTAAATCATAAAATATGAGGCCTATTGAAACTTGAAAAGATATTTTATAGGTAATATTTCAAAGAAGAATTATGAAATATGATCACTCTTATAAATAGGGTGATATGGAATAAGACCATGATATAATTCCACCCTTGAATGTTTTTAGCTATGAGCATCATTTATAGTGGAAAAAAGTTCATCGATTGTGCAAGCATCAACAACAATGCATCACATCAATAATTCACTAGTCAAAATGTCACCAAGACATTTTCCATGACTTATTATATGGTATATTCTTTGGTTTCCCAATAGATTTACCTTGATATCACTCAATTGGAAAATGTTGGTTTTATAACCAAGGTACATGAGTTTTATCCATAGCTGGCTCTATAACAAAAAACACTTCATAGGTTAGTCAACAATGCATGCACCATGATATTTGTACAATCACTGAAGGAAGATTGGGTAACAAGGATCTCTAATGAGGAATGAATCATGTGTCCCAATATAGAAGCTACTTCATTCAATTCCAGAAGTTTGCTTACATCGAAATAGGAGGATTTTATGGTTGTCCCCTTAGACTCCCATGGCTGAAAAGTAATAAAGTTTTTCTTATTAAAATATGCAAGCAACTGGAAGAAGTCCATAAGAGCTACAGGGAAAATCATGTTGATGGTATATTTATTCCAATCACATTAGACCATTACATCTACAAAAATTAAATGATGCTTATAATATTGAGTGTTGGATCCTAAATTTTGTATCAATTTATCCTAAGTGTTTATTGATGGGTGTGGAAGTAAACTTGGGTACAAAAGTAAGCCAAGGCGTAGAAGACATTGGTATGGAAGAAACAAGATGTGAAGCAAAAGGATGCAGTAAACATAGAGGAATAAAGGGCATAAGACTCAATAAATTGGCATATGACTTGCACAAGGGCATAGAAGGTGGAAGTAGTTAAGGAAATGGTTTATACTGTTAGGGTGTGGAGCTAAAAGCTTCAACTATTGCAGACATGAGGAAAGTAGCTGAAGAACCAGAAGCACCGATGTTGGCAGCATGACTGATGTCAGTCAGATGCAGTGCAGAAGGCAACCGGCGATGGCAGCTAGTCAGCTAACGTCAGTAGCACCAGGCAAGCAGGGACCGGCATCGGTCTCCTGTGCGTTCTAGAACTGCTGTTGACGAACAGTCAGTTAAGTGAAGTGAGTGTTTGCATGTTAAATGACTAATTTAAGTCACGAGCTGCGTGTCTAATTATTGTAGTTAGAGTTCTATTTTTTTAACCATGGGATTTTATTTAAAGACCCATGAGGCATGTATTGTAATTATCAAGCAGGTAAGTAAAATCATTGAAGCAAATAAGGTTAAAGAGATCTACAGGTGTAAGGTCAAGGAGATTCGCTGAAGCATTCAAGGAGGGATAATAACTCAGGTTATAGAGTTGTTGTGTTGAGCAAGAGAGAGAGGGAAGAAGGTCTTGAGGTGTGGCAAGCCTTTGAGGTGGAGGAAGAAGTGGCATCTTCCTTATTGTATTTTCTTCTAGTAATATTTAATACAAGAGTGTGTAATGTCTCTCAAATTCTTTGTTATCTCAAGTTTCTAGTTAATCATTCTGGTATAATTCCGTGTTTAATTGCTTATAAGAAAGTAATCAATTGTGCTTCTATTGGATAAGGGGTCCCTAACAGTTGGTATCGGAGCTACGGCTTGCAGGGAGCAGGTTATTGCTTGTTGATTACAGGTCATTCATAAGTTTCTAATTGAGTGGGAGTTCAGCAATGGCAAAAGAAAGTAAGCTATGAATGGAAAAGTTTAACGGCAAGAATTATCAACATTGGAGGATGCAGATAGAGGATTATCTGTATCAAAAGGATTTATACTTACCGTTGGGTGGGGTTGCATTCAAGCCCACATATATGAAGGATGAAGAATGGAGTGTTCTTGATCAAAAGGCTCTTGGTTCCATAAGGTTGAGCCTTGCATCATCTGTGATTTCCAACTTGTCACAGTGCAAGACAACGGAAGAGTTGATAAAATCCTTGGTGAATTTATATGAAAAGCCCTCGGCTTCTAATAAGGTATATCTTATGAAGCAGTTATTTACTTTGCAAATGCAGGAAGGTGGATCGGTACATACTCATTTTAGTGATTTCCATGGTTTGGTAAACCAATTAGCTTTAGTCAATATTGTTTTTGATGATGAGGTGAAGGCTCTCTTGATTTTATGTTCTTTGCCTGAAAGTTGGGACAGTTTGGTTATGGCAGTAAGTAGTTCTACATCTACTTCTAAAATATTAAAAGTTGATGATGTTGTGAGTGTGATCTTGAATGAGGAAATACGCAAGAGAAGCACAGGTGAATCATCAGGGAATGCTCTAAGTGCAGAAAGCAAGGGAAGGCAAAGGGAGAAGGTTGAGCAAGGGAAATCAAGGTCGGGAAGGAGATCTGAATCCAAAGGTATTACCTGCTGTATTTGTGGAAAGAAAGGACACACAAAGAAGGAGTGTTGGTTGCGAGATAAAGAGAATCAACATGCAGGTATTGAAGAAGCAAAGGATGCAAATATTATGGTATAAGATGCTCTCATACTTTCTTTGGATAGTCAGGTAGGATCATGAATTTTAGATTCTGGTTCTTCTTTTCATGCATCCCCAAATAGAGATTTGTTCCATGAGTATGAACAGGGAGACTTTGGAGTGCTTTATTTAGGGGATGGTACGCCTTGTCAAATAGTTGGCAAAGGGAAAGTGCAGCTGAGATTGCAGATTGACAACACATGGGTGTTGAAGGAGGTCATGCATGTCCCAATTCTAAAGCAGAGTTTGATTTCTGTAGGAAGGTTGGGTGATGAGGGATGCACAATAACCCTCACAGCGGATTCTTGGAAGGTTACCAAGGGCACACTTGTTCTAGCAAGAGGTACGAAAGTAGATACTCTTTATCTATCTACTTGTATTGTTGATTCTACTTCTGGTTTATCTACTTCAGCTGTAGATTCGAAGATGAAGCTTAATAGGCTTGGTCACATGAATAAGAAGGGAATGGAAATTCTTGATTCAAAAGGTATGTGTTCAGATTCAGAAAGCATAGATAGAGTTCATTACAGAAAAAGGAAATTTGATGCTTTTGACAAGAACAAAGAAGCCTTGGTGTTTATGGAGGAGATGAAGCACAAAGATCAGTCACAGGAGTTGAATAAATCTGAGCAGGGCAGTATGGACAGAGTTTTGATCCAAGATGAGCTCGCAGATGAAGATTTCATCACTTACAGGAACACACAGACACCGATGTCGGTCACTTGGGACCGACGTCGGTCATCCAGATACCGGCATCGATCATGTGCAGATCAGCAGGGTCAGTAGAGTCGGGCAAGATAAGTCTGACGTCGGTCATCAAGACTGATGTTAGCAGGTGGGACACCGGCATCGGCCAGGGAAATGACGTCGGCAGTCATGGTCAGTTCAGGGAACCAACATCGGTCGGGAGCAGACTGGGAGATGGTCGAGATCGGTCACTGAAACGGATGTTGGGTGGGCAGCAAGCTGTCAAGGAGTCTTAAACACCCATATGGAGGTCAGAAATGGTAAGTGAACCTCATATTCGTTGTTCACCTTCTTTATATTGCTTACTGATAGTCAAGAACTAGGAAGATGGTAGAAGCAATGCAGGTAGAATCCAAAAACAGTGGGAGCTTGGCATGGATGAGGAGTGTGAGTCCTTGGAGAAGAACCAAATAGGTAATTGTTGGTAGAGTTGTCAGCTGAAAGAAAGCACTGGATGAGGGATGGATTCCCATATTAGAGAAGAGAGTGGATGGACACGTGAGATAGAAGGCTATGGTATATGGTCTTGATTAGGTTGCAGGACAATGGAGGTTTGACCATTGTATTTTATCTTTACCAGGTTGGATAATATTAGCTACATTATCCTATTATTGTATTGTGTTACTTGTTGCAGGGTTTCATAAACAGGGAGTTTTTTGAGCTAAGGGTAGAGTTGGTTTAGAAGTATGTCATGAAGAATTTGGGAGCAGCAAAATTCTTTCGGCATAAGTGACAGGTATTGCATCACAGGTTTAGTGGTGGTTGGTCTTCAAGAGTGACTTTGAAGAGGGATACAGAGCCAAGGGAACAAAATAGATGGTGTACAGGTATAGGTACAGTTGCAGCTATTTATCTCCAAGTGGGAGATTGTTAGGGTGTGGAGCTAAAAGCTTTAACTATTACAGACATGAGGAAGGTTGCTAAAGAACCAGAAGCACTAGCATTGGCAGCATGATCGATGTTGGTCAGATGCAGTGCAGAAGGCAATCGGTGATGGCAGCTAGTCGGCTGACGTCGGCAGCACTAGGCAAGCAGGGACCGACGTCGGTCTCATGTGTGTTCTAGAACTGTTGTTGACAAATAGTCAGTTAAGTGAAGCGAGTTTTTGCATGTTAAACGACTAATTTAAGTCACGAGCTGTGTGTCTAATTATTGTAGTTAGAGTTCTATTTTTGTAACCATGGGATTCTATTTAAAGACCCATGAGGCATGTATTGTAATTATCAAGCAGGCAAGTAAAAGCATTGAAGAAAGCAAGGTCAAGGAGATCAACAGGTGTAAGGTCAAGGAGATCCGCTAAAGCATTTAAGGAGGGATAATAACTTAGGTTATAGAGTTGTTGTGTTGAGCAAGAGAGAGAGGGAAGAAGGTCTTGAGGTGTGGCAAGCCTTTGAGGTGGAGGAAGAAGTGGCATCTTCCTTATTGTATTTTCTTCTAGTAATATTTAATACAAGAGTGTGTATTGTCTCTCAAATTCTTTGTTGTCTCAAGTTTCTAGTTACTTAATCATTCTGGTATAATTTCGTGTTTAATTGCTTATAAGAAAGTAATCAATTGTGCTTCTGTTGGATAAGGGGTCCCTAACATATACGATTATTAGAGGAGAATAATTCAAGCATGGATCTAGCACTAGCCTGCTAGAATATAGGCACACAACATTGATATCTAGCATAGATTTGGTATATAGGGGCAGTTAGGCCCATATCTACAAGAATTCAATGTAATGATGCACCATGACTCATTTTTGATTAATGGTCATTGGCAAGTCATCATTTTTATATTCATGTTGTAACTAAATGATCAAGGTAGAATCATGTATAAATACCCCTGGTTTTACTTTAGAAGGTTTTTGTTGATATTGTTGGTTGTTTTTGTGTAATAGTAAATGTAAATGTGAGCTTATGTTCCTGATATGCATCAAGAACTATGTATGGTGGCTAGTGACATAATAAAGTGGAATATTTGTGTTGATTGAAATACATGAAAACTTGTTATGGAATTACTGGTATTAATATTCTTTTTTTTTATTTGTGCTCCTCTTACTGTGATAAATAGTTTAATTATGGAATGATTACATGGTATGAATTAGCTTAACTATGATAGTGTTAATTAGAACTAAGTGCATATTCAAGCACCTTAGTATAAAAATACCAATGTGTACACCATCACATGACATAATCGGTCTTAAGCCATGTGCTTTGGGTGAGAGTGTGAGACCAATTCTCATGTGATATGCCAACATGCTAGCTAGTTGGATCTCTTCTCCTCTTTACACATGCAACTAGGGAAAGTAATGCTAAACTAAAGGAAAAGAACCCAAAATTTTTATTATATTGTTAGGACCCATTTCACTTGCTAGCATGATGGTAGGAAATTGGTTGAGCGACTTTATTTGGAGAATATTGAGTGATGGATTGGTACAATAGAAGAGAATTTTGTGCTCCAATACCTTGAACTAGGAATTTTTACATGAACATGGGTAGAGAAAAACTTATATGATTCTCTATATGAAACATTATTTGTATAATTACTCATGCACTTACATGCTTAGTTTTAGAATATTGCAAAATTGTTCAAGAAATAATGGGTGGAAGGCTTCATGTTCAATAGAGCATCAGATAGCCCTGGTTAAGTTACAAGTTGTTTGGACACGTGTAATAGACATCTAGTGGAATGGAACACTTCAATGTTATATTTTTAAATTCACAGTTTATACATATTCTTACTCAGAAGAAGTGCAACTTAACTGATTAAGAGAGTCATGAAGAAGGTATATCAAATAGTTCCCTTTAGAGATTAAAAATCCTATGGTTAATTTTGGACTTGAGAAATTTTCTATGGATGACTAAACCCTATTATGCATGAGTAGTGCAACTAGTGGGGAAATAGTGGGGCATGCATTGGTATAAGATTGGGAGTCTAACATGGAATTCAGGTTGTAGGAACAATACAAGTGAAAGTATGAAAAGGCTAGGCATAGGGCTATGAGAGGCAATGAACTAGAGGATCAATGAGAGGATGCTAGGAGTGTTGTGGGTATCTTTAAGAGAATGAAAAGGTATAAGTAATACCCCTACCCACAAGCTCATTCCATTTAATAGCACAAGTAAGTATAGGAGAACCAAGCCATGCATTGATAGTGGTACCCAATATAGATAGATGTAGTTCCCCCACCATAGCACATGTTCATGCATTTGAGTTTGATATAATTTTTGTAAGAAATTGGGAGTACAAGTTCAACATAATAATCTACCTTTAACATTGAATTTTCCATTACAAATATGACCTATGGCCTACCCTTATCAAATCAACCTTCTTTAGTGCCCACTTCATTTGGTGCACTTACTACAGGAGGCATGGGAGGAAGCATTGGAGGTGGTTCTATTGGAGGAGGATCAGTTGGTGGTGCTAGAGGCTAAAGTGGACCTCCACCACATAGTTTAAGAAGTGTTGGAGGAAATTTACAATAGTTTCCACTACAACCACTAAGTGCACTAATGGTGTACTACACTATGGCACTTCATCTCCTTGAATATTGACGTGTTGAAAACATGACATAATAAGTTCACAAGTGTGAACTCATTTGGAAAGCACAGATGATCACTTCTTCAGAATGAAAGATTCTCAATTTAAAACTATGTTTCTCTATCACATGCATAAATGGTACCATAAATTTGACCCTCATCAAGCAGTTGTGAGCTATGAAGTGTGGAAAACTACATTTCTTTAGGAGTTTGACATTCTTGAGTTTGAGCAAAAAAGCATTGTTGCTCTAAAAGACATAAAGAAAGAGATCACTAAGAGTGTGCACGAATATGATGCACATTTTAAAATGATTCTTTCAAAACTATCATTTGAGATTAACTCAACATAACATGCTCAATGGTTTTTGGGAGGGCTATTACTTCCATTTTGTCTTGCCCTCTCTCAAAAGACCTTTATCGACCTACACGAGGTAATGGAAGCTGATATCTTCATCAAAGTTGTGGGGAGTATAAATACAGGTAATAGCCCCTTTATAGAGGCTCAAATTGCTACTATGGCCTCTCAAATAGAGATGTTAATGGCTAATAATGTTCATGACACCCACGGTGGCTTATGGTGTGTTGATTGTGAGGTAGAGGGGCCATAATAAGAATAATTTCCCATGGAGGAATGTTTGTGCCGTAACAAAATAGTCTTATGAAATATACCTAGAGGATCATGATGTAAGGAATTGTCCCTTTTTGCAATGTGATACGTAGGCTAAAGTGTCACTATAGTGTAAAATTTGTGATGCATACATGCATGATACCAATGACTTCCAAGTCATCAATGAAATCCATAAATCACACATAAGAGGGACTCATCGAACTTATGTTGAAAATAATAAATATTCTATTAGAGGACAATCATTTTAGGGTTGAAGACATGGAAATGGGCATAGGGGTGGTTTTTTTCCACTTAGGACCTATTACAAGTGTGGATCTCCAAACCACTATCAACACAATTGCCCGCTTTACCCAACTTGCACCTTTTGTAAGAATGAACATTATCTAGAAGAATGCCCTAAAGTATCTATGGCTATCACTAAGGAGCATAATGATAAGGGTGATGGGATGATTCATGTTACCAAAACTCCAAATATTCAATAGAGATCGTGTCCTACCACACCATCAACAAGACCTAAGGTAATCATTATAACAAGTGGTGCTCATTCCTAACCTATTTTTATTCTACCTATGGAGAAGGTTCAATGTGAAGAACCATGTGCTCAATACTACCCTAATGCTCAAAAATAGAAAGAGGTTTTACATAACATAATGGCCTTGGTACATTATTTCCAAGGTGAGATTGAGTTTTTGAAGGAAAAAGATGAAACCTTATACCCTAAGATGCAAAAATAAACTATCTTGATAGAATTCGAGTAGGATGAATTTTGAGATCTATGTAAACTATTCCTTAATGAAAATATCATTCCCCTCTTAAAGAACTAGTTTCGACAATAGACAACCAATATTCCTACAAATCATCATTTGAACCATGTAAGCTAGAAATAAGCCTATGGCCAACTAGATGTCGAATGTAATAAGGAGATCATGGTAAATGCATCCATTGATAATTAGATGATCCAAGATATACTGGTGGATACTAGTGTGGAATTTAATGTTCTCACAAAGGATGTGTAGAGGAATATGGGTATCCCCACTTTGAAACCCTCCCCACATGTTCTATTTATGGCCAATAAAACTTGAATGGTGCTTATAAGATTTATCAAAGATGCCACCATTAACATTGTGGGTGTCCCTTTTAAAGGTGATTTTGAAGTGATTGAACTAGCTGAAGCTGATGATTTTCTAGATCTATTGGGTCAACCATGGTGCTATGATAATAATTTTAAATTGAATTTTAAGAAATGTTACATCATCTTTGTGAATGACACCTAGCACGTAGTTATTCCTCTAACTATGATCAAGATCCCCCTTTTATAGAACCAGTTAATGTTGATGAGGACCTCAACCACATTTATAACATCATGACATAAGGAAATTAACATGTAGATCCTACTCTTGATGGTCTGCTTCACTAGAGAGAAACATAATCCATCTCTAACACCACTAACATTATTTGTGAATATTGGGCACATGGATAATATGACGGCATAGGATGAGGTTGTGTTATAATTGGTCAACAAATAAATGCTCCATGTAAGCTACCTAGACACTATAAGTCTATTTGACTCATTGGTAGATGACTCATGAATGCACCACCCTTCTAATTAGATCAAGCCCCTAGGTTTCATGGCCAAATTGAAGTCTAGGAATACTTACAATAATGAGAGGTCTACTATGTTTGTGAAGATGAATGTATGCGTGCACTCCTTATTTTACTTCAAGGAATCACTACCTATTGGTAGGCTACACATAAATATAGTTTTTTCACATGAGAATAAGTATGTGCCATAATGCATCATCACTTTTACCATGACAACTAGGCTCACATCATAATCAGTTACAATGGTATTGAGTCCCTAGGTGACCATCTAGCCTCTTGTGAGAATATTTACAATGTCAACAAGACATTTCTACCAAAATCATTATGGGTACATGCATTTTATGGCACTCCACATACTTGGGTTAGAGCATGGTATGTTAATCAAGAGACATGCC
This sequence comes from Torreya grandis, assembly GCA_037957365.1. Lineage (NCBI taxonomy): Eukaryota > Viridiplantae > Streptophyta > Pinopsida > Cupressales > Taxaceae > Torreya > Torreya grandis. The sequence goes on along the minus strand of JARHVA010000707.1, from coordinate 1,277,212 downwards.
TAGATACAGATACCTAGGAATGCATCAAACATGGTATGCTCACTACCTTTGCATACTCTTTACCTTGATTACATATGAACTTATATTTATAAGTGATCCATCAAGTAGTACTAGGTGATCAAACACTATTTGAAAATAAAATATAAACCATGCATGATGATGTTGAGGACAAATTTCCATCTTCCAAGAACTTGATACTCTTAGCATGAATGAATTATTACTTGACTTACAGTCTATATTTAACCATAGGGAACAAATTTGGAAGGGTAAGCAGAAGGTGGTATGTCAAGTTGATGAAGGGACTAACAGCAATCTTCTAGAACCACCATTTGATCACTTAAACTTGCCTATAAAATATGGGGCACATGAGGTAATAGATAACATGCAATCCAAATAGAAACCATATTCTACACTACTCCAAATGATTCAGTATAATATTGGTACATAATATACCCCTAAGATGGCTATTGTAGGAAACTACTGGTCTAAAATAGAATTGGCTAAACTCTTTAAACTACTACATGAGTACACAGATTTTTTCCCACTTAACTACACAAAAATGAAAGGAGTACATCTGACATTGGGAAAAATGCACATCAAATTAGTTGAGGGTGTTCATCAAGTCAAGAAGCGACCATATCAAATGAATCCTAATCTACATGCACAAGTTGAAGAAGAAATTAATGGCATGTTTTATGCTAAGGTTATCATACCCATCGAAGAATATAAATGGTTTATCCCCATCATGATCAACATCAATAAATATGGATAAATTTTCATTTATGTACATTATAGACAATTAAATATTGTCTATGTTATGGACCCATTTCCCACACCATTCATAAAGGAGATTTTGGAAGGTGTCGATGGTTTTGAAATCTATACCTTCACTTATGGATTTTTTAGGCTGTCATCAAGTATAAATCTATGAGGAATATAAGACAAAAACCAATTTTGCCACTGAATGGGGGTCCTTTGCATATAATATTATGCCATTTGGTTTAAACAATGCACCATTAATCTTTTCTTGTTTTATGGTAGAGGCATTTAAATATTTCATCCACAAGTTCCTTCAAGTCTATTTGGATGATTAGATCGTATATAGTTTTGTGCATGAAGATTGTTCCAATTTATGCCTCATGCTTGAGCATTATCAATAACTTCATATTTCTTCAAACCTTAAAAAGTATATCTTTTCCACACTTTTTGGGATCTTGTTAGGGCACATCATTTGTTAGGATGGGTTGCTGGTGGATTTGGCCAAGATAGTGGTTATTGTTCAACTTTCACCACCAACCACTTAATGTGAGGTATGTGCCTTTCTTAGTCACACATGCTATTATCTTAAGTTCATTCATAGTTATGCTAACATAGCTAATTCATTATAATAATTGCTTTAAAAAAATTGTCTTTTTCTCAGACTGAATGTAATCAACAAGAGTTTGAGACCTTGAATGAAAAATTGGTAACTTTACCCATCCTCCAATGTCTAGACTAGATGACACCATTTAATGTACACATCAATGATTCTGGCATGGTGATTGGCATTATCCTTATAGCCTAGTGAAGGGAATCTAGATCATCTTATATATTTTCTCTAATCATAATGTAACACTGGTAGAGAGGAGTTTCTTTATTATATAATGAGAAGCTTTATCCATGGTACATGCACTTCAAAATTTTTGCCAGTATTATTAGCCACTCCTTTCACCTTCTTTATGAATCATGAGGTGCTCAAGTACCTAATGAATAAACTAATGTTGCATAGATGAATCTGTCAATGGATTATTCTCTTTCAAGAGCTTCAATTCTCTATGGTTATAAATCCTAGCAAAGTGAATTTTGGTCCCAACCACCTCTTGTGTGTTGAGTTAGGAGAACCAATGCATGTTATATAGGATGATCTACTTGATGTACAATTTTTTCAAGTTACACACGTGCTTGAAGAATTTGAGGAAATAGATTTTTTTTGGAAACAAGTTCCATGCCAATCCATCTTAACACCTAAGAGAAAAATTAATTGGTTGTATGCATTGAACATTTCTATCTTATTGGCAGTGACCTATACAAACTAGGAAGGGATGAGATGTTGACAAATATGTCATGCAACATGAATATGTGGAGGTTCTTTGAGAGGTCCATGAAGGTGTCACCAAAGGGCATTATGTTAGTGATGTAATGGCATGAAAGGTATTCTTATCTGACTTATGGTGGCCCACTGTGTTCAAATATGCCAAAGCTTATACATGCCAATGTGATATCTATCAGTGAGTAGGAAATCCAAATTATAGGGATTATATGCCTCTTCATCTAATCCTAGCTCATGAACCTTTTAAAAAATGGGATATTGATTTTTTTGGGCCCTTTAACCCTAGTACAAGATGAATCGACACATTCTACATTATTACTGCCATCGACTACCTCATGCACTAGGCTAAGGCAGTGACCACATGTGATTATATTGATGTGACCAACAAAGGTTATTTTTGGAAAATATTATCACCAGATATGGATGTCCTTTAAGAATAACAAGTGATCATGGCAATCATTTTTCAATGAAATGATACACATCCTCTTAGTTGATTTCATGATTGTGCACCATAAAATAACTCCATACCATCCTCAAGCTAATGGTACTGCTAAAGCTTTTAACAAGATCCTAGGCCACACATTTACAAATATTTGAAATATTAGTGGAATCGACTAGGATGATTGAGTTTTTATAGTCGTATGGGCCTATCAAACCACATATAAATGATTGAACAGGAGTAATCCTTTTCATTTTTTTTTGGTGTTAAAGTTATTCTATCGATGGAGTTCATTGTTCCTTATTTAAATATTATGCACATTGCTTAGATAGATGATGGAGAATCCATCAAAGCATGCCTTGTTGCTTTATTACAATTGGATGATGTATGCTTTTTTTCACAATTGAGTCAAGGACTTGAAAAATAAAAGCAAAAATCTTGGCATGATAGACATTTCAAAAAAAAGACTCTTTTTCTTGGTATGCACATATTAGTCTATGATTCCAAGTTTATGCCCCACTCTAGTAAACTTTTCATCTATTGGGATGGTTCGTCCATCATTCATAGCATCCATCCCACTAACACATACAAGTTAAGGCTGCTAAATGGCCAATTTCTTCTAGGTCATTTTAATGGTAGTCAACTTTGGCCCTATCATTCCTTGTAATGTTTCTAAGAATTTTCAATAAGGTGTATGTTGTTCGATTATTTTATCCTTTTGTTTTATTTTTAATAAAGTGATGTAATGGTTGCATGACTTTTGCTTCGGTTTAGATCAGCACATGGTTCAATTTTGTTTTTATTTATGGTCATACATGTGGAGGACCACATAAATATTTTAGTGTGGGGTAAGTTTAAAGACGAAAAAAGGAAATTCTAGAGTACAAAAAGTATGAATTGGAAGGAATTATGCATAGGAAAGGTGTGTAAGAGAAGAGCAACATGTATGGTGGGCATGCACATAATTCAAAGTGAAAGTGGAAGCACAAGTGAAACAACAAGAGAAAGCATGAGGTAGACATGCACATAATGGGCGTGCAAGTGTAAGCATATAAGGAGAAAGGAGTTCACACAGGAGGTGACATGTAACCAAAAATGTGTAAAAAAAAGTGTTAAGGGAAAGGCTATTATGAATGGCTCAGGAGGGAAAAATTAGTTCTCACAATGGAAACTAGAAATTTGAATCTTTTTACAGCTAACATGTACTATGAATAAATTTTGAGGATGGGACAGTTGTATTAAATGGGTAAAATATTAAACATAATGGTAAGTGTGTCAAATGGACATCGTGACATACCATTACGAAACATTAATGAGTGAAATGATGGATGAAGGCATGGGAGAGTAGATGTATGCAAGTCCTTAAGACTATATAAAGTTAGAAGGTCCTCATTTTAATACTTTACTATTGAGAATTTTTGAACTTACAAAGCCTGAGTGAAGCAATTTTAAGCCACCAAAAGGAGTATTTATCAATATCTAATGACAAATTTGACGCTGAAAAACAAGGCAAAGATCATGGATAAGGAGAATAGTGAAATTTATGATTCAAAGGACGCTATTGAGTACTTTATAGGTTGTAAGTATTGGTGCCTTCTATTGGAGGATGTTGAAGTAGAGAGCTAAGGAAAACCAAACCAGTAAACATGTATTCTTTCAAGTGAGTTGGATGACCACACCTCAACCTTCAGGCTCTTTGGAGGGTGATGTGGCCAAAGCAGAGGGCCCAAAGAAGTGAACCTTTACCAATTATACCTAAAGAAGAAGAGTACAAGGGCACAAGAATATGACCTATTCTGATCCAAGAAGAAACTCCTAATGAGTCCAGTGTACAAGTACGAAGTGTGGCACATCAAGCAATAAAAACTTATATAAAAAAAGAACCAGTAATGTCATGTGAGGGAGGGAAAAGAAGGAAACAATACCACCTCCACCCTCCTTGTTTATTGAATAAATGCAATACCCTAAGTTGGTCTTACATGGGGAAGAGTGGGAGTTAAATGCATTGACATGTCAAGTGATTGACTATAACAACCGCCAACCTAGGAATGAGGGAGACTTGCAGCAAGACTATAGAGTTGAGCACCAAAATACAAGGAATGAGGTTACCTATGACCTCATAATTTTTAATTGGTTGAATGATGTTGGGGTTTTCCAATTATTTCACTTATCATATTTTAGGAATCCCATATATGTGGTGATTTTTTTGTTCTTGTACATCTATGAAGATTATTTGTACTTTGTAGGGCACTAGATGTGGATCACTCTTCAACAGGTTATAAAAGTGACAAGCTTGCAATGTTTGGACATGGACGTTAACATAGATATGGAAGACCACAAAGAAGTGGAGAAGGTGGTGGTTGTGCTAAACTATAGGAAAGAGGGCCACATAATGTATATCACTAACCTCTAAGACCCCACCATTTAGATAACTTTATGCTTGGCAATGACCAAAATTAGGGGCAGAGATAGGTGCAAAGAGGTAGGCATGGTGCACCTCTATTGGTGAGTTATATGGCCCAGGAGTACAAATATAACTATGCCCTATATTTCATTAAGAATACTAAGAAGGATGCAGAGAAGGCCCACTACCTTCCAAACCATAAATTCCCCTAGGGCATGATTCTCCTTTTATTGGTATTTGATGAGATTGGCATTTCAAAATATCCTAAAAAAGAATTGAAGTGGGTATACCCACTCGAGAACAAGTCCCCTATAGAATGATTCCATCAATTCACTTGTCCAAGCACTATCACCCCTTCCCACAAACTAAAAATAAATGGATGGTTTGATGGGATGGATGAGGATTTCAATAATGAATGACACATACTTAAGGATTTTCTATCATAAATGGGAACCTAAGCCAATTTTATTGTAATGCAACACTACTTGCTTGCACACATCTAGACATAGCCTACATATAACTTATCCATGTGGCTTAAGTTGCCATATGCATTTATGGCTAAGTACTTCAAAAATGTTTTGAATCACATTTTTTATGCACCTAAGGTATGCATTAATGCTGACAAAATTGATGTAGGAACTCATACACTTTGGCATATGTGTATTTACCTTGGCAAGAAAGCGTATAGGGAAAAGGTTGAGATGGATGTTACAGACATCAACACATGCCAAATTATTATTACAATACATATTCATAAATTATATTATATGATCAATCCCAAGAAGTAGGCTTTAGGTAACCATGATATCCCTAATGAAACCCTACTTCTCCCACTAGAAATAGTGGTGTAAAGAAGGCATTGCAGGGAAGAAAAGAGGTTAAGGCTTGATGTCACTAGAAGTGCATAAGGTAAGCAACCCAAGTATAAAATGATGGCTCCATAACCTCCTAAATACCAAGGCCTAATTCCACAATAAGAATAAAATATCCTTGGTACTACCCAATAGAGTATTATTCCTTTAGGATAGGGGCATTCTGACCCAAGTAGTGAGGTATTAGAACAAAGGGAAGCAACTCCCCCACCATATCCTGAAAAATAATCTAAGGAAGCCACCCCCAAGCTTGAATAGGAAAATATAACACAATAAGAAGAGTATGCCCCTAATGACACACATTTATAAATTAAAAGTCTCATTGGTGAAGAGGGGGAAGATAAAGGGGAAATAGTATGCACCAAGGACCAAGAGGCTCACTCAAGCACCCAACAACATAGTTATTTAGATGTTGATATCCTAGAGTACAACCTAATTAAAATCAAGGGACATAATGATGAACTGATATAATAGTAAGGAAATAAGGATGATACCCTCTTTGTTTGAGGATATCTCTAGTAGAACGTCCCTAAGGAATAACTATATATGTGGGGGTATATCCCCAGGGAAGATGCTTTAAATCAAATTTGACATGAGATCTCATTTTATATGGATTTATTTAATGAGAGCACTTATTTAATCTTCTATTGAGAAGCATTGTTTTAGCATTAGAGGGGGTAGAGCTTTGGGAATCATTTTGGGTAGACCCTCGATAATGTTCACTGGCCCAGGAAAACATGACCCTGATTAAGTTGGCTCCTACAATCTCATGATGGAGTGTGTTACAAGGATACGATGTTAATCACCTTCAACACATCAAGAGGTTGTCACCTTGTGCTAAAAGAATAAATATTGAATAGGAGTTAGATGAGCTCAAGCACCAACTAGAAGAAGTGATGATAACTTGGGTCACGACTTTAAAATTATTTAAATCAATTTTACAACAAGATCTAACACTTACCAATGGATTGCCTCTTACCATCAAACTTGTTAATAAGATGGATACATTGGCGAACCTTTTATTACAAAAATGAAAATACTAGGTCAACCCCTGACGTAAACAAACCTAGGCCACGGAGCAATTTATGAAATCTATGGAAATGCGCAAGATTTTTTGGCCCAAGTGGGTACCATAGCTTCCCTATTAGAGGGGGTTTTTATTAGATGGAAATGACCCACTAAAGTTTTGGAAGCTAGGATTTAGTCAAAGGAATACCAATGCTAGTAGTTAGCTAAGAATGCACTTATAATAAGGGATAGAGTATAATATACCAAAGCATTTTAGGATGTGAAGGCACTCAAAACTAAAATAAGTGTTCATCATCAAGAGCTTAACACCAAATTTATGGCACTTTGAGGATAGGTTTTAACATAAGTCATAATGTTTGAGGATGTCCACGAGGATGCTACTTCATCACTTGAGTATTTGATAACTCAAGTGGGTGATTTTTTGGAGGAGCAACCTGAGGAGACCGAAAAACTCAAAGGTAAAGTAGAAGACATTATCTCCAAGCTCCAAATAAATCATTGGAAGGAGCTCAAGCACCAATTCAAGCAAATAGGACCTAAATTTTTGATATCTAAGGGACCTAAGGAGGGTGCATAGTCTGGGATGGACTATTAACTTAGTGTGGGGTGATGCTTGACCCTAAATTTCGTATCACTTCATTCTAAGTGATTTTTGATAGGCATAGAAGTAAACTTTGGTATGAAATCAAGCCAAGGCATGAGAGGCCTTAGTGTGGAAGAAGCAATATGGAAAGAACAAGGATACATGGAACAAGGAGGAATCAAGGGTGAAATACTTGGTAAATTGATGTATGACTTGGACAAGGGTGCAAAAAATGGAAGCAATTAAGGAAATGGTTTACATGAGCATCAGAGGAGAATAAATCAAGCATGGATCTAACACCGACTCATGATAATATAGGCACACAAAATCATATATCTAGCATAAAGTGGGTATATAGGGGATGTTAGGACCATATCTTTAGGAATTCAATGTAATGATCTACCATGACTCATTATTGACTAATGGTCATTGTTAAGTCATCATTTTTATATTAATTTTATTATTGAATGATTGGGGTAGAATCATGTATAAATACCCCTAGTTTTACTTTAAAAGGTTATTCTTGATATTGTTAGTTATTGTTATGTAATGGTAAATGTAATTGTGAGATTAAGTTCTTGATGTTCATCAAGAACTATGTATGGTGGCCAATGACATAATAAAGTGGAGTACTTGTTCAGATTGAAATACATGAAAACTTGTTATGGAAATACTGGTACTAATATTATTTTTATTGATTTTCACCCCTCTTACTTGTGATAAATAGTTTAATTATGGAATGATTGCATGGTATGAATTAACTTAACTTTGATAGTGTTAATTATAACTAAGTGTATGTTTGAGTACCTTAATATAAAAATACAAATGTGTACACCATCACATGATAGAATTAATAGGAACATGTCTTAAGCCATGCACTTCAGGTGAGTGTGTAAGATCAATTTTGGCATGATAAGCCAATGTGATAGCTAGTTAGATCTCTTATCCTTTTTGTGTGCATGATTGGGAAAGTAATGTTAAACTAAAGTAAAATAACCCAACATTTAGACTCCAATGGTTTAATTAAATTTTCATTCTCACATGATAAGGTCCTCATTTGATAGTAAATACTATGTCAATTATCATCTTGAAATGTATTCCACATACACACATGTACCTAATTTTGAAGACTACTTCAAAAAATATGTTGATGAATATGAGGTAAGGAGGCAAGATTTAGATTGTTGAGTTTGGATCATCTCAAATCTTTTAATACTACTTGGGTACCTAAAAGAATGAGAGATGATTAGATTGAATTGTTTGATTCTTCTTATATTGAAATAATTATATCCTCACCATTTTTTATCATAAATTGGTCTACCCAAGATTTGACTGACTTTTAAATTAAAACCAATTTATTACTTGATAGATAAATGAAGTGGTTTAATGAGATACTTTCATAGTTTATAGGAGTTAGTGGTTGAAGAATATCCAAGTCCTTAGTTCCACATAATAAAACTTGGACTCCAATATCTAAGGTGGTGAGTATTGGAGCTTTGGTACAATATCTCACCCAGAAGCCCCTTTAGGGGGAGATTACGATGGAAAAGATCCAAATATACCTAAGTTTCCAAGTAAGACCTATGGTTAAGGTCTCTCCACCATAATAAAAATAAAGAAACATGCACAATCATCACTAGTTTCTCATTAAAAAATGATACCTTGTTGTACATTGCCTATAGTTAAGGAATAGATCAATCAACTATTGTAAGAACCAATAAAGGGTTAGTACATTATATTTATTCATCACCATGGTGTCCATAATCACCTTAGATTATGCCTCCAACACATTACAAATCAATAATGTATCCTAGACCACCTTCAACTTCAGATTATTCATGTGCACAAGTGGTTAGTTTCAATAATGTTTCTTTTTAGTGGATGTAACCACTACTGGGAAAGAAGAAGAAGATGGTAGTGAATAAATAATTTCCCAAATGTTATGTCATGAAAAATATTAATGATTACACCATCCCCAAAGAAATCTAAGACTACTTCCAAATTAGTCTCTAATTCATTCAAGCCTCAATTTGTGGAAATGTTTGAGCCAAATATGGACAAGAATGAAGAGGAAATGAACATATTCAATTATATCCTAAAGATAATCCCATTGGGTGTAGCCACTCATGAGAGTGATGTGCATAATCTCATGGATCAAGAGGTCCAAGCAAGATGAGTTGACTTAGGATTAATTGAAATATCAAATCCAATACTTTGTTAGATACCTGAACTATCTCTTGAGCCTGGTAGAAGCCCCAAAAACTTCTCAAGTTGATGCTCCAACTCAAATACTATGAATCAAAAAGGATGAAATTTACACCATAATAAAATACAACACCTATATAAAAAATTAGAGGCTTTAGTGGAGCAATTACTTTTGGATGGACTAAATTATATTAAATAGATGGAAAAGATGTATGAAAATATTGAATCATAGCAGAATTAATTGAATCAATAGATCAAATGTCATCAAAAGGATCTCACAATTTATGAGAATTTGAAAGGAGATGTATAAGATATGTCAACCATAGATGTTGATTTTCTTGTTAAATTGGGAGTGTTTAATAAAATTGAAAATTATCTCTCATATAATTGACTTGAGGGTATCTTGTACAAGATTAAAGTGTTGGATAAATCCATTGAACATCTGAAGAATTATTTCAATAGTGGATATGAAAGGATTATTCATGCCTATTCAAATGCATGTAACTTTCATTGTGACCAAACCACATAAGATGGTTTGGGGCAGCACCTGAGGATGTGTTCAAAGAATAATTCATAAAGTTGACCAAAGAATAATTATTCAAGGTGGGAATTTTCAATGTCACTTCTATGAATAATCTTTAAAACATTCATACCTCACTAGACAAGTTGAATTCACCATTGAAATATTTATCAAAAACTCCTAATATGATGATGATTATATCAAACATATAGCTAATACACTGCAAAAAAAGTAATTTATTTGATTGTTAAAACTATAAATAACTTTTGAATATTCAAGACATCTCAACACAAAGGGAACAATGCATGACTATCAACTTCACAACATTCAACTCCATCAAGTGTATATCATTCCTAAGGTAAAACATCCTAGGAAGAGTTCCAGTTCTCTTTTCTCATGTTTTCTTTTCTTATTGTAATATTCAAAATTCAATTTTTTTTTTTTTGTAATTTTATTCAAAATAGAAATGTAAATGCAATATTATAAAATGACAAAAATGAGAATGTGAAGGGTCATCCCATTCCCTCCTAAATATATAAATAGGATAAATGGATAGTTAATAAAGTTCTTTGACGCTCATTATAATTTTGCTTGAAAGGAAAGGAGAAGGAAATTTTGTGTTCATTCTTCCATTAAGGATGCATATGAAATTCCAAAAAAAAATCATGTGGTTTATCTTTGTATACATGTTATTCTCACTTTTAATGTGTGTCTCTCAACTGTCAAGAAATACATGTTTCTTTGTCAAACTATGAAACTACTTTCTAATTATTCCTTGTCATACAAGGGAGAAGATCTGTGTTTGCTTGTTTATGTGTGATCCTTCATCTTCCTTCTTTTTTTTCATTTATGTTTTAAAATTATAAATTAATAAAAATCCTTATCAAACTCTATATGTAAATATTATAAATAATGTTTCCCCATGTTCAATAAAGGGAACCCCCCTCATAATAGAGGAGGGACTTTATCCCCTTCACTATTGGGAGATTTTTTTTTTCCTAGTACCAAATATATCACCAAAAATTATTAGTGGCCATCATGGGCATGTTTCAATTATTCTTATGCTACCCACCAAACCCATCACTCAACACTTCATATGAGGCCACAAGGTGAGTGCTCTTATCACACCCATCTAGTGTTTGATAGCTAGAATTAAGTTTATATAGTTTTTGTCAACCCTCTTTAAAATCTAGCTATAAAAATATTCATAAGGTCTAGCAAGAATAGAGGTTCTTCTATCCCATTATTTGAGATGCAATAAAAGTCTAGCTTCAAACTTTAACTAGAAAGGATAAAAAACACTTGTTTGACATGAAACACAACCATGTTTCTACCTAACATCCTACTTCCAAGGGCCAACAATTTCCACATCATGGTAGCTATACCAGTACCTTTGGGTTCATGGATTGGATCATTATCTTTAGGTGCCTAGCTTCATGAGTTACCCTTAGGTTCAAGGAGAAATTTAACTGAGTTTACTAGTGATGTAAAACAACACCTAGATGAGCATATAATGACATTTTTATCTACTTGTAGCATTATGGGCATGGAGCATGAAGATCTGTTAGTCATGTTATTTGTGGATACCTTGACTAAAGAAGCAATGTAATGGTTCCATCATCTATAATAAGGATGTATCCTAGATTATATTGTGATAAAAACCAAGTTTGAATAAATATTCAAGCCAACTAAAGATGAACATACACTCTTTGCTCAATTGACACAACTTAAAAATGAGTCAAGATTAAGGAAATATTTCATATCTAATTTCAATAGTTTGACACATAAAATCTATTGTAATTCAATGCCCAAATTGAAAAATTAAAATTTATTCTTTTTGAAGGCATAAATTCATAAATTAAGCTTCTTCCTATAAAGGAACCATCCGCCAAACTTGAAACAATCCCAAATTCAATCCTTAGAGATAGAAGATGATATGATCATGGCCAAGAACCTTTAAAAATACACATTCAAAATAAAATGACAAACTACCCTAGATCAACTAGTTCAAAAGTTAGAAAATGATGTTGGCCTTGAAGCAATAACTTTCTCACACAAATTAAGTTGCACCATATTAGAATACACATTAGGCTCAACCATATCATGTTTTTTTTCCATACAACAATGCTCATCCTCTCCTTCCAAATCCTACTCCTAAACTCACTATTGAAGCAATTCCTGTACAAGTCAATTTTTCATGTACTTGCCATGATACTAATGATAATGATGGATCTAAATTTGTAGATAACCTGAGATTTATATTGTTATGTGCCATGGAAATACCACCAGAATAAGATGTTTTTGAAATGTTTGGACTTGAAATATAGGAACCCAATGGTGACTCCACTATTGGTTACTTAGAATATGAACCCAATTTTGAGGAGCATGAAGACATAGTGGGAGATATGAATAGTCATTATTATGCAGTGTTCACAAGGGATGATAATGAAAAATTGAATGTAAACAAAAAGAGTAAATAAATAGATAAAAATGGTAAAGATAAATATCAATAAGTTCTAAAAGCACCCTCTCCAAATACTATTCTCAATAGTGGCATCCCACTACCTATATTTTTTAAAGATAAGTTAACTGAGAAGATGTGAACTTTGTCTTCTCCAAATAATAATTTAAATTATAAATATTTAGTGTCTTCTTTCCATTACTCCTTTGACATCATTCATCATATGAAAAAAACTAATATTTATATCATTGAAGCTAAATACCTCAGGTTCAATCTAGAACAACTCGATAGGTTGATCAGATTTATCTAAGGAGATGGTCCCACTTCCTCCAGAGTACCTCCTCAAGGAGTTATTTATAGACTTATGGATTTTTCCTCTCAAAATAATATGGTTTCATCTGTTAAGAATGGTGAAAATCTTGATCCATTCTCTGTTATCCATATTCATCAAAGGTTTTCAATTGAACCATTAGATCATTGACTCTGGAGCTTCACTCCAAAACTTCATGTGATGCTAAAAAAAGTGACACATGCCTTGGGATTTAAATGTACATAAAATTTCAACCATTCTTATTCCATGGAACCAAATCAATTTCATTTCATTAAAAAAACTAAATATGCTCAAGTGGCTCTATTTACCTTTCCATAGAAAGGGTCAACATGACTATCTTGGTAGTAGATATCCCTCCAAGTTATAAGATGTTGAATTTTTTTTTGGTAAAGATATCAGTGGTGAAATTTACATGGATTAGATTTATGCTACAATTTATATAAAGGGAGTCAAGGAAAAGCTTCTAGCAAAAACAAAATCCAAACATCTAGTGAAAAAATAAAAATATCCTCGACTGGATATTCTCTATGAGGAAACATGTTCAGGTACATATATGTTGATGAATAAAAAAATTTATAACTACTTGAACTCATTGAAGGTGACATGGATGATGTATGTCCCTTGTAACTCAATGGAATTCGCTCATCTATAGGTTTAGGTGCTGGGGTTATTCTAATTTATTGTCAAAATGAGTTTTTCCCTTTTTCATACAAGCTTCAATTCGACTGTACCAATTACATAGATGAATACTACGCATTGCTCTTAAGGTTTTAAGTGGTAGAAGAAATGGGAATCTAAAATTTTTGATCTCAAGGTGACATTGAGATAATAGTGAAATATGTGCAAAAATAATATCGAGTGAAGAATGATAGATTACGGCATTAGAAGAACATCATTCGAGATTGTATCAAAGATCTCTATATCATTGTTATGCTAAGAGAGGAAAATAAAAAATTGAGTGCTTTGGTGATATCTACATCCTTATTAATCCATCATCCAACATTGGATAAGGATAAGTATACAATTGAATCAGTATATCAACCAAGTGCTCCTGATAAATTTGAGTGTCATCAGGTGCTTAATGATGATGAGAAATCATTGATTTCTTAGAACATGTATACCATTTTATAAATTTTTATTTTGAAGGTAGTTCATCAACATAAAGAGAATCCTGCTTACAAGAAAGAAAAAGTGTGGGCAAAATATATATTGAAGGACTATCATAAGTCAAGGATAACAAATTGGATGACAATAATGTCATTTAATTGAATCAAAAAAGAAAAATATTTAAGGTCTTGTATCACTATAATATTTTTTTGATAATCATGACCAGTATATAAAAAAAAAAGATTCAATAATAACCTAAAGGATATCCTAATTACAAAAAATTTAACATAGGCACTGAAGAAGAAATGTGATATGTGAATATTGAGAATTTTATCCCAAGGAAGATCAAAAAATGTTCATATCCACCTTAAAGTTGTATAAAGATATTTTTTCATGGTTTTATGATGATATAAAGTCCTTCTAACCAAAATATATGCAATGTAACATCCCTCTAAAGTAAGCCATCAATCCTTTCAAATAGAAGCTAAGGCACTATAACCAAAGATTGCAAGTACCATCTATAAATAAATTAGTAAAATGTTAGATGTCAAGATCACATTTTCAATTCATGACTCCACATGGGTGGTGAAAATCATGCCAACTATAAATAAAAATGGAGAGAATATTTTTCAATTTTTGCAATCTGAAACAAAACTCAATCAAAGACAACTACCCATTATCGATATTGGATCAGATTTTACAAGTGGTTATAAGATCTAAAATGATGTATATGTTGGATGGATTTTCTATATGTGATCAAGTGGAAATAATATCTGAATACCAACATAAAAAACACTCACTACCCCATGGGGTGTGTTTGTGTACAGGAGGATTCCCTTCAGACTCATTAACATTGGATATAGTTTTCATAGAGAAATGGATCTAGATTTGAGAGATACAAAGAATAAAAGTATAGTGATCTACCTTGATAATCTTAAATAACTATGAACATTTGAATATGGTCTTTGAGATATGCAAATATTATAGTATCTTGATGAACCCAAAGAAATCCATCTTTACAGTATAGAAAGAAAACTCATAGGGCATGTAGTGTCCAAGGAAGGTACCAAGATTGATTATAAAAGGGTTAAGGTGAACTAGCAGTTATCTCTACCTACTATAAACCTAGTACACATTCATTTTTTGGCAAATTAAATTTTCTAAGGCTCATGCCTAATTTTGCTAAGCTAATCAGACACACCACTCAACTATTGTGAGGAAAGAATGCTTTCAAATCGAGTGATGAGGGAAAAAAGGCCTTTGGGGAAATCAAGATCGATATTGCTAATGCCCTAGTATTAGCATACCTATATTTTCATAATAATTTCATTGCATATTTATATTCTTAATAATATACATTGCCAACTATATTGATGCATTAAAAAGAGGAGGGTATTAAATCTTCTATTTTCTTCATGAGTTTTGGATTGAAGGATCATGAAATCAAATACTCTCTTATGGAGAAACATGCATATGTTGCAGTCAAGTCCATAAAACATTTCATACTTACCATCTTAAAATTATCACATGGTTTTGATGGTCCCATATTCAAATCTATAATGACACAATAATAATTTGATTTGAAGTGAGGAGGATGGATCTCTAAATCACAAGTGTATGATTTAGATATCAAGCCCACCAAGCTAGTAAGAGGACAAATCCCTTTCTAATTGCTAGTAGGAGTTGATACTCAAACAAATATCCAAAAAATGAATCCTAGTGAAAATGAAACAAAAGAGTTGTCATTTGCAGTATTCATTGATCAGTTGATGAATGGTATTCAAACATTGCTTACCCATTTTTATTATATGAATAATTTCCAACTCACATTAGTTCCAATCATAAAAGATAAATCAATATTAGAGAGAAAAGGTATATAATTTGGGATAACACCCTCTTTGAGAAAGCCATTGATGGAAATTTATGGAGATGTGTTGATAAGAAACAAATAAAGAGGCTACTAGAAGCTTTCCATGACCAAGATTATGGTATAAATTCCTCTTCATTCATCATTACATAACAAATATTATAAGCTCATTACTACTAGCCTAAAATATAAAACTTGTCAGCATAAGAGTGGGTTTTAAACTTTGAAGCTTATCAGTACTTCATCGGGAGACCAAAACTTGTAACTTTACCTCTATTACTTATGGTGATTAAAGAACCTTTCAATAGTGGGGACTAGATTTCATTGGTACTTTGAATCTTCATTCAAGTGTAGGACACAATCATGTCAAAAACCATAGATTAATGAGTCAAATCCATCCTTGTGAGATCCATGAATTTTGAATTTGTTTTTGATTTCATCAAATAAAATATATTGGTTATATTTTGGGTTCCTGG
This sequence comes from Torreya grandis, assembly GCA_037957365.1. Lineage (NCBI taxonomy): Eukaryota > Viridiplantae > Streptophyta > Pinopsida > Cupressales > Taxaceae > Torreya > Torreya grandis. The sequence continues at coordinate 1,260,829 of JARHVA010000707.1, read as the reverse complement.
AAATATTCTTAGGGATCATGCTTTCAATTTGTTTTCATTTGAGCTCATTAGTTTTTTCTATGGATTTTTATCTCCTTAGTTCACTCTTCTTATTATTATCCTTAGGGTGATGGTTAGGTAGAATAAATAAATAATAATGTAAAAACTATTATTCACAAGTTGGTAGATGAAAATCAAAAGAACTTGCATAAGAAATTATGTGACACTCTATGTTGGATTGTATAACTCTAAAAATATAAATTGGAGTTTCTCCTTTTCAACTATTATATATAATATATGCAATGATCCCCTTTTCCTTAAAGTTTCCATCACTTTGAATAACCCAAACTATGGAGGATGATCAATTTAATAACTCACTATAAAAGATAATTATGCACATGAAAATTTTGTAACAGGAATGAGTGATGGTGGTTGATAGGATTAGAACTCATCAGAAGAAGGTGAAAAAACTATTTGATCACAAGGCAAGGTAGTGATATTATCATATTGGAGATTTGGTCCTTCTATGGGATAAGAAAAGAGAGCCAAAGGGGAGTCAAATAAATCTTAACTCCTTATGGATGGACCTTTCAAGATTCACCATTTCTACAATGGAAACACATACTAATTAGTCTATAATTATGAAAATTATCTTCCATTTCCTTATAATGTGTAATATTTAAAACATTATACATGTATTGGAGGTAATTTATCCCATACCAAGCCCATAGATGATTTAGGATTTTGGTGAGTTCTATTTCATGTTGAGTGTTTCCTTTCATGTTGTGTGTTTCTTTTCTTGTCATGTGTTTCCTTTACTATCCTGTGTTTCTTTTCTCTATTATGGGTTTCCCTTTCAGTCATGTTTCTTGTTTCCTTTCTTAGTGAAGTTGTTTAAAGATAAATCCATGGCCCAATGGATAAGATATTAATCTCAAAACCATGAGATTCTAAAGTTCACCCTATGTACTCTTACAAATCCATGTCCCTATCTAGAGCCAACTATTTTCCCCAAAAGTTTCCTAGTCACTATTTCTAATTTTAGTGTCAATTTGGAGTATTCATTTCATAATCATAATTTTCAAGAAATTTTTTAATTTTGAACTTATCCATTTTTAGAACATTCAAGAGTGTGTTTTTCATGACCCCTATTTGCATTTGAGGGTAAGGGCCCACCAACCCTCCTTTAATCAATCAATTTTTTTCCCAAAGATGATTCAAATTTTGGAGATTGCATGTTAGCCTAAAAAATATGAATTATTTATAGTTATACTTCCTTCATGTTTGGAAGGGAAAAAATATTTGACACTCAAATTACAATTAAATTTGATAAAAACACATAATAAAAAAAATTAAGGTGGAAGCTATGAAACTTTAATCACTTTCTTCATTTTTGGGTCTAGCACCCCTACCCCAATCTCCAACTTCTTTGTCATAACCACCAATCAAGCCAATGTAGGAATATCTTTGGTCACAGGCCCACTTATAACCCCCTAGTAAATCTTGGTAATAATAAGACTAGATAACCCCTCCACCTATTTCAATTTGTTCTCCAACTCTTCCACCTCATAAAGTTGATTATGATCCAACCACTCAATGGTCATATCTACAGGTATCTCAAAATTCTACTTTTCCACCATATCTCTAGAGTGGTTAATAAATCAATAGAGAATGTATCATTGTCTAAATCTATTATTTATTGTGGAGAATTTTTTATACACAACCTAGGTTTTTATATGTTACTGATTTTTTTTCAATTATTAAATTTATAGTTTTTGATATATTTTCTATTGTTTAGGGCTCTGATAATTAGATGGAAATTAAAACCCCATTTAACGTGAAACACATGCCATTAAAAAATCATTGCTTTTTTAACTTTTGGATAATTTTTCAAATCTATGGCAATGAGAAAATATTATATTTTTCATGTTATAGATGTCACAATAAAAATATCAAAGTGAAGACATGAAGATCTACACTCAAAGAATACAATCATCAAATCAATTCTAGGCATACCTATCAATTATTTAAAGTACTCACATGATGTTTTGTTCCTGTCTAATAGGTGCACAACTCTTTGTACATTAATCATTGATCACTTTTATATTTATTATCAAAGTCATTGTCACTTTTAAACCCCATTATCAACATTTAGAATCAAATGATTGTCAACATATCACGATTCAAAATAGACATATCTATAAACTCTTTATCTTCTATATTTATAAATTATTACATATATTATACTCAATTAAAGATAATTAAAATATTTATATTACATATAATTAAAATCCATTTAATATAAAATTAGAATTCCTCCTCTTTAAAAAATACAATTTTGGAATGCCTATTGATCCTATTTGAAATTGTCTATGAATACTCCATCATTGTGTTAGTGTGCAAAGTAATATACATTTAAAAATAAATTGAAGTTTGTGATTTGTGGGAAAAGAAATATAAATCTTTATTATAAAAAAAAAACTTCTTAATAATACCTCGAGTTTATTGAGATATATTCTTCAACACATTATATTTTATTTCAAAGAATATTTTAGCCTCTAATATATTATAGTTTCATTCATTCAAGCCATATGTTCCACATTATGAAATATGACCCTATGAGTCCCATATATATGGTAAGACCTTTGGCTATTGAAAATAAAAAATATTATTTTTATTGAACGTAGATGAATTATTTCATATTAAGTTTAAATAATATTTTTAAAATAAATGTTCCCATTTTGATGGAAAAAATCATTTAATTATTAGAATGTTTTAAGACAAAAAATTATTGATTTGGCTAGATTTGGAAATATTTGCAGCTAAGGAAGGTTAATAAAATCATGTTTACCTTTGGACAGGTGATTATATATCTAGTTGATCATTTAATACATTGTAGACCATTTATTTTTGTATAATATTTATTATTGAAATATTTTTAGTACAATTTTTTACATATAGATTATTAGTTCTAATTAGGTGTTTATTGATATTGTTTATGTGTTCACTTTATTTTTCTTTTCTACATGGTTATGTCTTCTCTTATTTCTTCATTTTTCTCTTTTATTTGCATGAATTTTTTCTTGGGTGTCCCTTCCCCTCTTCTTATTTTATTGTTTCTTTCTTTTTTTTTTTTTTTGACAAAATCCACTTACCACTAATTTTGTTCCTTTAGTATTTGTGGGCACTTTGTCCTCATTTTTTTCCCCTCTTTGTGGGAGCTTATTTTGTCAATTTATCCCACTTTTAATGTGTTGGCTTACATGCCAATAAGTACATGATTTTAATTATATAAGTATATATATGCAAAGCTTTTAGAGGCATTTCAACAACAAACATCAATTGATAACTCATTTTATAATCCTACGAACACTAACAAATATTTAAATCTATTCTTCAAATATTTTCAAGGGTTTCAACTAGTTGCATACTTGTACTAACGGAATGTCTGAGTAAATGTTCATGTAGTTTCACTTGATTATCTAGATGGAAAAGGTAAATTATTATCTCTCACTTAGATTGAAATACACTCACAAATCACTACCCTACTAATCATCTATCTGTGAAGCTATCCATAAAGTTACAAGACCTTAAAATTAGCTCAGAGGGAAAAAAATGACATGAAAAGGGATATAATCAGTGCTTGGTTTATTTTGAATTAGACAATATTCACACTTAGTCAATTTTAACCTCTTTTTAGATTGTAGTCAGATCTCAAAAGTACCACTCTGTAAATCTTAAAAATCCATTTCCAATATTATGATCCAACTATAGTTATCAAGTGTATTTTTTTAGGCTTATATATCTCTATGTACTCTTTCTTTACATTTTTATTAATCAATTTGTATTGGTGGTCAATATTTTGGCATTAGGTCAAATCTAAGATTATATATGACTTTATTTATGCAGATCTCCTTTGTGATATAATTTTAACATCTTGTGCATAGAGGAATTGTCATTGTGCACTAAATAGTTAAAACATTTTGGTGAATTTGATACTCTTACATCTAACTAAAGGTTTATTTCCCTCCTTCCCTTTAGGGTTTGTTATTTTTTTATTTATTTTTAGTTTTGAGTTTTAGTTTTTTCACTATGTTTTTCCTCAGAATTGTCTTTACTTTCTCATAGATTGTATCCTTTCTCAAAATGGTTTATATTTTCAAAATGGATGTTTGTAATATGAAATATACATATTTTTGAAAGGAAATATACATGTTTTGAGTAATTCCAATCCTAATTTTACATCTAGAAAATAGATTAATGATGGTATTCTTAAATTATTTTTAAATAATCATATGTCAAATCCTTATTCTAGTTTTGATATTTTAAAAAATGTTAATGAAATAGTTATTATACATTATTCTCCTACAAATAAGTATACTTTTATGCTTTGTACTTATGTACCTTATTCTTATAAGATTTATGAGCATTGTGTTCCTTCCCCTCCAATCTCTAATCCTTGTAGTCTTTCTATGTTCATAACCAATAATAATATTCAATCTTGATTATATGATGCATGCAATAGGAGAATTACAAAACCATGTATAGTCTTTATCTTTTGAGTTTATCATTTATACCTCTAGGGATGATTCACATGTTGTCTATAGTAAACATATAGTGTGTGATTAATTATTAAAATTCCTCTCCATTACAATTTTAATATGTCTAAGTTTTCACTATTTGATAGGTTTGGATATCCTTATATACATCTCAAGTGATTTTGTGATTCTCTTATAAACTGATGTACTTGTGATCAAGTATTGCTTAAAATAATTCCTAGAAGCTTAACGGATCATGTTTTAGATTAGTTTTGTAAGCTCCCATATCTCCATTATTATTTATTTTCATGGCTAAGGCACTTAGTAGGTCTCTTTAGGACACTTAAGGTGATTACCCTGATTGAGGGGTTGAGTGTCACGGGGCGGGAGGGTGTGAAGGGTGGGGGCTCGAGAATATGTCTTATCAATAATTTGCAGATGATACATTTTTGTTTGGTAGAGCCTTAATTATGGAATCTCTTCAATTCAATATATTTTTGGATAAGTATGTGGAAGATTATAGATAACTTGTTAATGAAGTCAAATCTGAGGTTTATTTTATAAATATTTTTGAGTTGGATCAGTTGGAATCAGTGCATTATCTGAACTTCAAAATTGGGAAACTACATGCTAATTATCTTGGTGTCCCTCTTTTCTTAAGAGTGGGTAAATCTTCTTTATGGGATAATCTCCTAGCCTCCCTCAAATCTTGACTTGAGTCTTGAAAAGGAAAATTCTTGTATGTGTCTAGAAGGATTTATGTCATCATGTCTATCTTGAGTGTTATTTTGGTCTACCTTTTATCGGTGCTTATGTCTCCTAATAAAGTCTTGGTAGAAGAACGTAGATTGTAAAGTTGTACAAGATATTTGTTTGATATTCATGTATTACACACTCATTTTATCATTGTATAACCTATTTTGTCTTATCTTCATGAATTTTAATAGGCTATAATATGAAGATACTCCACTTTTGTCACCAAGTACGAGAAGAAGATGAACAGTCATAAATTGGAAACATCTATATATACTTTTGTTTGTAAGAAGATGGGGGTTTTGATTTTATAATAGATCAATAGAGATTATCTAGTTATGGTTACCTATATGATTTCTTGTTATGTTCCTTGTGTGCACTTTCATGTGTAATGTCTTTGTTACTTTTTATCTGAACTATTATGAATGCTTTATTTTAGTTTATATAACAATAGTTGTTCTAAAATTTCTCAATACCATAGAATAATTAATGCTTCTTATGTTTTTGTATCTAATTTCCTATATTTTATGATAAATTGTTTTGCACACATAAAATATCCCACAGCTATCCTCATCCTTAGCATGTTTTGATGCTTCAAGAACCTCTACTAATAATGGTGTGATGAGCATGGATACTCTTTTTGGAGGAAATTATTCTAAGATGGTTACCAAAGTAGAGAGATATTGAGATATGGTTAGACCAAAGGATATGTAATTTTATAGAAGAAGAATAAAAAAGGACTAGTATTACAATTCAAGAGATCATTTGAGAGCATATTTATGGAGAAATTTATGAAATATTCTAGTGTGAGTTGCCTGAATTGCTAGCTAACTAGATATTATGGTTGGAATATTATTTCTTTAAACCAAGGACAAAAAAAACCATAATCTATATTGAAGAAAAGATAGATCGATTACAGATACTGGAAAATGATTAGACAAAAGCAATAGATCATTGGGTTACAATTTTAGTAGACAAATATATAACTAAGTTTGTAATATGAGGGTATATATCTTTCAAGGCTATGGAGGACTTATTCATCAGAGGAGTTCGAGGGAAATTTTTGCAATGACTACCTATCCTTGTGAAGATGTTGGTTGTGGATAAGGCCATAGTGCTTACTCTGTTTAGTATGGAGTAGTCACTTCAAGCATATGGGGGTGTATATGACATGATAGTGAATGATGATTAAATGAGAAGATAAGGCTTGGACCTGAATCTAGAATGGAGACATGAGGGAATAAGAGTCAATAGAAGAGTATGGATTCAAAATGTGAGCTACGATAATAGAATAGATGGAGTAAAGATAAAAATACCCAGATAGTTGTGAGTAGAGTTAAGACTAGTAGTAAAATATTTAAAGAACAAGTAGGAAAAAGTGATGAACGAGAATAAAGAGATGAAGAATGAAGGATGAAGAAAGAAAAGATGAAAAATTAAGATGAATGCTGACAAAAAAAAAGTGATGAAGAATGAGAAGAAGCAAAAATGTTCAAAGATGAAGATGAGAATAGTGTAGAGGTAGATCAATTAGTTAATAGATGGAGTGTGCAGCTATAAGAATAGATATTAATAGAATAACAACATGAAGTATTAAGAAAATAAGCAAGGCAAAGTTGCAAACTAATCACAACTTCAATCTTGGAAAGAGAAGTCATAGGAAAGAATTATTCACTGGAAGAGTACACATCCCCACAATGCAATTTTTTATATTCCAATAAAAGTTTTTAACCAGAAGGATAGGCAAATAGTAGTTGGGAAGGTTTGATTTTAGATAAATTACATCGATGGGGTACTGAAATTGGAACAACTTCAATTTGTAAGGCTTTGAAGGTTGTAGGGTTCATTGAAACCAAGCAAAGAAAAATAGGAAATACATAAAAATAGAGTGCACAAGAAAACTCTCCCAGTGCGAAGGTATATCTTCTTAGTGCATAGGCAGGATCACAAAAAATGTAGCCTCACACTATAACAACTACATAGTATATCCCATTGACACCATTTTATAATATAGGTGCCTTAAGATAATTTATAAACCTAACAACTTATGATGGGTCTACAGACCCTAAGCAGTACTTACTAACATGTGAGATGAAATGACAAGTTAAGAGTATTATCAATGAGGCTATAAAGAAGTGCAAATTAATTGAGGCACTAAATGGTAGAGCACTTGAGTTTATATACCATAGAGATATTGATCAGGTAAATCTACAATAGGTTAAGGAGTGACTTATCATAAAATTTAAAATAAATAAATGTACAAGTCAAACTATTCAAGACCTACAAGAGAGAATCAGTCTATGATTATGATCATAGGTTCTTAGATGTTATGAATAAGGTGGAGTTTTCCCTAGAATATAAAGATAAATCTATATGGTTTGTCAAAGGATTGCATTTCAGGATCAAGTTTGTTATAGCATAGACTCAATATGCCACTAAGGTAGATGCTAAAGTTGTTCTCTGGGTGGCACAAATTGAAGATTATAAGGAAGCTCCCTTAGTGGGTTCTAAGATTGAAAATACATTGCAATATTTTATGAAGAGGATGGAATAATATCATGAAGCAAATTAGCCTAAGCTAAAGTCTATAGTGCATGAAGTTCAGGAAAGAAGGACATCATAGGAATGATTGTCCTAAGATCAAGATAGAGATCTATGAAATCTATAGAGTAGTAGGGCATTTAATAACATAGTGTCATCTCCTATAATAGTATGTAAAAATCCCATAGAGTTTGTATTGCAACTTTTGTAAATCGCATAATCATGATGAAAATAATTATAGGGCTTTGTAGGAGCTCAAAGAATGTATTTGTTGTTGTTGTGCAGTAAGTGTCCTCAACAAAATAGATTAATCCAAGCCTTGATTTAGATAAGGATTATGTGAACCAAGCCAGTCCATAATGGATTCCTAGAGCTCCTCATTACTATCCTCAAGGTCTAGTCGTATGAACCCCTCCTTTGTCATGTTAAACATCAACATCACCACAATACTAGTACTCAACCCTTTGGAATCTAACAATGATGTAACAATAGTAAATTTTTTAGACTCTACTAGTTGTGAAACAATAATTTGGTATTAGAGATAATACCCAATAGCATCAATACTATATTATAGCATAAAAATAAGGAGGATATAGAGGAGGTTATCAATCGAATAGATGAGGATCTAGGGGAAAATACAAAAGGGGTGATCAAGGTGGTAGAGGAAATAATTATCAATGCCCTCCTTTGTAATGTTACTTATGTAGAGACTATAACCATGTGTAGTGTAATTTTCCTTTGAATCCCCAAAGATAGTCTTACTACACATACTTTAGGGTATCTAAGCAACATGAGATAGAAGAATATCTTATTTTAGAAAAGTAAAGAAAAGAAAATGTTGTCAGGAATGTTAACATGGTGAATGCATAGCCTAAGGAGGATGCATTTCTAAATGTCGTTACAAGACACCATCACATAGAGAAAGGATTTCCTCCTCTCAAAATACCTTAAGACTAGGGAATCTAGAAAATGAAGCAAGAAAAATACCTAGACCTAGTTGTAGAAAAGGGGCTGATGTATAAAGCTACACAAATGTTGAAGAATATTCAACACCAAGCCACTATTGAAGGAGATCTTGCAGCAATAGATGCCCAAATGTATGGTAAAATTATGCGAATTATGTAATAGGATGGATTTATTACTACGCTAACATATTTATAGAAGCTATTATGTACAATGTACAATTAAGATATTTCCTAGAACATTCCAAATTTGTTACATAATTTATTGGAATGTGCACAGTGAGGGCAATAGAAGATTAGAAAAACTCGTTTGGTATGTAAAAATAAAGAAGAAATAGGATGTAGATGCGAGAATCAACATTGAAGTTGTAGGATATGAAATTCTAACTGTTGTTTTTTATTTTGATAGCATGGTTAACATGATCCCCAGGTCTACATGGGAGGTGATTGGGCAGCCAGTTCTTAGTTATAGCTCAATGACTTTGAGTTTAGCAAAATATGGAAGAGTTGAAACCATAGGCTAGTTAGAATACATTGATATTAAAGTTATAAAACTGAGCTTGGGAGGTGACTTTGAAGTCATCAATATGAAGATAACAACAACTCATTATGTTATGCTGATTGGCAAGAAATGGACATATGATGGTCAGATGACTATCAATATTATGTAAAATAAGTTAGAGGCATATTAGGGAGATAATATTGTGTTGGTCCATTACATAAGGTGCACAAAACCTACATCATTTTGATTTAACCAGAGTTTCTTTATGTTGCACAAAAAACTAGCTGGATGAAGGTAAACTTTGAGGAAACCCCGAAAGCTTTGTGTGCAGCCAAGTGCAATTCATTGTATGGGAATAATAAACCTCAGGTGTAGTATTTACTCATTGAATAGTTAAAGACATCTAAATAATGGAATCCTAAACTAATAGTTAATCAACCATTGGCACCTTAATTTTTCATAGAATATTATGCATCCATGTCTACTAAATTGCCTACTTGCTCAGAAATTGATTTTCTCTATCAAGAAAATGATGATATGCAAGATTATGTAGAGTTGACCAAAGAAGGTAACTTGCCTTGAAAATAGCTTCATCCATACGCAGAGACTCAGATAAGCATCTACTCAACTAGGCTTGTGGTGATCATGAATTATAACTATGATAATGGATTTCACCATAGAAAGATAACTTCCTTCATACTATGCGACCGAGGATATCAATCAATTTAGTTTACGCCTATAAGTTCATGTGCCTATGATCATTCAACCTGGTTAGTGCCTTGAATTACTCTTTCAAGGGAGTTTTAGCAACATGGTGGATAATTCATAGAAGTGAACAACTAGATTGTGATAATGCATGCAAACTTATGATATTAGATCTCAACTACCACAAGTAATCAGAAGTAATTGGCCTTAATTTCAAGAAGGTGAGTGCTATGAAATCCATATCCATAAATATGTTAAGGTTTGGATTGAAGAACATGTGGCACCTAAGTTTTAGGTTCATATATTTCATTACACACTTGCCCCTTTACCATCAACTTGGTATATGCATCAAGAATGCAAGACAGAGACCAAGCACTGGGCATAAGTGTAGAGTGACTTCATCGAGAATTTTGTGTTTGAAGATGAGAATATTGTGGTTCATAATGCACTACTCAAAATCAAACATTTCTTATGATATGGGTGTGTAGAGGATTTGAGCACCATGATGGAGTCTACTACACATGAGAACATAGCATGTGATTTGAATACATCACTACTGTAGCATGAAATTTGACCTTAAAGATTAAACTAAGCAATTTAACCACTCAAAACCTCAAACTAATAGTTAAAGTGATAGAGCCATTAGAATCATAATGTAGTAGTTGAATGGACATTCAAACCAGCATTATAAAATCCTAAAGCTAAATGTTCTATACCATGATCAAATGGAATGCAAAATAAAAGAGATTGAGATTGGATTGATATACCTTGGACTCAAATTTTGACAGTATGATATTGCTTGATCAAGGATGTTGGATTCAAGGATAATTTAGACATGGATTTGATATGAATATTCAATTTGTCCACAATGGAGGAGAGGAGTGGTTTAAATAGAAAGAGGAGGGAAAAATCTATGGTGGAGATTTGAAGTTGGCTTGTGGAGATCAATGGATGACGATTATCCAAGGAATTTAAAATTCCTTGGAGGGTTCTAGAGGAGAGAAGGTTATAGAGGTAGAAACCTTTAGAATCTCTTTAGGAGGGTCAAAAATGATTAGGGATCGATTAGATAGGTTTTAGGTAGATGATTAGGGACTAGGGGTATAGGAAAGGCTAGGAATATGCTAGTGTAGGTGGGTAGGTGGGTCATGGGAATTTAAAATTCCTAAGTAATAGATACGTGGGATTAGATTAAGATAATGGGGATTTATAATAATTAATGAAGGAAAGGGATAAGACTATGGTTAGTACATTATGAATAATAGAAGGGGGTACTAGATAAAAATGACTATAAAATAGATAAATTAGAGGGATACATTAAATTAAGTGGAATTAGTGTCGACTAATCAGAATATTAGTGACAACAATATAAGCGAGTTAAGTTAGATGCATACATTTTTCCCTTTTTTAAAAGGTCATTGTGAGTGGATGAAGAGAAATGTTTCATGGTCTTTCAAAGAAAATCCATGTCATAGATGAATGTTATTAGATTGTTAGTGGATATGATGCCCCCTGAAGGGGATATGTGGGAAAGAATGAGGTGGATGGCCACTTGATAGAAGAAATGAGGTGTGGGATGTGATGAATAGACAAGGGGATGGGATGTGAGATGTGATGAAGAAGTGGATTTTGACTTGATCAATGAGCTATAAATTGATGATGCTCCTGGTAAAAACACATGAACATGGAGTAGTGATGATAGGTGTCACAATTGTCGATACATACCAAGGGGGAATCAATCATAACATGATGATGATAGGATTAAAAGGCTACAATATTAAAATATATCTTGATCAAGGATGCATGCAAGGGATATCTATAGGCTAGGATAAGATTATCATTTGATAAGATTGATGATGGGTGTAGCTCACAGCTAGATCAATCAATAGGATATAGAGGATAAGAGAGAATAAATGATATGATCGAGTAACCAAAAGACTAGGGGATGAGGATGGATGGTAGAGATGGTGGTCAAGCTATCCTTGGGAATTAAAACATGGCCAAGTGTTGCCTACATAGTTTGAAAAGACCTTAGGTTGATGTAGTTCTAATGTGGGGATAATTGATAATTGATGGATGTAGATGATGATGATGAGGAAGATTAGTGATTAGAGGATGATGTTAGTGATTAAAGGATATGACTCAGACGATGAGATGAGGATAAAATATTGGATGTTATTTGAATGGGTCAAGAGGATTGGATTAGTGATGGGAATAAGGATGATTAGACAATTAGATAAGTGATGAAAGTGTATATGATCAAGCCATCACAATTGTCATAAATCTCATCATAGTCTAAGCAATCCAATAGGTATGGCACTTGATAATATGCCCCATGATATAAGCATGATCAAGGTGACATTGTGATAAAGTGTAGAAAAAGGGGCAAATAGTGAATTATGCATCATCAAGGGCACTTACAAGCAGTATGAGTGACCTCATAGCATCCTCATTCATTGCTCAATAGACAAAGCAAGACATGATGCAAACAAAACATAAGACAAAACAAGATATATACATGGTGCAAACAAGAAAAACAATAGACAAGCAACCTATGCAAGTATCTACATGCAATGACATAATGTTTTGTCTAAGGATAGGATGAGTGATTGGGGGATGGGTTAGACTAGGATGATTATGATCTAATTGGGACTTAGGATAAACTTGGGTTTGGATAGGATGAGCGTGAGGAGGATTAGTATGAGATATTGCCCCTAGTTTAAGATAGAAGGATGGATGACGTGATAAGGTCCTTGAATACTATCTTGGTATTGAAATCATATCAAAAAATGGCCAAGGAAGGGGATTTAGAAAATTTATGATGAAGGATTACCAACAGACAAGGTCCTAGAAGAGTATGATCTTTCAAGGAGACTAGGAAATAATATGATCAAATACCCTCCATACTAACAAAGAAGTGATTTGATGGGTGTTAGGTATGAAGAGGAAATGATAAGTAAGGTGATGGGATTAATGACCTTTCATACGAGCAAAGAAGTGAGTTTATGGGTGATAGATATGAAAAGCCAACTAATAAGAAGTGATGGGTGCCAAATTAAATTCTTTGACAAGGTGATGCATGTTAATAATACTTAGTGACAAGGATGAGATTGAGGAGATGGAGAAATGGGTGACCACTCTGATTTGGTTTCAAGATGGAATGTGGTATCCAAAGATGGGAAAATAGGAGATAGATGGAGATGCGACTAGGGGATTAGGCATAAGACAAGACACAATGGGATTATTTTTGGCCTTTTCATATTTTATGATTTTATAGGGTTTTTGACATATTTCAAAATTTTAGGGATTTTTTGGAATATGTATATACACTATATATATGGGGTTACTAGCAAAGGGAATACCAAGCCTAACAACTAGGATAAGGATGGATGAAATGATGGATGCAATCACAAAAGGATGAGGGTGATGGGGATGAAGGAGAAATGGACTAGGGATTGCCAATGACCACATCGAGAAGGAAATATATGTTTAGTTTCCTAAGTGTCCATTGGAGGATATGCCAACATGATGTGAAAACATGTCTTAAGACACCTTCCAATTCTTTATGAAGGTCAAGATGGGAAAGAATGAGAGATAGGGTCGATAACATGATGGTAGATGATGGATGGGTGATATGGACACAGTTGACAAGGGATGGATGAAATGGAGGGATTGTGCCCCCAAGTGGTGAATTATAATGCAAATAATTGATTATGCTATCATGACACTAGAAATTGGTTTTCATCATGGTAATTTCCCAAGGTGCCAGAAGATTGGTTTTCACCATTGGAAAAATGATTTTTTTGTTACTTTTTTTACTTTTATTGGGCATCTTGATTTATTGGAGAAGGGTGAGATGTAAGATGTCATCACCATTATGATCTTTAACCAATGCCTATTTTGGGGATATATGATGCTCAAATCATGTCTTGGTGGCCTTTATTGATTCTTGATTTAACGTCCTCTACTCATTTGAACTAGATGTCTTTTTTATCCTTACGAGGGACAATGCTACCCAGGGATTTAGAGATATGGTAGGGATGGGAAGATGTCATGATTGTGATGATGGGATATGGGATGTGAAGGAGGCATATAATGATGAGATGGGGAGTGGAAATGGGTTTTAATAATTGCATACACTATTGTATATGGTAAAGGGGATTTCATATATCGGTGTCATGAAATTAAGGGATCTAAGATCTTTTGATTGTTGATTCTTTGATCCAAACATTAAGAGGATGGTCGATTGTATGATTTTCAAATTTATTTTCTAATTGGATTTGATATTGACTACCCCTTGGTGCTAGTTTGTGGGCTTCACTAGAGAAGATTATTTTTTGACTTCATAAATAATAATTATTATTTTGACTTTGATGGTCCCCTAGTGCCTAATATTAGGCTTCACTAGGGGAAGACATTTTTGAATTAGGTGAGGAGTTATCCTTTCTTGATTTTAACCGATAGGATCAAAGATGATTTGATCATGACTTATGATTGTTGGATGAGGGTCTTGGATCTTTGTATTTGTGGCACATGATATGGAATGTAGAGGGGAATCCAATGATGCATGTTCCTATTCATTCCCATTATGCAGTGGGATATAGGGATTATGGAGGTGAGGTGGATGAGTAATGTTGGTTGATAGATTAAGGGGATAATGGGTAGCATAGTCCTCATAAAGGTCACTAAGATCCCTAACCTCAATGTCAGATAAAGTGTCTTCAAGAATCTTAAAAGGATCACTAAGACATGCATTCGAGGTGGGATCAGATCTAATCTAAAAATCAGATAAAGAATTCAAAAATTTGGTTATGACTCCATCATCTTGATTGGGATCCAAAGGTATGCTTGGTGATGTATTATAGGTACCTAGACTAGAGGTAACCTCAAAATGATATGCATTATTAGCATCAATAAGGGATGACATTTTTTATGATTAATCTGATTTAAATATTGGTGCTACACACAATCCTGAGGTAGATAGAATTTGTTTTGACTCTGATATTGACTTTGATGTACATGATGCAATGTTGTGAGTAAAGGAGTGATTATCCATGATTTTTTATTAATGTGGGGTTTCTGGTATGATGGGTCAGAGTAAGATGATGGAGGTACAATGGCTTGAGAAAAGATAGGTCCATGAAATGAATAATGGGATATTGGAGGACTAGGTTTATGGGGAACAAACTTGTTTTGAATGGATAGGTGTTCAAAGATGGGGGGATCATGAAGGATAGATATGATGTCTTGACCTTGGCTTGGAAGGATAAGGGCTTGATCATGATTGGGAATAGAATCTTGGCATTCCTCTTCTTGCTCATCTAAAGAGAGAAATTCATCTAGTTCCTCCTCAATTACTATGTCAGCACGATTGATGAGGTTTTGGACATAATCTCAGAAAGTTTGACATCATTTAATAGAATTCCCC
Source organism: Torreya grandis (assembly GCA_037957365.1). Taxonomy (NCBI): domain Eukaryota; kingdom Viridiplantae; phylum Streptophyta; class Pinopsida; order Cupressales; family Taxaceae; genus Torreya; species Torreya grandis. The sequence continues at coordinate 1,245,421 of JARHVA010000707.1, read as the reverse complement.
CAAGTTTGATGATAGAGATAGTATCTATTTGATTTATATAAGGATGGATTAGGCTTAGTTGGATAAATATTTTGTATGAATGGGTAGACCATCATGTTAGCGACAACAAGTTTTTGGAAAAGTGCTTCCAGGGACATATGAAGGGGAGTGTAAAGACCTACTTTACTATATGACTTAGATTTGGAAGCATTGGATATTAGATCAGATGGTCGTTGACATGACTAGGTGGTTTGTTTGGTAGCAAACAAGGTGGCTAGGATAAGTTTCCCTTTGCTAGTATAGGAAGGGGTGGATAATTGGTTATGATGAGTGGATGGAGGGTTTGACTGTGGATGGGGATGGTTTAAGGGTAAGGTGAATTGGATGGGATTGAGATATTTAATAAATTAGACACCCATCTCAAGGAGTTGTAATAAAACTGCATGTGGGTTATCATCAAGGTATTTATAAAATGAGGAAATTTTTGAATTAGAAAGGCCATGGCTAGGACGAAGACTAGTGGATGGTAGAATGGAATAGGATGGGGGTGACGATTGATGAGAAGCTTGCTTGGGAGATGGTCTTAGGATTTTAGGATAAACATCATTGGGGAAACAAGCACCCATATTCCATAGTTGTAAGAGGAATTCATCTTTATTCTTTGTGATGTATTGATTGATTAGGGTGGCCGCATCAAGGAATGTAGATATTGATTTTGATGGGCTAGGGGGTTGTGAATGAGGAAGGATGTGGGATATTGGTTTGGGGCAAATGGGATCAAGGTCAGAGGGTAGGAAATAACTCATTTCTAGAGCTCACAAAAGGATGTCATCTTTGTTGGGAAATATGAATTGGTCTACATAAATCGGTTCCAAATACATAAGGATAGTTGATAAAAGATGGATGAAAATGGGGGCCGATGTGGAGGTAAATTAAGGATTAGATATGGATTTTTTAACAAGGTAAATTTGAATGATCGAGCTAGTATGACAGGTGATGATGAATATGAGATAGATGAGATGTGATAGAGATGATATAGGATGAGGACCATATTTTGAACTAATAGCACAATAGGTACCGATGACCTATCAATAATGCCTAGTTTTCAAACTAGCAAAAGTATTAAGGATTTGATTGGTGCCTAGGTTCAAACTAGCAAGAGGATGATATGATGGGTTTTTAGTTATGAGAAGGCAAGGATGATATAGACTAGATTGATGATGATGGGTTGCTAGATTAAAACTAATAAAGTAATAGGATGTTAGTAAGATATTGACTAGGTATGAGATTTGACCAATAGGACAAGTGATAATGGACTAGGATGATAGCATAATATGAAAAGACAAAGGAATATCTCAAAACCTTAAACCAATTTGCTCGAGATGGGATGGGGTAGAGTTATGCAATGAAGGTGATGGGATAATGTGATTAGGACAAATATAGATAGGTGATGATGAAATGACTAAGGGTGATAGGTGTTAGGTTGTGGAGCTAAAAGCTTCAACCATTTGCAAACTGAAGGAATAAGAAGGTTACTGAGATCCAGGAGCACCGGCGTTGGCAGCAGGACCGACGTCAGTCGTGACCAGTGCAGAAGGCCACCGGCGACGGCAGGGAGTCAGCCGACGTCGGTAGAACCAGACAAGCAAGGACTGACGTCGGTCGCCTGTGTGTTCCAGAACTACTCATTACATGGATAGTTAGTTAAGTGAATGAAGTGTTTGCATGTAAAGGCCAGTTAGAGTCTTTGGCTACAAGGATAATTGTCTAAATTAAGAGTCTAAGTTAGTGTTTGAGTTAGGGATCTATTTATAGACCCATTGGCATGTATTGTAATTAAGGTATGAGATAGAAAGGAAGGCAATTAAGTTGCTTCCATTGTAAGATCATTGAGTTGCAGGTTGTTGCAAGCTCATAGGAGATCTACATGTGTGAGTATGGTCTATTGAATTGCAGGTTGCAGGTTCATGGGAGATCAACTTGAAGTACTTTAGAGTGCTTGGTGAACTGGCAGGGTTATTACTGACTAGTTGGAGAGGTGAACACCAATTCTGTTTGTGAGTTGGTTGTTGGGACCATTTTTTGTGTAGGAGAGTGTGTGTGAGAAGAATTACTGTACATTTGAGGTGTGGCAAACCTCTGTAAGGTGAAAGAGTGTGGCGACTCTTTGTTGTATTCTTTTCTGTAAAGTGTTAATACAAGATAGTGTATTGTCTCTCATATTCTGTGCTATTGGTGAATTCTAGCTACTTGTGTTTCTGGTTATTTCTGCATTTATAATTGCTTATATTTGGTAATCATATTGTGCTCTTTCTGAGGATCAAGATCCAACAAGAGGAATTAGAATAGGTGTGTTTGTTCTTGGACTTCCCTGTCAAGTGGTATCAGAGCTTTTGGTTGGGATACTAACAGATTGGATTAGATCTGGTTAGTGTGTTTTGATTACAGGTTACTCACAGGGTTTCTATTTGAGTGGGAGTTGAGCAATGACAGAAGACAGTAAGCTACGGATGGAAAAGTTTAATGGCAAGAACTACCAATTGTGGAGGATGCAGATTGAGGATTATCTGTATCAAAAAGATTTGTACTTACCGTTGGGAGGGGTTACTTGCAAACCCTCGGATATGAAAGATGAAGAATGGGAGGTTCTTGATCGAAAGGCTCTGGGATCTATTAGATTGAGTCTTGCATCATCTGTGATTTCCAGCTTATCACAGTGTAAGATAATGGTGGAGTTGATGGAATCTTTGGCAAATTTATATGAAAAACCCTCAGCTTCTAATAAGGTATTTCTTATGAAGCGTTTATTTAATTTGCAAATGTTGGAAGGTGGATCTGTTCATAGCCATCTTAGTGATTTCCATGGTTTAGTAAACTAGCTAAGTTCAGTCAATATTATATTTGATGATGAAATTAGAGCTCTCTTAATCTTGTGTTCATTACCTGAAAGTTGGGAAGGTTTGGTAATGGCAGTTTCTAATACTGTGTCTCCTTCAAAAGTCTTAAAATTGGATGATGTTGTGAGTGTGATCTTGAATGAAGAGATATGCAAGAATAGCACAGGTGAATCATCAGGAAATGCTTTGAGTGTTGAAGGCAGAGGAAGGCAAAGAGAGAAGATAGAGCATGGGAGATCAAGGTCCAAGATAGGTAGAAGATCCAAGTCCAGGTATGGCAGAATAACCTGCTGGAAGTGTGGAAAGCAAGGGCACTTAAAGAGAGATTGCAGGTCGGGTACAGATCAGCATGAAAAACATGAAGAAAAAGTAGATGTTGCAGATTATGCTGCACAGGATGCTCTGGTATGTTCTTTGGATAAAGTAGAATCTTGGATTTTAGATTCTGGTGCCTCTTTTCATGCATCCCCACAGGGAATTTTTTCATGAGTATGTCCAGGGAGATTTTGGAGAAATTTATGTAGGGGATGGTAAGCCTTGTCAGATTGTTGGCAAAGGGAAAGTGAAGCTGAAACTGTAGATAGGTAACACATGGGTGTTAAAAAAAGTCATGCATGTCCCAGTTCTGGAGCGGAATTTGATTTCTGTTAGAAGTTTGGGTGATGAGGGTTGCACAGTAACTCTCACAACGGACTCTTGGAAGGTTACCAAGGGTACACTTGTTGTAGCTAGAGGTAAGAAAGTAGGTACGCTTTATCTATCTACTTGTACTACTGATTCTCTTTCTGGGTTTTCTACTTCAGCTGTAGATTCAGAGATGTGGCTTGATAGGCTTGGTCACATATATAAGAAGGAGATGCTTTTTCTTGAGTCAAAGGATATGCTTTCAGATTTGGAAGGTATGGATCGTGGTTTCTGTATGCAGAAGAAGAAGGTAACGTTTCTTGAGGAATCTGATGTTAGTGACATAAATAGGAAAGCCTTGGTTTTCAAGGAGAAGGTGACGGACAGAGTTCAGTACAAGATGCAGAAGAATTCTGAGCAGAGCAAGGGTGATTTGGACAAGGATTTGATCCAAAAAGAGCTCACAGGAAAAAGTCAGGTCTCACAGGAAAAACACAGAGACCGACATCGGCAGGAAAACTGGCGTCGGCGTCCAGACAGGGACCGATGTCGGCTATGTGCAGATCGACATCGGTGACTTAGGGTAGAGAACTACCGGTGTCGGCCAGGGGAAATCGATGTCGGCAAGGTGGTAGTCGCAGGAAACTGACTTCGATCGTCTGCAGACTGAGACGTGACCGGCATCAGTTACTGAGATGAATTTTGGGTGGACATCAAGCTGTCAAGGTGTCTCAAGCGCCCATATGGAGGACTAAAGGTGTAAGTAAGTTCTTAAATTCATCATTTCCCTTCTTTACACTACTTGTTGCTCACTTATGGCATAGAACCAGGAAGTTATTGAAGAAGCAGAACAGGTAGATCCAGGAAACAGTGGGAGCTAGGCATGGATGAGGATGTGATTCCTTGGAGGGGAACCAAACAAGTGTTTTGGGTTGAGTGGCCAGCTGGAAGTAAGCACTGAGAGACGAATGGATGTTCAGGATAAAGAAGAGCGGAAATGGATACATGAGATGGAAGATCAGGGTATATGGTCTTGTATTAGCTGCAGGGCAATGGAGGTTTGATCATTGTGTTTCTCTTTACCAGATTGGATAATACTAGCTACATTATCCTATTACTGTATGATGTGCTTGTTGCAGGGTTGCATATATAGGGTATTGTTGAACTAAAGGTAAAGCTAGTTCAGGTGTTTGTCATGGAGAATCTGGGGGCAGCAAGATTCTTTGGCATGAGTGTGTTCTAGAGACATGGTAGGTCATATGTTGACTTTGTTTCAGGATGATTGTGTGAAATCGGTTAGCACACCGATGGTTGGACAGTTCTATGAACAGGTGTCTTGATTCACATAATGAGGTTGAGTGCATGGTATGTACTAAACCTGAGTTTTCCCAAGCAGTGGGAGTTGTCACAAGTTAGATCCAATCCAGGAGAGAAGCATTGGAGGACAGTTCAGTGGATTCTTACAGGGACTAGCAGCAGGTGCACATGCTATGCAGGTTCAGGTTATTTTCTATATGGTTTGTAGATGTGGATGTGGCAGGTGATTTGGATGACAGGTTTTGCACTACAGGTTTGTGGTGGTTGGTCTTCAAGAGTGATCTTGAGGAGGGATACAAAGCCAAGGGAACAAACTAGACGGAGTACATGTATATGTACAGGTTGCAGCTATTTATCTCCAAGTGGGAGATTGTTAGGTTGTGGAGCTAAAAGCTTCAACCATTTTCAAACTAAAGGAACAAGAAGGTTGCTGAGATCTAGGAGCACCGGCGTTGGCAACAGGACCGACGTCGGTCGTGACCAGTGCAGAAGGCCACCGGTGACGGTAGAGAGTCAACCGACGTCGGCAGAACCAGACAAGTAGGGACCGACGTCGGTCACCTGTGTGTTCCAGAACTGCTCATTACATGGACAGTTAGTTAAGTGAACGAAGTGTTTGCATGTAAAGGCTAGTTAGAGTCTTTGGCTACGAGGATAATTGTCTAAATTAAGAGTCTAAGTTAGTGTTTGAGTTAGGGATCTATTTATAGACCCATTGGCATGTATTGTAATTAAGGTATGAGATAGAAAGGAAGGCAATTATGTTGCTTCCATTGTAAGATCATTGAGTTGCAGGTTGTTGCAAGCTCATAGGAGATCTACATGTGTGAGTATGGTCTGTTGAATTGCAGGTTGCAGGTTCATGGGAGATCAACTTGAAGTACTTTAGAGTGCTTGGTGAATTGGCAGGGTTATTACTGACTAGTTGGAGAGGTGAACACCAATTCTGTTTGTGAGTTGATTTTTGGGACCATTTTTTGTGTAGGAGAGTGTGTGTGAGAAGAATTACTGTACACTTGAGGTGTGGCAAACCTATGTAAGGTGAAAGAGTGTGGCGGCTCTTTGTTGTATTCTTTTCTGTAAAGTGTTAATACAAGATAGTGTATTGTCTCTCATATTCTGTGCTATTGGTGAATTCTAGCTACTTGTGTTTTTGGTTATTTCCGCATTTGTAATTGCTTATATTTGGTAATCATACTATGCTCTTTCTGAGGAGCAAGATCCAACAAGAGGAATCAGAACAGGTGTGTTTGTTCTTGGACTTCCCTGTCAATAGGGATGGTGTGGAACTGTATGTGACCTAAAGATCCAACTATTATAAGATAAAATGGGGTTAAACAATATGGGTGATGAGGTGACTAGGCTAAGGCAAGGTCAAGTTAAAAGGTTGATTAGGACAAGATGTGGGCTTAGGATAAGATGTGAATGACAAGACTAAATGTGATTAGGATGTGTGAGGGGGTATGACTAATGATGAGTGAGACGAGAATAAAAAATGTCTAGAAGGATGTACAAGAGAACAAATTATGTACAAGATAAGATATAGATGATGGGGATGTGATCAATTATGAGTGGATAATGGTTGGACTAGGAGGAGGGGAAGACAAGGTGGTGATAAGATGTGCCTAAGATGGGATACAGACAAGAAGGGGAATTGGATAGGAAAATACAAGGATAATATGTACATTGTGATGATGATAAGGATGTACAAGACGCGATTAGAATATGTCAATGATAGTGGATGATCAAGGATGGGTGGATATGGTTAGACTAGTATGAGAGTAATACAAAAGGGCAATATGTTCAAGATGATGTCTAGGCTGTACAAGATGAGATATTAGTGATGGGGGTGTGACTAATGATGAGTGGTTCTAATGATAAAAGGGTATAAATTATTTACAAGAGAACAATGATTTGTATAATAGGGTAAAATTGGGATATACAAGATGATGATTGGAATATGTAGGTGATGAGGGATGATCAATGATGAGTGGAGATGGTCAGACTAGGAGGGGATGAAGACAAGGTCAAAATAAGTGATGGGGTAGGGACTGAGGACAAGATGTGGATGATATACAATTTAAGATATGTAAGTGATGTGTAGGGTCTAATGATAGGATGTGACTAGGAATATGTACAAAGTATTTATAAGAGGGTGACAAGGCAAGGATGTATAAGATGTAGGTGATGGGGATACATTCAATGATGGGATGAAAACAATATAAGGGATGTGATATGATAATGAAATGGATATAAGAAGATGATAATAAGGATGTGCAAGGAGATATGATGTGATAAGGATGATGAGGCAAGAATATACATGATATGTTGTGTAAATACCTAGATAGGTGTGTATAAGATTGGGTGAAGACTGACTCGACTCATACATAACATGGGTTTAGCATGACACACACCCAAGCAAGCAAGCCATAAACCCTATGATTAGTAAACTCAAGGGTGTGTAACCTAACACTCACACCATTCAAAGGCTTCATAGGTGAGGTTTTAGGCTGGTGATGCATTATAGAATCGATTGATCCCTCTCAACCCCATTTGCACATGATGGCTACTAAGGAATTGATATTGACTTTGGCAGTGAGGCACTTGTTACAGTCGAAGGCTCCTAATCTCGGTATACACAAGGGTGTCTAGGTGTGTCCCCTATATATGAGAAGGTATGATGGGGCCAAAGTCCATATAAGATGCTTTCTGATCACCCTATATCTTGTAACTTAATCACCCCTCACTCTACAAAACCCTTTATGGGGAATTATGTTTAGGTGCATAATGATAGATCTCCTAATTCTTAGACTCCACCAGAACATAGAGTTTGGACTAGTGCGTGGTGGTGAAATCCATGGTCACTAGTCCCCTAGAAATAAAAAAGGATGGAGGCTTTATAGGTGGTTTTTTATCCCCCAGAAATCACCACAAGGATTCAAGGGGGAGAGCATACACCAACCGTACCCCTTGGGATACAAACAAGCAAGCCAAAAGATTAATTAGTCGATTAAGATTAAGATGTGTGATTATATTTATGAGATAAAGGACAAGAATAAACAAGACAGAAATATATACAATACAAGATGATGTAAATGATATAAGACAAGGCGATTAAAATGATTTATTAAAATGCTAAAAAGAGTCTTTGATAGGAAGCCTACAGGCACATAGTTAGTAGTTTGATTTTAGCACTCCAAAAGAAGGTAAACTACAAGAAAATGATTAGTAGTTTTGATTAACAACCTTGAGGGGAAACCTACAATACAAGACGTTAGACCAAAATATAACCTGTAAAAGATGATGTTAAAAAAAGAAAATAACCTCTACTTATTAATGTACAAATTATGACAAATTACTTTCATTAAAATGATAAAACTCATAAACAATTAGTCTTTTAAACTTACACTCATTTAAATTATAAAGCTATTATCAGTAAGACTTTTACATTAATTATTAACAGTTAACTTTTATATATATAGTTATATTTATGACTCTCAAAATGACTAAAAAAGAATCAAGTCTTAATAACAAATTTTAATTTTCTTTATAATGACAAATTTTGTATTGTAATATGTTATTGACTCGATACACATTGACTATTTAATTTATTCTATCATGTCATTCTTGCCTATCATAACTACTAGTCTACCCCAAGGCTTTGGCACCTGGCTAACATCAATAGCTCTAGCCTTGAACGCTAATATCTATTTCACTGCCATATAAAACAAAGACCATTAATATATGATTTCTTGTTTAAAGACCCAAAATACCGATTAGTAGAGATGTCCTTTCAATACAGGCATTCCACTTTCTAAAGACCCTTAAAATGAAATTGAGAGTAGAAACTTATTAGGTGATAGGTCTCTCATCTCATGAAGATGATGCTTAGCTATAATCCCTCAAATTAAATAATTATCATATGATGGACATTTAAAACAGACACTTGCAGCATAGTGTACATTTCATAAAATACAAAACTCAATTAATATCATTATGATGTTTTATGTTGTGCGTATTTTAAAAAGGCTCCCATGTTTCTTGAAAAAATGAGACGGAATACACAAAGCCAAAAAAATTTGGCATCCATAATCATTTTCTTGTGTTGTATTATGCAATCTGTAATCCGATAACAAAAGAAAAATATAATGTTTAATCAAATTGGACGTGCTAATTTGTTGTTTTGTCTAGTTATCCCTGTAAGTTGCTAGGTCGTATCTTAGAATATGACAAATTGTTAAATAAAAGGATCCCCTCCCACAATTTTAATTTTCTATATGAAACGTATTCTAACAAACTTCTAAACTGACCAATTCATTTTTAAAAAATTAAAACAATATCTAATTTAAAAAGTTATGCAAATGATAGAAATTTCTACTAAAATGTTGACGAGCTAAGAGAATTCATCCACCATTGTTAATAAATTAAGCAAACTATAAATTACATAATTTTATGAACAAGGAGATCATCTCCCACCGTGGTCACCAATTTGTAGCATGAAATTCTATCTTAATGATTAAGCTAAGAAATTTAACCACTGAAAACCTCAAACTACTGGTTAAAGTGATAGAGCCATTAGAATCATAATGCAATAGGTGAATGACCATTCAAACCAACATTATAAAATCCTAAAGCTAAATTCTCTACACTATAATCAAATGGAATGCAAAATAAAAGAGATTGAGATTGGATTGATATACCTTGGACTCAGATTTTGACACTATGATGTTGCTTGATCAAGGATAATGGATTGGAGGATAATTTGGACATGGATTTGATATGAATATTCAAGTTGGATCCAATGGAAGAGATGAGTGGTTTAAATAGAAAGAGGAGGGAAAAATCTATGGTGAAGATTTTAAGTTGGTTTATGGATATCAATGGATGAGGATTATCCAAAGAATTTAAAATTCCTTGGAGGGTTCTAGAGGAGAGAAGAATCTCTTTGGGAGGGTTAAACATGATTAGGGATGAATTAGATAGGTGTTAGTTGGATGATTAGGGACTAGGGGTGTAGGAGAGGCTAAGAATAGGCTAGTATAGGTGGGTAGGTGGGTCATGGGAATTTAAAATTCCCAAATAATAGATAAGTGGGATTAGATTAGAATAATGGGGATTTAGAATAATTAATAAAGGAATGGGATAAGATTATGGTTAGTAGATTATGAATAATAGAAGGGGGTATTAGATAAAAATGACTAAAAAAGGGATAAATTAGTGAGATACATTAAATTAAACATAATTAGTGTCAACTAATAAGAATATTAGTGACAACAATATAAGCGAGCAAATTTAAATGCATACAACTACAAAGATATAAAACTGCCAAGATGGAAGAACAATCTCTTATGCAGTTGTGCCATCGAATAAAAGATGAAGAAGAGGAAACTAAAGATTCAAATACTAATGTTGATATCAATCTGATATATTTGTTTGAACCTGAACGGCCAGTAGAACCATTAAAATATCCAGTCGTAGGACTTATGGAAGATCAAAAATTGCATAACATATAGATTCCAAATCAATAAGAGTAAAGAATGTTGCAAGAATCTATTGCTAAGTAAAAATTTAAGATTTATCAACAACCTATTAAAAAGAAAGTGGAAAATATTAGAGGTGGAGAGATCCCTAAATTGGCACATATTGGTGACTATTCGAATGAATTTGAAGTTTTAGAAGCTATGCAACTCTTGTAAGATTATCAAGATGTATTTCCCACAAAAAAATTAAAAGTTAGAGGAGTAGATCCTTCCCTAGGTGAAATGCATTTTGAGCTTCAGGAGTGTGCATGACCCATAAATAAAAGGTCTTATAAGTTGAATTCAAACATGAAGTTGAAAGTGAAGGTTGAACTGGATAGAATGCAGGGAGCAAGTATAATCTATCTTGTTGAGAAGGCAGATTGGTTAGTCCCATGGTTTTGCAGTGTAAGAAAATAAAGGATAGTAGAGTATGTGGTGACTATCAAATTTTGAATGATGCATGTGTGAATGATCCATTTTTTATTCCTCTCATAGATGAAGTTTTGGAATCTATCGCAGGTCATGAAGTTTACTCCTTCACAGATGGATTCAGTGGGTATCATCAAATACCTATCACAAAAGAAGATAAAGATAAAAAATATTTTGCCATGGAATGGGGATCCTTTGCATACAAGGCAATGCCTTTTGGCCGCAATAATGCACTTGTAATTTTTTATAGAGTAGTGGTGACTGATTTTAAGGATTTCATTCATAACTTCCTGAAAGTATATCTGGATGATTGGGCAGTCTTCTCTTTATTTAAAGTGTACTTGTCCAATTTGTGCTTCAAGATAGAATGCTTCCAAACTCTATGCATTGCCCTGAATTTGAAAAAGCATTTATTTTTTACACCTTTTGGTGACCTACTAGGTCATGTGGTGTACAATGAATAAATTTTGATGGACTAGACCAAAATTGCAATCATTCTTAGTATGCCCCCACCAGTCAGCTCCACAAAAGTGCTATCCTTTCTTGGCCACATAGGTTACTATTAGAAGTTTATCAAGGGATATGCAGCCATTTCATCCCAATTGGAGTATTTGTTACATAAAGGTACAAAGTTTATCTAGACTTCTGAGTGTCAAATAACTTTCATAAAACTAAAGCAGAGATTGGTCATTGCACCTATTTTCATCTTTTTAGATTAGAGTAATCCCTTCCATGTGCATGTTGATGTTTCTGGTATCACAATCAATGTTGTGCTTGCACAACCAAGAAATGGTGTACTGGACCACCCCATACATTTTACAACCTGAAAAATGTCTGACATAGAAAAGAATTACATGATAACTAAAAGGGAAGCACTAGTTATAGTGTTCACACTGTAGAAATTCAAACATTATCTTCTTGAAACACCATTTGAAGTTTTCACAAATCATCAAGATCTGTTCTACCTAGTCAATAATTTTATGCTCGGAGGATGAATTTCAAGATGGTTGATGTTCTTTCAAGCATTTAAATTTTGCATCAATGTCAAGTCAGGTAGATAAAATGTTGGGCCAGATCATCTTAATCGCATCATGAATGGGGAAGAACTAGAAAAACTATAGGAAGATTCTCTTGATGCCCATCTATTTCAAGTTTTTTTTATACCTAAGAATTTTGAAACAATTAATAATTTCATAGAACAAGGGGTATTCCCTATGCACTACCAAGAAAGAGAAAAGAAGCAATTTATCACGAGAGCTTTGTCATATACTATTATAAATGGGCTCTTGTATCATTTGGGGAACGATAAAGTACTAAGTAGGGTAATTATGGAACATGAATGTCCACAGCTCTTACAGGAAGCACACCAAGGAATAGTAGGAGGTCATTTTTCTAGAGAACCTACTATGTAGAAATTATTACAGAGTGGATTATGGTGGCTAAAACTTTTTAAGGATGCACACAGAGTAGTGCAACATTGTGACATATGTCAATGAATGGGTAAGCCACACCAGTAGCCTTTGTTAGACAAATAACATTTTGAAAAGTGGAACATTGATTTTATAGGACCCATCAATCTCTCAAGTAAATGCAACAAAGCTCCGTATATTATCATTACAATTGATTACTTTAATAAATGGATTGAAGCTTCTTTGACACCTAGTTGTGGGGCAAAGGTTGTAGTAATGTTCCTTTACGAGAATATTATCACATGGTTTGGATGCCCCATTAAGCTCGTCAGTGATCAAAAGACACACTTCCTAAACAATACTATCAAATCTATTACTGAAGAATTCATGATTTCCCATCATAAAAGTATTGCATACCATACACAAGCTTATGAACAAGTTGAGGGTTGTAATAAATTGTTGGGCAAGATGTTGATGAATATATGTGATGTCAAGAGGGATGATTGGGAAAATCACATTCTTGTAATTCTTTTGTTCAATCAAAAGCACTATAAGAGGGCTACAAGTTTTACTCCATTTCAGTTGGTCTATGGCTTGAAACAATAATGCCTATGGAATACTTGGTACCTAATCTACACATTGTAATGGTTATAATACTATAGGATCGTGAGTCTCTCAAAAATAGGCTTCTTGAATTGAATTAGATGGATGAGTATCAATGCAAAACATCTTGGATGTAGGAAGTTCATAACTAGAGTTAGAAAGCATGACTGGATAGGAACCTACAACATAAATAATTCCATAAAAATCAACCAGTTTTGTTATATGATAGTTTATTCAAAGCTTTTCTGGGTATATTATAAATCAGGTGGAAAGGACCTTATGTTATACATGAAATATCTCATAGCTTTCCTCATCCTTAGCATGTTTTGATGCTTCAAGAACCTCTGCTAACATAAAGTGGTGACTATTATCAATCAAATATGTAATAAATTTCCATGGCAAGGGTGTGAGCCTATCTCTAGTGTCATTATTTCATTGGGATTGAGTGTGCATGTTCAAGTGAGTGGGTGGTGTCAGAATTAGGAACCCTATGGTGCATAATCTAGATTTAGGTGTTAAACCTATTTGGGGTGTGTAATCAAACTCCTCTTCTCTTTGGAGGAAAATCATTTAGTTGATGTATTTGGGTAATTTGGATTATGTGGGGATATTATCTTCTACTTCCCCTCATAGCTCCTACTTTTGGAATTTTATTCTTCATTGCATACCACTCATCTCTAATCATGTTTCCTATATTATCAATAATGGTAGGCATGCAGACTTCAATGATGATTCACGAAATGGGCATAATTCATTGTAAGAGGTTATGGATCTTGATGATGCCCAAGCTATTATATCCATTGTTTGAGGTAGGAAATTCAGGGACTACTTGGATGAAGGCAAGAGAGTTGTTGTAGATGTTTGGAGGTGGAATTGTGAACTAGGAATTTGACTAAGAAGAGGAGATTAGTATTGTGTTAGTGACAAAATGAACAAAGTAAATTGATAAACAACACACTAAACTAACACCTTCATGCATAGTTACTCGGGTGAGCTTAATAGCAAAAAAAAATGACAAACACAACTAAAAAGTAAGGAAAAATAAGAATCTTTCACCTTCCTTGGATGCTCCAAATGCTTTTGTAGTGGCTTGATCGACTTGTGCTCATAAAGTCTGTTGTAATGGAGATTGACTATCCTCCCCTTCCTCTTGGCACCTTTGGCTTTGGCTTGGCTTGGAATCAATTTGGCATGGTAACACTAATTGCAATAGCTTTTAGAATCATTTGTGCATTATAACTTTGCATTATCAAGACTTAAAATTCATGTGGCAAGGCCTCCTATTTATAGATTTTTATAAATGGTTAGGATCAACCTGAACCATCCATCTTAAGATTGAGATGTGTGGATAAGGATTAATCCAATTTTACAATTAAAATTGATAAATAGGCTCATCGATATTTTGGATAGAGGAGCAATTAAGAGGCACGGAGGGCATTGATGAGGCATGGAGGGTCTTAATGAGGCATGGGAGGCATAAATCTTGATATTTATGGCATTTATCGCCTAAGAATGTCTTCCCAAGAAATGATGTCACTTGTTGATGCAAATATTCAATATTCATTTTTAAAAATAAGTATTCAACAAGTTTTCATGGAATTATTAATTAGGGTCTAACTTGGTTTAACTAGCTCTTAAGCATGATTAAGCACTTTGTGCACAAATTAGTCAAATTGATCAAAATGCCTTGTTATTGGTCCAAAATTTGACTGGATTAGAATTAGAATGTGATGTTAGATGCATTGGATCCATTATCTCATTTAGGATGTTGTCAACACAAAATAAAAAAGGCACGTGTCCCGTACAATAAATTTGATAGAAAAAAGCAATCCAAAGCACCCAGGTGCAAAATTAGCATTTTGACTCGAAATGATTTGATCAAATTTAGCTGGCCCATAAATTGTATTGCCCCATTTAATTATACTCTAGCCAAAATCGGGACTTGAATATGTCAGGTTCAAATATTTTAATGTGATTTAGTGTTTTTAGGTCAAATTGTGCATTTTAGTGGAAATTGATCAAAACCCTGATTGGAGATCATTGGTGGCCAGATTTAGGTGTCTACAAGAATATCTTGGATGATGCTCACATTCTTAGGCATAGTGCAGTTGCTTGGTAATATTATCTCTTTGTGTAAAATTTTATTAAACTCTAAAGAGAAATCTCTTTGATAGATTTGGTCTAAAATAGGGGAATAATCTATGAATTTGGGTTACCATTTGGCTGTTGTTGAAGTGGTGGGTTGTCATTGTGTCACGCGTAAATAATGTGTTGATTTAGAATTGATTTCCAAGTGGTGGGTAATCATTTTAGGGTCGGGGGGGCTTGCATCACAATTTGGTATGATGGGCTTGTGACCTTTTGTTTGTCTATCCAAGGTGTGTCTTGTTAATTGAGATTTTTTTAGTGCCTTTGTTCATTGCCTTTTGTGTTGGTATTCGAATTATTCTTTGTGCTCTATGTGGCTCCCTTATTTATTATTTATGTGGATCGGTGTTATGTGTGGAAGTAATTTTTTTCCAATGGATCGGTGTCTATCCACATGCAATGAATGAATGGTGTATGCAAGAAATTAGTGATCTAGTTGGGGTTGGTGTTGTCTTCACTCTTGGTTCAAAGTACTTGGGAGGTGGGTGAGTCATCTTCTCCTTAGGTTCTCTGTGGTAGGAGGATTTGAGTAGGCCATTATTTGTTACGTGGCATCAGGGGAGGCCTAGTGACTTACGAGAGAGTGTTGGTAGGAATCACGTAACTGGGGCCTAAGTAGGCGAGTAGTCTTTGTTGGAAGATTTGTGAGGTAGTGTTTTTGCTGGTGTTGCAGGCCCTGGGCCATGGATTGAGGTGTCTTCAAGTTTTGATGATATCTTGGCTTAGTTTGGGTACTAAATTTTCCCATGCATGTGGTGACTTTTTGTCTTGCAATAGGTTTTTCTACGTATTTTCTTTATGTTTTTTTTTCTCGGGGTTTGTTCACTTGTGTTTCATGCTTGTTATCTTTTAGCTACAGGTTTTGATCCTATTTTGGGAAAGGATTCATGATTTCTTGTATCCCCATATATATATATATATATATATATATATTACAATAATATACTTTTATAATATAAATTAATAGCGTTATTATTAAGTGTGATTATTATGATATAATAATGTATAATATTATTTTATTGAATATATATTATAATCAATATACTTATCAAATATATGTATTATAATATAGTTAATATATTAATATTATTATTTTTACTAAATATATTATTAATTATTAAATTAATTTATAAAGTAAATTAATTTCTAGAGTATCCTTAATTAATGAGTGGTATTATATTATCGTTTTTAATAGGTATCTCATAGTGAATGAAGATTATTTAAAAATTTGATGAAAGACGTAAGTATCCTCTTTAGTTATGTTGTATAGTTGTAAGGTACAATACCTAGAAACAATGTAAGTTTCATTATGTGATGTACTAGAAGTTGTTTTGAAGGTGCAAGTTACACTAGAAAAGATGTAATTTTCGATTTTCATAAAACATGATCCTATAAAGTGTAAAAGTAAAAATTGGTAGTTGTAATTCAATCAAAACCCATGATTGATGACCACATCTTAATTTTTTTGCATGAAGTGTAAATAAAAAATAATTTTATATTTTTTAGTGGAGATGAGTGTAAAACGACTGTGTTTATTTATATGACATGGAAATGAGTTGTGTGAGGAGGAGACATTTTGTTTCAATGTGAGTTGGATGGTGATGGTGATGGGAAATGATAGGATAATTCAAGTGATATCGGATACAAGAGGGCCCATACTATAAACCAAACATGGATTCAAGGTAGATAGAAAATTTACATGACTTGCACCCATTCAAAATGGGTCTACATCTTGACCATATTTGATTGGTTGTTTTCTATTGTCAATGGTGGGGGAGGACGAGAACTGATTTGATTGCTGCAAAGCTCCACATTCGATATGTGGCTCCAATCAGTCCCAAAATCTACATTGATATATAATAATTATAAATATAATATATTCTAATATTTTATAGTATATTATATAAATAATCATAATATATATTTGGGTCAGTGTAGAAAGTTGGGGAGCCAAAATGGGGTCCTAAGTGGACATTTATTTTTCTGAAAAATGAGAAATTTCAACTTCTATAGATTATTTGAGATGGCTACACTTTAAATTTCAAAATGATATATGAACATGAATTGTAAAATTTCATATCTAGTTTCTAAACTACTTTTTTTTAATGGTCAAGTATAAGTAGGTCAAACATCTAAAATTTGAAGAGGAACTCCTATTTTTTTTTAAAATCAAGTAGATAGTTGATTGTGCAGCCCCTCATTTTTTGAGTGTTGTTCAGTATTGTTTGAAACCCTTTCATGAAAATTTAGATAGGATCATCTCTTTTGTGACCTATATATATATTTTTTAAATTAATGAATAATTTTTAATTAATTCTACAATTAAATAGAAACTAAAAGCTAGAAAAAAATGGATAGCAACCATGCAACCCCCCAACTAACTCAAAAAAATGAAAAATAGTTTTTTTTTTAAATGTGTATATAATTAGGCCTAGTTTCTGACCATATATTTTTATTTTTCATTTGGATCAACATGTGTGTGTGGGGGAGTGTATAATTATGACATTAATGACTTAAAAAAGACATACTTAGAGATCAACATAGATGGAAACCTTAAAATAGTAAAAAAAAATTAAAATCTTATATTTGGAAAGAGGAAAATGTGCTCAACATTGTAGTAATAGTTTTAGGAAATGTTTCAATGAAATCTATAGTGTTTATTACAGTGGATGTTAGATTTTGTTATTTTCAGTCAAAAATAAGGATTCGACTATGTGTTTGAAGGTCCAATCCTTAGGATTGGGAATCCAAGCCATTTCCAACCCTATAGGTGCATTTTTGAAACTATATATTATAAAATCACTTACACATTTATTTGAAATAGCATAAAAAACTAAAAACATCTATGTATATGTTTTTATATGTATGGATGGATGTATATGTTTATCTTTATGTGTATATATATAGTGATATATACACTACCAATATGTGTGTCAATATATAAATTGCCATACATAGGACATAGTGAATGTAGTTATACAATTTGGGTGAGTTTGAGCCCTTGAACCTAATTTATATTATATAAAATGTGATTTTTGGTTCAACTAGTCCCAATTTCATTAGAGAATGGACCAAAGAGTCAATTGTTTCAATAAAGGAGGCACTTAGGGCCAATTTGAACCCCTTGAACCTAACTGAGATTATAGGATGTGATTTAGGGCTAAATTATCACAAAATTTCATGACATATTGAGTGAATGAACTAATTGGTGCAATCAATGATGCAATTTGGGTGAAGTTGATCCCTCTAAACCTAAATTTGACTATATATGATGTAATTTTGGGCTCAATCAACTCCAATGTCATAATAGAATAAACCAAATAGTATATTGGTTTAATAATGAAGTAAATTCGAGCAAATTTGAGCCCCTTAAACCTAGTTATGAATATGAAACATGATTTGGGCCTCAATTGGCTCCCATTTCATCAAGGACTAAAGCATATAATCATTTGGTTTAATGTCAGACACAATTTTGACTATATAAGATGTGATTTGGGCTTCAATTAACTCTAATGTCATCACATAAGGAATAAAATAGTCAATTGGTTCAATTATGGAGGTAATTATCTTAATATGAGCCCATTGAACCTAAATGTGATTATATAATGTGATTTGGGGTTAAATTGGCTTTTATTTCATCATAGATTGAGCCAATTAATCAATGGGTGCAATTAGTAATGTAATTTTGAAAAAATTAAGCCACATGAACCTAGTTTCAATTGTACAAAGTTTGATTTGGAGCTCAATTGATCCCAATGTCATCACATAATCAACCAAATAGTCAATTCATTTTATTAGGGAGGCATTTGAGGTAATTTGAGCCCCTTAAACCTAACTACGAGAATAAGATGTGATTTAGGGCTAAATTAGCTCTGATTCCATCATGAACTTATTCAATTAGTCAATTGGTGAATTTAGAGATGTGATTCGAGACCAATTGAGCCCCCTGAACCTAATTTATGGCTCAATCCATTGTATAGGATGTAATTTATGTAATGATCGACCCTAATTTTATCATAAATGCACTCATAGAGGTAATTGGGGCCAATATGAACCCTTTGAATCTAATTGTGACTATAGGATGTCATTTGGAGCTAATTAGCTTAGATTTCATGACATATTGAGCCAATTAGTCAATTGATGCAAATAATGATATAATTTAGGTGAAATTGAACACCACAAACCTAATTTTGACTATATATGATGTTATTTAAGGCTCAATCAACCTGAATGTCATATTAGAATAAACCAAATAGTTAATCGATTTGATCACGAAGGAAATTGGGGCCAATTTAAGCCCCTTCAACCTAATTATGATTATAAAATGTGATTTGAGGCTCAATCGACCCTAATTCCATTAGATAATAAAGTGAATAATCATTTGGTTTAATGATTAATGTAATTTTTGTTGTATATGTTAGTGTAGGCTTTTTTTTGCTTATAGTTTTACCTACATGGTCATTAGTCATCATGATTATGGTTGTTAAGGTCATTAGGGGAAAATATACTTAATGTTTTTTCTAATAGTGAGTTGAATTGTTACATTTTTTATGACCTAATATCTCACTATATAATGTACCTCCTTTATAATTTCTAGTTAATCGATCGATGAATGAATCTTTTGATGTATTTAATACAACTTTCATTGTGGTGATTTTGCTATCACCCACTCCTAGGATTTTCATGCAATCTTGGATGTTCAAATATCTTGGAGCAATTCAACATGGTATTAGATTTATGATTTAATAGTCACTACCATTTGTGAAATCCTCAGTGAGACCTTTCTTGCATGTATTCTTATTAGCTTTCTTGGTTTTTTGTGTTTTCAAAGGTTTGGAGGGATTTTGTGAAAATCCATACAGACTATACAAATGGAGTCTAAAATTAAAAATTTAATAGTGCCATCAAATTCATAAGGTGCAAAAACCTTATGATCAACTGTAAACATGACATAGTTTTGTGACAGTCAATTTCGACCATTTTAGAGGGTTTTGGGTTTTTTTTGGTGATTTCACGTAAATTTATACAATGATTATCTCCAAGGGAAAATATTTTTTTGGGTTTTTAAATATCTTTAATGGCTCTTTAGTGTATTTTTCATAAGCATTATAGATCTAGATATTCTAAACTTAGTGGAAATTTCACACTTGCATGCATAAATTAGAGTTTTGGGTCTTTGTTACACCTACTAAAAGTTTGGGGTGTTGATGTAGTCTATAATTATAATAGTAGAACTTTAGAGGGCTTGTGAAGTCCATAACTCTAATAGAATAACTGTTAACTGCAAGGGCATAAGAAACCTCTAACATTGGAACTTCCAATTGCTCATGCAGTCCAAAACACTGATATCAGAACTTATGATTATTGGGGTGGCCCTCAACCCTGACATCGAAACCTCCCATTACTAACGCAACCCTCCACCATAAAGTTAGAACTTTCTTAGCCCATTGGTCATATAGTCTGGTCACATGGTGGGGATTAAATATTCATTCCTATTAGTGGGAGTTTAACCTTAGCCCTAACCAAATCTCTAGTGAACCTAAACATTTTTCAAATTCATGTTGGGTGGAAATTTTTTATGCAAGCTCAAATGTTAAAACGACTATAACTTTTGATCGATAACTATTTTTTTGAGTGTTATCTTCTTAAAAAGTGCATATTTTATCATGTTTTACACATTGAAAACCTTTTTGGGACCTCTATAGATACTCATTGTTTATAAATTATACCTAATGGATGCATTATCAATAGAGCCTAATGTCCCTCAACTTATTTCATACATACACATAATTTACTCAAAATGCATTCACGATTGTGTCAAACATCTATACGAGTGTGCTTGTATTAGAAACATTATGGGGGGGTCACTGTTGATAGTTTTGAGGGGGTATTATTTGGTGTCTGTCTTCTTCGATGTCTTTTTTTTACATTCTCATTTTATGTATTATGTTGATTGCTACACTTATTGCTCATTTAGACACATCCTTGGTTGTGCCCGATGTCCTCTTCATGAGCATGCATTATTGTTTTAATTAGGGAGTCATTATAGTTGTTTTGTGCAGTTTTACACTTCTTTAGTTTCTCAATCATGTCAACTTCATTTGAGAGATACTTACGAAATAAAGTTGATTTTACATTAGTGGTTCTTCTTAGAAAGATAAACTATGATTTTGGCATGTTTACATGGAACACTTGTTCAAAAAAAAGGGAAAGAATCATATTACATTTCTATATGGATGGATTCATACTACCACTAATTTTGAAAAGCAAATCAAGTGGGCTAACACTTGTGACAATGTCTATGGTACTTTGATGTTGCAATTTCATGGGATCTACATCACCATGTGTATCTCACCATGTGTCCCAATACTATTTGGATCATCCTTCAGTCTCTTTTTAATGATCATTCTAAATTTATATCACTCATAATCCTCTTCTTATCATCTCTTTGGATATGGTTGTACTCTCTCCTCCAAATATTATTTCTTATGACAACATATCTATGGTAGATAGTGATCTTCCTTCTATCAAGCCACCACTACAAGATGGGATTATGCAAGACCTTAGCTATCCTATTAAAAATTCTACTTCCATTATTTTTCATGATGTTGTTCTTCCATATCCATCATAGATTAGTACTTTGAAGGACTCTGTATACAAAGGGAAATGCAACTAATCTATAAATCAATCCTAGCTCGAAGAAGTTAAATCTTACACTTTCGATTATTAATACATTAGATATTTGGGGTCATGACAAAAATAGATATGCTAGACCAAGCCAAGGGATATCTTACCATAATAATATCACTAGGGAGGGTTCCAAAGCCTCCAATCAAGCATAACTATGCAATAACCCTAACTAGGTCTTATGTTTTCATATTTACAAAAGTAAATGACAAGTAAATTCTAATCTAGTGCTTACCAAATCGTGTGGCATAAAATGGGGGTAATAAACATAAAAGTAAACTTTCATAAAAGATATACACTCATGTAAATGTATATTAAATCCTAATGCACTGGAGAGAAGTACAAATTTTAATCTATCTACTCTCATAAAAGAGGAACAAAGTTAAGAATGCTTACCTTTGAAGATGAACACATTGAGCCTCAATCTCTCCCTTAACCAAGGTGCTTCACAAGAGGTTGTTGTGGTATGTAAGGATGACAAATACAAGTCAACTCTAGGCTACATAACCTATCTATGCATCTAACATACTTCTCCACATGACAAGATATGTATCGCCAAAGAAAGTATTGAAACCTTAAGCTTTGCTCCTCAAGTAGAATGGTGGATAAGTAGATGTGCAATATATATATATATATATATATATATATATATATATATATATATATATATATTATTACTCTCTTCTGTAATAAATAATGAAATGAATGTGTATATATACTTGAATCTATATATATATATATATATATATATATATATTATTACTATCTTCTGTAATAAATAATGAAATGAATGTGTATATATACTTGAATCTAACCCTAATATTTTTTGAGATTTTAGTTGATAGGGTCATCCCAATAAACTCTGTATCGTTATTGACAAAAACAAATTAGGTCTTAGTCTAGGTCAGCTAGGGGATGATCTAGACTCTAAATGAGTTTTATCAATTTCTATTATTATTATATAAATGAGGACAACTTTAATATTTTTTCCCTCTCCTCTTATATAAATGATAAAATGGATGTGTTTATATAGTTGAATCTAACCCTAGTCCTTTCTAAAACTTTAGTTGACAGAGTCCACCTAATCGACTCTGTATTATTATTGATAAAAAAAATTAGGTCTTGGTCTAGGTTATCCAGGGGTGGACCTAGACCCTGAATGAGTTTTGTCAATTAGAGTATATATTTGATGGGGTCGATAGTGTATTTTAAACTGTCAAAAAATATTTTAGCCTAGGGAAGGGCTAAAGAAGGTGAAAAATGACTATAAGAAGTTGCAAAAGAGGAGGCAAAGTTTAGGGGAATGTTTTTAGGAGATGGTTGTGTAGATAGAAAGTGGTAGGATAAGGACAATAATCCTGTGAAGCACCAATGGTATGCTCACCCCTTTTCTGGTGCACCCCATAATGCATGCACTCAGAGAGATTGAGACTCGATGGGTTTTTGCAAGAGAGAAATCATCAATAATGGATAAAGTTTGAAAATATTATGTGTATACATATTCTCCACTTGAACTTCATCATGTTTCATTTAGGTATAACATGAGATGGTGTTTTGGAAAAAAAACATAGCAACACATAATGCTAAAGCTAAATAAATAGCAGTAAGGAACAAATCAGAGAAATGAAAGGATAGAATTAAAAAACACATACTTTTACTTACCTTAGTGTTGTAGATAAAGAAGAAGATGAAAGAAATGTGAAGGTGTCCAATGTAAGGAACATTAGGTGAACTTGTAGAAATTTTCAAAAAAGAGCAAAAAATCAAAAAAATTGTAACCTATATATATAATAGGTGAAAAGATTCTCTACGATGTCAATATTCTAAAACATTTTATGATTTAGAAAAAGAGCTAGTAGAAACAAAGATATGATCAAAATATGGAATTTGGTAGTAAATATTTGAAAGGTAAATAATTTTGAATAGTAAATTAAAATAGGGTGAAAAATAATTCATTTTTTATTTTTACTATTCTAAGAGAATAGAGCTATGAGAGACCTAGTTTGAGACTAGAGAGCCATCATGGTGAGGAGATAATCGTTGAGATAGGGAGGATGCATAACAGTCGTAGCGAGTGAATCACAAGTAAATAATTGTGAATTTCAAATTTTTGAATATTTTTGTTTGAAATTAAGCTAAATATAAAAAATTGAGTGTTAAGAAAAATCTAGGAATCGAAATGAACCTTAGAAAATTTGTAGGTAAATTAGGGGTAGAATGAGGTACTGGTAGGAATAATTCAAACCAATAAATGCCTAAGGCATTTATGGTAAATGGTCAAAAATTCACCATTGTGGAAGAACAAATTTGAACTAGTCGACTTAGTCTATACGGCGAGCTAAAAAGATAGGGTTGAATATGTAGAAATGGTCTAATTTAGTACTTTAAAGGGTTTTTAACTACTAGCAGTAGGCCAACTCAGTTGGTAAAGAGGATAAGGTCAACCATGTACCTGAGGGTCGACTTAGTTTATTAGATAGGGCTGATGTAGTCTAAAAAATAAGGCCAACTATGTATGACATGGTTGATTTAGTATGTTGAAGTAAAAAGATGGTTGATTTAGTATTAAATGGGTTGATTCTATAGAAAAATTTAGGAACATGAGAAACTAAGTCAAACCAGCTGATTAAATGGCTAATTTTTGAATTTTTAAGAATGTATTTTGATTATTTATGACATTGAGATCTGATACATCCTTTATTATTTGATATTTTTTATAGACATTGGAGATATTGGCACCTGATAAATGTGTCATGTCTTCCAGATCTGTTGGATCGATTAACTAACATGGATAGAGAGTGACTAGTCATACTGGGCTTTGGAGGCATCATGAAGATGAGGCATATCCTGCTTAGTGTTGATCTCGTTATCATGTTCTTTGGAGCATGAGAATAGTTAACCAACACTTTTCAATAGGTGGTGGATGGGGATATCATTGAGGTGGGTATCACACTGGAGGATGTCCATGCATTATTGGGAATACCGACAGGAGGGACACCGGTGATCACTAGCACATCAAATGATCTAGAGGAGAGGTGAACACTAGGTTAATGGGTGATGTGCTCAAATAAGATATACCATGGATTGAGGGTTAATTCGATTAATGTCTATATTGTGAACATTCTAGATATTTGGAAGGTTGTGCTAGGACTTGTGACTCATAAGTTAGATGACAAGGTATTGTTATACATGATAGAATTATGTAAGTCTATATTAGATCAAGGAGCACTCAATGCTTCAAGGGTTATCATCTAAGTCCAACTCATGCATGATATGTATGATATGTTGTCCAGAGGGAAGAAGATCATGGGGCCTATTATTTTGTTGAGTGCATGGATATATGAGAGGTTACCCATGTATCAACTAATTGGGTTACCCCAGGTGGTCGATGACAAGTTACCTCAAGTCATGCAATAGAGGCAAGACCATGTAGCTCAGGTCTTGCACCATGTGCTAGCTTTGTAGACTTTCATATGAGAGGAGATCATGTGATATCCCTACATGCACATCACTAAAATATGGCCTAGTTGGTTAACCATTATTACAGGGTTGACACAAGTGCATATCACAAGCTACTACACCTCATGGGTAGAGATACATATGGTGGCACACTTTTCAAGGAAGTTTGGACTCCCACACCTAGTGTCCTCTCTAGTAGTGCCTAATTATTGGACACAACATGCTAAAAATCCAAAGGGAGAGGAGGAGGCAAAGTTCCAATGGAGATATGTATGATCAGGCTATGACATGCGAGACCATGTACTGGTCGAGCATGGTAACATGTGGCAATGGGAGGAGATGACATGGACATAGATGCAGGACCACATTAGGCACCACAATAACAAAAACAATAGTGACCACCCAAGTCACACTATAAATGGAGGCACCATTGACAAGAGCAAGCATAGGTGAGGGCTACAACATAGGAGGATCTAGTGGCCACTCTGAGACATAACTAGTCTATAGAGGTACCTATGAGGAGAGGATCACAATGTGCTCAAATGGTGACTCCTAGTTTTGCATTGGTATAGAGGTGACCTATAGAGAAGGTGCTTGGTGGATGAGAAGATGGAGAGGCCATGCTTGATGAGCAAGTAGATGGGGATACTATGATTGGTGACACTAATATTGGTGAGAAATGTCATAATTTTGGTTTAGTCTTTAATACATAACATTAGTTGCATGTGATTATAGTATATAGATAGATGGTTTTGAGATATATATGTGATTTGATATCCATCTAGTTTGGGTTTTGTAGATCCTATGATGGAGGAGATCAGATGTGGATATTTGGTAATGGCTATGCACCATAATATTTTGGATGGGGTGCTAGCTCCATATGACCCTACCATGTTGGATGATCTAGTGGTTTTTTTCCTTAGCCCAAATGGACTAGTTTAAAATTATGGGGGAGTTTGTGAGGTAGTTACAGGTACGTAAGGATGGATTATAGCCATTGAAAGGGGTGGGAGAGGGAGAGGCATAGGCCTGTTAGGCCTTAGATCAAGATATAATAGTGCATATGGATAACACTATCCAGCTCAAATAGGTACAAACCCAAATGACCAATCTATAGGGAGAGGTAGTAGGTTTGAGATTTTGAACTGCCTCATTATAGGGTACCCTTTAGAGGGGACAGTCCCAAGCATCTGTGGGCAACGTGGCTAGGCCATATGATAGATAGGATGGAGCCTAGCCTTAGAGATGGAACTATTATGTATTGTATACTTTTTATTGTATAGAACACCTGATATATATATATATATATATATATATTGATAGTTAGATTTGATCTCATGAGTTGTACTTGGTTGTGGATGTTGATGCATGGATATATTTCTTTCTAGCACATGTATTTAGATTTTATTGTATATTTTATGGGAAATATATATTAAAAATAAAATGGC
Source organism: Torreya grandis (assembly GCA_037957365.1). NCBI lineage: Eukaryota > Viridiplantae > Streptophyta > Pinopsida > Cupressales > Taxaceae > Torreya > Torreya grandis. The sequence goes on along the minus strand of JARHVA010000707.1, from coordinate 1,218,899 downwards.
AAAAATGACTTGGAAAAGTATAAGTAATCAAAAACAAATGCACTACACACTATATCATGATGAGAAATGTGTAGGACCAAAGGATGACTAAATATAATAAACCAAAATGGTAAAAAGGGTGACAAAATATTTTTAAATCATACAAAAGAGTTACACCAAGTAAAAACAAGTAAAATCATACTATATCACGTTGGAAAGTATGAAAATAATGTAATAAAATAGAAGGCACTATGAAAACCAAATGTTATAAAAACAAAACAATTAAGTCCATCCATCATACTAAATCATGTTGCAAAGTATACAAGAGAAACAAAATTGGAAAAATGAACTTAAATTGATCACATTAATTCAAGCTAGGAAGTATGAAAAATTTAATAAATTGGTTATAATCATACATGTGATCGGAAAATAAGAAGATAAAAGTGAAAGATCAATGAAGTAAGCATAAAACATACTATGTCAATATGGGAAGCATGTCAATGATGTGTAACTCATAATCAATCATTATGTATCTCAAATTTGACACATATAATTTCATTGTGACTTGGGTATTGGAATATTTTATGAGGAAGGCCCGGTCCTATCCATGGTATTACACTGCAACTCACAAAGGGATCACCAATGAGGTAGAAACAAATGTGGGAATGATTTTAAAAGGTGGTTGAAATGTGGTAATTTACGAGGAAGGCCTAATCTTATCCATGATCTTATAATGCAACTCACAAATAGGATCCTTAGGGGACGATTAGTTAACAAACAATATTTCTCAAAATGAAATATTAAGAATGTTGTAAATGAAACAGGGAATGTAAAAATCACAACGTAGTCATCTATGAGAAGACCTTTGGAAACATGGTGCACACTAAGTAGATAGTGACCATCAAAAAATAAAGGATACCCATTCACAATAAGCATAAATTTGTATATGAAAATAAGTGCGATACTAAGATCAACTCATGTTGGTTGTATTAAAAAATAAAAGTAAAATGGACTTACCTTCCCACAACATGTTCCCCATTCCTCAAGACCTCTTACATAATCATTGGTCTATTGCAAAGATTGGGTATTTTTGTGAGAAAGTAGATATCACTAAAAGATTTTTTATTTTCCTTTTCCAATCTACTTCCCTACTACACCCCAATGGACCTCAACACTATCATGAAGCTAATTGTGGAGTTTGAGCTTCGATTATAAAAAGAATATGTGATATGAATCACGTCTTTTAGTGTTATTTGACTTTTGAAATTTGAATATTTCCTTTTATTTAAATGATTTGGATTTTATATTTTTATTGATTTTAAGATTATTCCACCATATGGATTGGAATAACCAACATGAATGATAAAAGGTGATACACATGAATGAGCTTTAGAATTTGTCTAAATAAAACTAAGTATTCAAATACATGACTGACTAAACACTTAATCTTTCCTATGAACCAATATGTTATCTCAAGTTTCAACCACGTGTATGTTTAGTTTGCAAAATGAAATAAGGGAATAAAGGGAGATCCAAAGTCGACCATTAAAATAGAATTATAATGAGATGACTTATTTGCTAACTAATCACATGGTAAATAAGGATTACTAAGGGGAGCAAGGTTTGTATAACCAATTCACAATAATAGTTATCCATGTTGTGGAGATAAGGTAGCAAACAATCATGAAAAAAAGATAAAGAAATCCATGGAAAAGAATTGAACTCGTGAACATCGTGAACATAAGGATGCAATCATGGAAAGTGTGAAAAGAAACCATAAGAGAATATGAAAGATATGAAACCATATACAACACATAATGCAAAATATAAAGGTCCATGTAAGATAGATAAGTGAATAAAAATTTGGCACAGAGTCAAATGATATAAGATATAAATAAATGTGGATGCCAAGTCTAATCCAATAATCATAATGAAGATGAAAGTGAAGGAATACTATGTTGTGTTCAAAAATATTGATAAATCTATCCACAAATATTATCCATAAAATCTAAGTTATCTCTACAAAGATGGACCCTAATTGTAGCAAGAGTCTTATCTATCCATAGGTAAAGATGTGAAAATATCTCTCGTCGAATCTCCTATATATTAAATATAGGTATAGATGAAGGATCATTCTCATGAGGGCCCTCATGTGTAGAATACTCAAAAGGGGGAATATATGTTAGAATAGGACTGGTAGTTTTGGGACAGGGAGATGGCACCATCGGTGGAGAAGGAACCACGGGTGGGGGAGAAGATGTAAGTGGCATGGGAACCATAGGTGAAGAAGGAACCATAGGTGGAACAGGAGCCACCGGTGAAGAAGGGAGAACCTTCTTATGTGTACAACCTATGGTAGGGGGAGTAGTGGGCATAGGAATGGTCATGAGGTGATCATGAAGATGTTTTTGGAGGATGAGGCAATGATTAGTGTGATGGGTACTACATTGGTGCTAAAGACAATATACCTCTTCATATTTGGGAATATACTCAGGTAAAAACTTGGGAGGAGGTATAGCTTTATCTTTAGGTTGAGGAATGGTAGGGTGCAAGGTGTTTATTTATTATCTAAGCTTTTGATAATGGGTGGAGGAATGATTATCCGTGTCATGGAAGAAACAAATACACTTAGTAGTATACTTTATGGGTCTACTAATGGAATAAGTAAAAGTAGGAGTTAGGGAAGGATGGTATAATTGGTAATTTCTAGTCTAATGACCAATAACTATATAAATGTCATATTAAGGGTGATTATCCCATTGGGTGGGCAAGGGATCAAGCTGCAAGAAAGGAATAAGACCATCACCGAGGAGAGGCGGGGATGGTAGAGAGATTGGGTTAGGCTTAGTTGAAGAAGAAACATAATCAAATACAGGATGAGGCTCAACTAAGGGTAGAGTGAGAGTGGGATTTGGACTAGGCTCAGCTAAGGGAAAAGTAGGATATGTAGAGGTATTAAGGGTAGTATTGAGCATCTATAGGGGAAGCAGATTATGGGAATCTTGGTATCTAGTGAAATGATAGGGACTAAACATTGCATGATCCTAAAAGGCTCTACAAAAATTGGAGGGGTGTCATGTGAATGCTCTATCTCTACCCTATGAAAAAGAGGAATAATACTATAATTAGGAACTATATAAGATGGAATACAATAATAGGAATAGAAAGACTGAAACAAAGAAGAATGATAATGAAGGATCTCAACATCTCTAGCCTGAACAAGACCTCCTAGAAATGGATCATCTAAAGTATAACCATGATCATAATCAGGTATATGAATGTTGATGGTATAGGTAGGTATGGTTTTTTCATCTAAATTTATGTGAGTAATAGAAATCGAGTCTTCTTTAAGACCACAAATATATCATCAATAGGTGGTTAACGGGAACACGATTTCAAAGATGATGGAAGTTGGGAAATGAGATGAGGAGAGAGATCTAAAGTTTTGATCTTGAGATTGATCTCATTTGGCTCATTGTCATCAGAGTCTAAGAGGTTAGGTGGTATGTTCTTGATGAATTCAGGGTGACCATGATAACCTCAAGTAGAGTTGATGTGAAAATTAAAACTTTGGGATTCCTAGAAGGAAACACTTGGCAAGGATTTGAGGGTTGAAATTTTGAATACACCATGTTCTTAGAACTGTTTAAAATTATAAGGGTTGGTATCTCCTTGGTATCTCCTTGAATCTACTTGACACATTGGTAGGTAGAAGAGGTGACATCCCTCATGTGATGAGTCCAATGCCTGCCAAGTAAGATATTATAGGAAAGGTTAAAATTAAATATCATAACCTTCACTCGAACAGTGATATGTGGGATGGTAATAGGGAGCCACATGCAACCTAAATGAGGAATTTGCCTTTGATCATAACCTTAACACATGTTGTAGGTGGATTTAAGATTACACTCAGAATATTCAAGAGTTTTAATGAAGTTGATGGATGAAACACAAGTACCTAAACCTTCATCAATCAAAGCATGCTTGACTTGGATATCACCGATTTGAAATATTATAAAGAGGGGAGGGTCATTTTCACAAAGTAGAATCTCATCTTGGATCGTGGAAGTAGTAGGAAATTTGAGAGAAAGAAAGTGTCCATTATTTCATCAACATGTATAGACATCTTTTTGCATTGTTGTAAGATACTATCTTTTGACCTAGATAAGGTAGCTTCACATCCAATAAGGGGAGGATGAGGGATGTTCATTTCAAATAGTAGTTGTATAAAGTGGTTTTGATGACATGGAGAAGTTCACATGAGTTCAGGGAAGGGTATTTAATATGGGAGATTAATAAGTTTCAAGATAGGGTCCCATTCATCATAACCCATGGGGAGAATATTAGATAAAGGTGCGTAATGTTGGAGAAGCTCTTAGGAAGGAGGAGTCAAAGTGCGTTCAAACTTGTGTTGATAAGATGTGGTTAGTTTAGTTTGGTAATAAATTTATTGATTATCTTTAGATGATGGGATAGTTGATTTAGGTTTATCTAGTGATTGGTTTGAATAAGTGGTATTACAAGGTTGAAGAGTGTTGTCTATGGTATAGATGTTGGGGGAGTTATATAAATAGTGTGAGATGTGTTATCCAATTGAGGTGTTAGAATTGGTTCTTGAAAAGAGATAAGGTCCTCTTACCCCAACTCTATTAGGTGAGATGGGGGAAAATCTTGGATAACATGGAAAGTTTAAGATGTTGGGTGTGTGTGTGTGTAGGATGAGAATCAATGAAAGAAACTACCCTTCATCTTAGTCATATTTACCACATTCTCTTCAGGAGTTTGGTGTATAAGACTTTCAATTTTATTGGTGGAAGGAGTAGGTTTGTCATTATTGTCTTAATGATTAGGAAGAGGGTCTTTGTAGATGGCCAAATGAGCATTATCCTAGTTCAAATCTTGATGTTTATTTTATGGTTCATGAGATTTGAAGGCTATATCATAGGCTTGTTAGAATTTATGATTGAGTGAATTATGATCAAAATTTGGACCAAAGAGGAAATCTATAGCTAAGTTGCGTAATTGCCTACAAGTCTTGTGAGAGTAGAGTGACTCCAACTTGCATGAAACCAACAAAATTTATTTGAATCATACCATGATTTCATAGGGTGAGTGGGGTGAATTTCTCATAGAATAGGTCTTGGTAGAAGTTTTTGGATCTCTGATAAGGATAATGTTTTATGAACATTGATGTTGTTTATTTAAGAAAATTGAGGATTAGGGGTGTTTTTTAAAGGGTAAGCTACCTCTAGAATAGGATTGGGAGCAATGACTTGAATATTGAGAATGGTATCATAGGAATTGGTGACACCATCATTGGTATCATGATGATTTTTATTTTTGATGAGCATGGGAGTACCCATGGGAGGTTGGGATGGATCAAATTGTTGCATGAGAAAATTTTTGGCATTTGGCTTGGTCGAGGGCTTCTTCCAAGGTTTTTGGAGAGAGTCTTAACCTAATATTGTAACTTGGGATAAAGAGCATTAGTGAATATATGAAAAAAAATTCATCTACCATGTTATGCTCACATTTACTAGACAAGATCTTCCATTGTTTCATGAAAGCTTATGCATTTTTAGTTTCAAGTTACTTGTAATTGATAAAATGAGCCAAGGTATTCTCAGGGAGGTCAATAGTTTGAAACTCTTGTACTATAAAGTTAACTAGATCATACAATATAATGATATAATGTGACTTGAGTTGATTATACCAATATAAATCATCTCCAGAGAGGGTTTTCACTAATAGCTTGGTAGCAACAAAAGTGTTTAACTTGACCCAATCTTTGTAGAGATTACCAAATGTTTCTAAATATAAGGTAGGATCAGTTGACCCATTTTAACTAATGGTAGGTATGATACCTCCTATGTCTATGTTGGTAATTTGAGGTATAAGAGGTTCATTTTGAATATGATTAATCATTTTGTTAAAAAGGGGTGGTTTGGGGAATGAGGTTGCCATGGGAATCCTTAAGGTGGGGTGGGGGAAGCATTTTGATTTTTCACTCCCCACAGAACCTGTTGAGGTTGATTTTGAAGGTGAATAAGGTGATTCTACATTTGCATCATTTGATTGGCATTATCAGATTGGAAAGCATTCATTTGATTAAGATTTTGCAACAAAATGTGATGGGTTTGAGCAATAGTTTGACTAGTTTGCACATCATGTGAAGCATTAACATTAGTATTATTGGCTTGGGTTCCAATGTGAGTAGTGGCATGCACATTACTAGTGGCTTTAGAGGTATTGGTATAAAATGAATTACTAGTAGCATGATTAACATGTGCAGTGAGAGATGCACTAGTATAAGGATTGGCATTAGAATAAAAAGAAGCACTAGTGGCATGATTTCATTTGGTAGCAAATGATGCACTAGTGGAATGATTGAAAAGGAGGGGTCTTGTAAAATGCCCACTAGATGTTGAACTTGCCATGTTAGTGGATATCATTTGTATGTAGGTTAAAGAAATCAAATGAGAAGAGGTCATAGTATGAGAAGGATTCGAAATAGAAGGGAGAGGTTGATAATAAAAGAAGGTATTTCCCCTAAATCCATGAGAGAATGTGGGAGAAGGTGAATGGGGTTCTTTGACTTGACCACTTATCATGAGATTGTAACTATTTTAATGGTTTTTTACCCTATGTTGAAGAAAATCATTAATTAAGAAAATCATTTTAGGAGTGCACTCTAATTATAGCTGATCTTCTAAAGAGAAAAGAGGGTTATGAACTGAAGAAGAATGAGGAGTCCTATAATTTGTAGTGTGAGTGGACACATGCACATTACTTTCATCTAAAGTGGAAGCCACAAGATATGGATGGAGAAACCTATTGGGATTGGTAAATATCATCATATATGTTGATTTCAACTCTATGTTGTCCTCAAATAGTAAGTTCATGATGAAAGAAGGGAACTAAAAGGAGACGATGCAAAGACAAAATTAGAAAATAAGGTACATAGTCAAATTGGTCAACTATGTTATGTAATCTAGGGAACTGAACATAAAGATAAGGATACACAGTCATGTAGGTTGACTATGTTTTGCAGTCAGGAAGGATAAAAAGGGTGATAAGGATACACAGTAATGCAATTTGATTGTATATTATTGAACAAATAATTTTAATAGGGATATAAGAATACACAATCATGCAATTTGACTATGTATTGTAGGTAGGAAGGTTTAACTATCTGTAAGAGACTATATCGACTAAGATGACAGTGATCTAAAATAGGGGAAAGTTTTGCAAGATAATTTGAAGCAATAATGAAAGTAATCACACAAGCAATTGGATAAATTTTATTGATCCAATTGAATCACATAACACAAACCTTGCACCAAAGTTAGTCAATACAAGTTTTACAATACAACACATAATGATCAAATAGAAAGTAGCAATTGAAAAGTAAATGCTAACTAGTTGGTTATCCTAAGTTTTATTAAGTTATAATAAACTTTGATTTTAATGTGATAGGGAAGTTGGCTAAAATAAGAAATTGGAAAGTAATCTAAGGTTAGTTTCAAGATGTTTAGGCTAAAAAATATCGGTATTGGCAATGGTATTGGTTTGGTATTAGGGCCTACACCCTCACTTCACAATCTCATAATGATAAGGGTATCAGGTGCTTTGCCAATATATACCACTAACCACGTATTTATACCTGGCTAGAAAACTAAGTTGGCTTCCCCCTTGGTGATGAAATCAAAGTAGGCAGGCCTTGGGAAGACAAATTTTTAATGCTTTTTAAATGTAAAGTGATTTGGTAGTATTTGAAAAAGAGTAAAATAATGTAACTAAAATGATAATCTAAAAAACCACCTATTGAAGTTATGTGATTTACTCTAAGTATGCAAATAATGAAAAAGGAAAGGTGAATTAATTACTAGCAAATAGATATTAACTCCTTGATTGAAAATAATACAGAGTGAGTTCAAGAGACACTGTATACAACCAATATAGAACAGAGTCAACAAGGTCATTACTATTCTACAAAAGTAAGATCTTTAAGAACAAATTCAAATAGGTCGACTATGTCTCTTAGACAGAAGACAAACTACATAACTAAGTCGACCAAGTTGACATAGTTGTAGGGTTATAGTTTTATAGACTATAAACTTGTGAAAGATAGTACTGAAGGAAAAACTAAAATGACAGGGAGAGAAAATAAAGAAACCTTGGTGGGATTGAAGATGTTTTAGTTACAAATTTTTATGTTGTGATGTTCAAATGTTACTCTAAAATTTTTCCAACTGGGTCGACTAGTTCAACCAAGTTTGTAAAACTTTGTGTGCTAAAGAAATGATAACAAATAGAGTTGACATTTTTGACTATGTTTTTTGACCTATATATTGATAGAATAAAATAGCAGATAGAGTTAACTAGTTTGACTATGTATGCTAATCTAGCCCTAAATAAGAATATTATGTCAAATTGCTCAATCCAATAACCTATAATTGTCAAAGACCTACAGAGATAGAACAAAGTTGCTTTGAAGTGATTGTTTGTTAAATATATGCACAAAAATTTAGAACAATACTAATTGGTTTGATACAGTACTACAAATATAAAAAAATATAAATGATGACAAAAATGATGTTTTGAAATAAAACTTACAAGGGTTTGATTCACATTGGGTTCACTAGAATGTATGCAAAGGTAAATGCAACTGATTTATAAATCAATCCTAGCTCAAAGAAGATAAATCCTAATTACACTTTTGAATGTTGATCATTAGATATTTTGGGTCATGACCAAGATGGATATGCTAGACCAATCCAAGGGATCTCTTAGCATAATAATATCACTAGGGAGGGTTCCAAAGCCTCCAATCAATAAAAACTAAGAAATAACCCTAACTAGGTCTTATGTTTTCATATTCACAAAAGTAAATGACAAGTAAAGTCTAATCTAGTTCTTACCAAATCTTGTGGCACAAAGTGGAGGTAATAAACATAAAATTAAATGTGCATTTAAGATATATACTCGTGTCAATGTATATTAAATCCTAATACATGGGAGAGAAGTTCAAATGCTAATCTATCTACTCTTACAAAGGAGGAACAAAGTTAGAAATACTTACCTTTGAAGATGAACCCACTGAGCCTCAATCTCTCCCTTGGCCAAGGTGATTCTTAATAGGTTGTTTTGGTATGTAAGGATGATAAGTAGAAGTCATCTCTAGGCTACAAAACATATCTATGCATCCAAAATACTTCTCCACAAGACAAGATCTGTATCTCCAAAGAAATTATTGAAACCCTAAGCTTTGATCCTTAAGTAGAATGGTGGATAAGAAGATACGCAATATATATCTCTTTTTTTTCTATTCTTATCTAATAAATGATGAAATAAATGTTTTATATATTTTAATCTAACCCTAATCTTTTTCTAAAGTTTAGCCAACAAGGTCAACCAAATTGACTCTATATCATTATTGATAAAAACAAATTAGATATAGGGGCCGACCTAGACCCTAAATGAGTTTTATCGATTAGAGTATAAATTTGATGGGGATGGTAGTGTATTTTAAACCATCACAAAGGATTTTAGTCTAGGGAAGGGCTAATGAAGGTATAAAATGACTAAAGGAGGGTACAAAAGAGGAGGCAAAGCTTAGGGGAATGTTTTTAAGATATAGATGTGTAGATAGAAAGTGGTAGTATAGGGAAAACAATCCTACAAAGCACCAATGGTCTGCCCACCCCTTTCTCTATGCACCTCGTAAGGAATGCACTTAGAGAGATTGAGACTTGATGGGTTCCTACAAGAGAAAAAGTATCAGTAATTGATAAAGTTTGAAAATATTATGTGTATATAGACTCTACTATTTCTAGTGAGAGTACACCTATTGAGAGCATCGATGACTCATCTCTTCATGTGGATATTCATTATATGGATGCATGTGATTCATCTGTAGTCTCTTATATATTTTCAAGAGTTGTTGATCCATGCTCCACACTTCACATGGACATTATTTTAATGAATGTTCCATGCCCTTTTTTGGTCAAGTTCACTTTAGTGGCATTACATTTAGTGCTTGTGTATGATCTTACCAAACTTATGCCACACTTTTATTTTTCACCCTACTCATAGATATTTGTACTATTATCTCTTTAATATTTCATTGTGTAATGGGTGGACATCTAGTACACCATTCATGTTTTTATTTTGGCAAAGGAAAGAAACATTGTTCAATGCAGATGAAACTTCTTCAGTCTTCAAGGAGAGGATCTCATTAGTGACATTCATCATTCTAAAAGCTCTATTGTAGGCAAATTTAACATCTTATATGGGAACTTCTTAGTTATCCTTTCTATGTGCCCTATTTTCTCTCACTCATGGATGCATTCTTGGTTATGCCTGATGTCCTTAGAGCATGCACAATTTATCACTTTGCTATTGAATTTTATTTAGATTATTCTTTTTTGGACTCACCTAAATTTGATGATATTTATAAACCTTAGCACTCATTTGATATTGATGACTCTTCTTCTAGCACATATGACTACATCAATGATGGGGACACACCTCCACCATCTCCTTTTCACCTTCTAGATATTGAGGATTATTTCTTGATTAATCTACCTCTAGTCTATTTTAGACATTACAAGGAACATGTATTGTGTTCTAGGACACATCAAATATCAGGTAGTCTATTCCATAGTTTTAGGGCATTCCATAGTCCTTCTTAGGCTCTAATCCCATTGCACCATCGTTGCATAGATAAGTCGGCCCTTCCACCTTGCATGAGGAGAACAGGTCCTTGTATAATAATTACACCTTGGTTAAAGATCCATTAGGCATATGGAAAACACATTCACTTTTTTAAGGTGATCCACTCTTCATTGCATCTTCTTCTGATCCACATTCACTCTTGGGAACTTTGAAACTATATGGATATAGGTAGTTGCAGGCTTTAGTGTGGATTTTTATCCCTCTTCTCTTCTTTTCTCTCTTTTGGGGAGGAATTTTATCCTACGTGTTTTGTAATTTTCTTTGCTTTATAGGATTTGAATTGTGTTTGGGTACCTCATTAGGCCTCATTATAGGGAACCAATTATTCTTACCCACCTAAGATACACTTCATGGGGATGTTGGTGTAGGTTTTTTTCCACTTATGGTTTTACATACATAGTCATTAGTCAAATCACTTAGGGTTACTAAGGTCATTAGGAGAAAATACACTTAATGTATTTTCTAATGGTGAGTTGAGTTGTTACCTTTTTGGTGACCTAATATATCACTATATAATTTAACTCATAGTACTTTTTGGATAATCAATTGATGAATGAATACTTTGATGCAAATTTTGTTATGGAAATTTTACTCTCACCCACTCCTAGGATTTTTGTGCAATCTTGGATGTTTAGAGATCTTAGATCAATCCAATAGTATAGGATGTGATTTGGGCCTCAATCAAATTCAATGTCATCAAACAATGAGTGAAATAATCGATTGGTTCAATCATGGAGGCAATTAAGGTCAATATGAGCCCTTTAATCCTAACTGTGATTATATAATGTGATTTAAGGCCAAATTAGCTCTAATTCCATCATAGATTGAGCCAATTAATCAATTGGTAAAATTAGTGATACAATTTTCAAAAACTTGAGCCACATGAACCTAATTTCAATTATATATATTGTGATTTAGATCTCAATTCACCCCAATGTCATCACATAATGAACCAAATAGTCAATTAGTTTAATAAGGGAGGAAATTGAGGCCAATTTGAGCCCCTTCAACCTAACTGCAAGATTAGGATGTGATTTGGGGATAAATTATCTCTAATTATATCATGAATTGATCTAATTAGTCGATTGGTATAATTAGAGACATGATTTATGACAAATTAAACCCTACGAACCTAATTTATGACTCAATCGATTGTATACGATGCAATTTATTGCTAAATCAAACCTAATTTTATCACAAATGTAGTCACAAATGCAATTGGGGATAATATGAACCCCTTGAACCTAACTATGAATATACAATGTTTAAACCTTATTTAAGCTATATAGGATGTGATTTGGGCACAATCAACCTCAATTGCATAGCATAATGAACTAAATAATCGACTACCTCAATCATAAAGGAAACTGGGGTCAATTTGTGTCCTTTCAACCTAACTACAAATATAAGATTTGATTTGGGGCTTAATTATCCCTAATTTAGCAAAGATAGACCCAATTAGGAAATTAGTGTAATCATTGATGTGATTTGGGCCAAAGTGAGCCTAAATCAATTATATAGGATGCAATTTATGGTTAATTGACCTTGATTTTATGAAAATTTGAATAAATTATAAAGAAACAAAAAGTATAAAGAACCCCTTGAATCAAAGGCATAAGTAACAATAATATTATATATAAGTATTATAATAAATATTATACTATTATATTATATATATTTATATTATTAATACTATATCTCTCTCTCTCTCACACACACACACAAATATATATACACACACATATACATATACACACACACACATGTGTGTATATGTATATATGTATGTGTGTGTGTGTGTATATATATGTGTGTGTGTATAAATGTGTGTGTGTATGTATATATATATATATGTATGTATATGTATATGTATATATATACATATACATATATACATATACATATATATATATATATATATACAAATACATATACATATACATATACATGTGTGTGTGTGTGTGTGTGTGTGTGTGTATGCATATATATATGTATATGTGTGTGTGTGTGTGTGTATATATATATATATATATGTTCTAATTAATATTAATATATAACACATATGTGTTATAGCTTGTAAATGTTATTTGCATAATGGACATAATGCTTTGTCCAACATTTATTTTTTACCTCTTTCAAGATTTTTATCCCCAATATTATTATTTTCATCCTTTTGCACCCTACATAGTGGAAGATAAAAGGTATCAATTTTTTTTGGGTCCCCAACCTCAAAATATATCAAGTTTATCTATTCATGGGTTACAGATCTCATTCAAATAAGAGGAAAAAATTTAAGCGCAAAATGCCTAAGTAATTATAAGTGTTGAGAGAAAAATAAAAGAAATAAATGCAAACATTTTTCTCAAGACAAGGTACATATATTAACCTCAATCAACCAAATTTCATATATATATGATAAAATGGATAATGATGAAATGAATAATGACAATGTATGTTTACCTAAAAGTCCAAATTATGTTGCAAGTCCATAATCAAAGTATAAAGTTTTTAATTTTGTTGATAATGAATCTATGCATGATGATTTACCCCCTAACAATGAATAAAATGACATGGAAACACAAAACAGTGAAAGTAACAATGAAGAAAATTTCATGGAAACATTCAATAGTGAAAGTAAAAATGAAGTAAACTAGAAGGCAACAAAAAATGAAGAAACTATTAGTGAATATAACAATAAGGAAACACTAAATAAACAAATTGTACCATTAGTAACACATCCCAAGATTTTGTGTAGAAAACCCTTGTACTTAATTAAAGTTGATGAAAACATTTTGAAACAAATGCGTAATCAAATGTTTGACCATCATTCAATAAGAATAGCTAAAATAATTTGAGATAATTACATTGAAAATTTAAATGAGAAGCAAAGATGTCAATTATTTGTTTCATTGATGAAATTTCTTAAGATGAGATCTACAATATTTGCCCTAAGACTAATACCATCTACTATGGATGGTGAAAATAAGGAAATTGAATTTCCATTATGCATACCATACTATAGGCGTGAAAGACAAAAAAAAATATAGTAACGATGCATGAACCATAATTACAACTTTTATAGTAAGTGGTCAAACATGGAGAAAATTCTTGATTAGAAAAACAAGTAGAGTATTGAACATAAATAAAAAAGTAGTATTGAAAATAATTAGAATAAATAAAATACTTTATAATATCAATATCAATGAACTCTGGGCATTCCATAGTATACTTCCATGAAATGACAATGTTATAGCCAATTCTCTCAAAGATTTACTTGAAATTTTTTGGAAAGGCAAACAAAGGTTTTGTCAAATACAATATATGTAATTATAAGAAGAGATAATTCTCATAACCGTGAATCACATCCCAAACACAATATACTCTAGGTTTTTACAAAAACATGCACAATTTTTTTTGTCAAAGATACATTGAGATGGCCAACCATTCTATGTCAAAAAAAATCACACATGCACCACTTGTTGTTTCAGACAACCGATTGAATTTTCAATGCATTGTGATTTTTTTTGTCATGTATATTGTACTTTACATATTAAAAATATTTTTCAAGAATGTGGTATGAAATTTCCCCAAAAATCAGTAAGGGAATTTATCAAAATTTGCAAGGGAATTTATTCCAACCATTTTTTTGAAAGACCATATGGATAATTTTTTATAAAAAAGCATGTTTGGATGGAATTTGCAACATTTGTGGTGGAATGCCAAAATTGAAAAATTGTATCCATGAAGAGAGTATAAGTAGAATTGGAAAATAATTAGTTGGTTTTAACAAATACACATCTATGACATATCAATTAAAATATGGAAAGGAATATAAAATGTGTTTTCTTATTACAAAACAAATATCTATTTCAAAATTTATGATCAAATTCATGGAGGACATTGTTTATGAGTATGCAAGGCACACACAAACAGTTGGATGGTTGGATGAACAACTCAAGTTAATAAAGGACACATTCTCACTTGGTTTTATAATTTTAGTAGTCAATTTTATTATGAACTACACATTCAAACAACAAATTAAAATTTATTCGTAGTACTACACCTCAATACAAGTTGGCATATTCGTGCATATAGCAGTCATGCATGCACCTAGTAGTACAAATAAAGATCAAAAAATATTAAGGGAGATTTATTTCTATGTCATTGATGATTGATCGCATTCTATAGAGTATGTTTAAGACTATTTTGATATGTTCTATGTAAATTTAACTAACAAGAACATTACTTTAAATCAACATTATATTTGGTCAAACAATTACACATCACAATTTAAGAATGCATGGATGTTTTAATAGATCAATTAGGATGCATGTTAGAATTGACATAGAACATATTTAGAGTTTCACTAAGGTTGGCCATGGAAAAGGGGAGCATGACGGTGTCATATCATGTGTGAAAAGAGCCATTGTAAGAGAGGAATTTAAGTTTGAAGATGGCAGTGATTTGATTGATGCAAAAACCTTTATTGAATGGTGTACAATAAAATGGGCCATGGTACTCAAGAAATTTTTTGTGTTCATATATATTTACATTTGACAAAGGAAGAACAATAGGTAAGGTAGGAGGATTATATGATTGCAAAAGGATCAAGTGAGCTTCAGTCATTTCTTAACTCAAATGCAGGTTAGTGGACTATTCATGTGAGGCACTTGTCATGTTTTTTCTACATTCATGGACTTTTTTTGAAACAAGTGTGAGTCACAAGAGTGGGTGGATGTATGGAGATTTAGACCTCTAATTCCAATCAACACATATTAGGTTCCACTAGAATTATAACTTATAGATTTGACATCATCACATGAATTTAACCATGTATCCAATCTAGTGCAACCAGGTACATGATTAATCATTAAGTATTAAATTCCCATTATCTATCAACATTATTATTAAAAAAATATTTTATTTTGTGATGCAGGGCATTTTTTTTAATTATTGTGAATAAGGACAATGAAGATGTACAAATTATGACTTATGTCAGTGTGTAGAGTAAAAAACAAATGGACTTCCTCAAACAATTGAGGAAAACATTAACTATTCCATAGGGTCTGTGGTAATTACTACAGCCTAACTTTGACAATATCCTATCCAAAATTCAAATGTATTGTTGTTTGAAGACTATGAAATACATAAGAAGATACTGCAATATTCAAATTTGGTTCTTGCAACAAAAATTCAATTATTCAAATATTTGGGGAGGCCATTAAATAAGAATATATGGAAGGTTTGTGAGTCTTACCATGAAGCAATTGTTGCTAATATCAATGTTAGAGCAAATCCTAGTGGTTTAAAGGATTGGAATTATAACGTATGTTGAGTTATTAAATGTAAATGTATTCAATTTTATTAAATTTTATTGATTTTGTAAATGGTTCATATAAATTTAAATTTAAATTTAAATTACATACTAACATATTTTATTTAGGTTAGTGGTGTCAAATAAGTTTCCACCTTCATGTAGTTGGCACCATTATTAAATAATTTCATATTCTTGAAGCTAAGAGAAACTTAATAAAAGCTCAAGGTAAGGTTGATACTATTGTTATAGAATTTCATATTCTCTTGAGACCAGAACAGGTACTCTATCTATTGACTGGGTGGATTCAGAGGATGTGGATGTGGGAACATGTATCATTTACCTATCTAGACATGTTGAATGTGATGGATTTGTAAGGGGAAATCCTAAATGCAAAAATATAAGTTGAAAGGACATTTTTGAGGACTAAATGGGTACTGTGTTTCCTAATAAAGTGTGATAGAAGGCTAATAACTTGGTCATAAACATTATTCACCACTCCTGACATGGTGGTAGTGCCAATTTTCAAGCATGAGGCATTGAATATGGAGATCCCCAATTACGGATTCAATATTGACAACATTTATTGTCAGTGTTTCTACATTCTGGAGTAGGTGTAAAAATATGAATCTTGGTGGCTTCAAAGGTTGTGGTATTTGGAACACATGTCATTTATCTATCCAAAAGTCTTAGAAGTGATGGATTACAAGGGGAGGTCCTAGAAGTAGAAATATCAGTTGGAGGACAAGAAATTATCTCTTGACTGCATAAAAGTTACTTTTCAAAACTTATTAGTATACCATCTACCATTGATTCATCTTTTATGTTTGATCATCATGATTTTGGGTGAAAGTATATGGATTTATCATTCATTTGAGGGTTCTTTTATTTCATGATAAAAAAATTATGATTATTTTTACAAGCGTCTAAAATTGGCTTAAAAACAAAAAATATGTTAATGGGAAGGACCTTGTCAAGGGCAAAACATGTACTCCATCTCCTGATCGAAAGTCATCTGAGGCAAATAAATTGGTCCTAAATTTTATTCACCACATATAACATGGCGTAAGTTCCATTTTTTAACCATGAATCACCGAAGGTGGATATCTCCAACAACAGCTTCAATGTTGACAACATTTATTGTTCATGTTTCTACATTCCTAAGTAGCTGTAAAAAAGTGCGTTAGGTGACTTCAGAGGTCTTGGTCATGGAAACACATGTGATTTTCCTATCCATATGTGTTTTAAGTAACATATTTTTATGGGAGGTATCATAGGCAAAAAATTTAGTTAGAGGACAAGAAAAAATGTTAGTTAGAGGACAAGAATGTCAGGGGATCTCTAGCTCTACCAATTAGAGCACAATTGATTACTTTCTTATATGCAATTAAACACGGAATTATACCAGAATGATAAAGTAGATAGAAACATGAGACAGCAAAGAATTTGAGAGACAATACACACTCTTGTATTAAATACTACTAGAAGAAAATACAATAAGGAAGATGCCACTTCTTCCTCCACCTCAAAGGCTTGCCACACCTCAAGACCTTCTTCCCTCTCTCTCTTGCTCAACACAACAACTCTAAAGCCTGAGTTGCTATCCCTCCTTGAATGCTTCAGCTGATCTCCTTGACCTTACACCTGTAGATCTCCTTGACCTTGCTAGCTTCAATGCTTTTACTTGCCTTAGAAAAATAATTACAATACATGCCTTATGGGTCTTTAAATAAGATCCCATGCCTACAAAAATAGAACTCTAGTTACAATAATTAGACACGTAGCTCGTGACTATAATTAGTCACTTGACATGCAAACACTCGCTTCACTTAACTGACTGTTCATCAACAGCAGTTCCAAAAATACATAGGCGACCGACGCCGGTCCCTGCTAGTCTGGTGCTGCCGACGTCGGCCGACTCCCTGCCGTCGCCAGTCTCCTTCTCCACTGCATCTAACTGACATCGGTCATACTGCCGACGCCAGTGGCTCTGGTTCTTCAGCATCCTCTCTTGTGTCTGCAAACAGTTGAAGCTTTTAGCTCCACACCTTAACAATCTCCCACTTGGAGATAAACAGCTGCAACTTATACCTGTACCTGTACACCATCTATTTTGTTCCTTAGGCTCTGTATCCCTCTTCAATGTCACTCTTGAAGACCAACCACCACGCAAACCTGTGATGCAATACCTGTCTCTTATGCCACAAGAATTTTACTGCTCCCAAATTCTCCATGACATACTTCTGAACCAACTCTACCCTTAGCTCAGAAAAACTCCCTGTATATGAAACCCTGCAACAAGTAACACAATACAGTAACAGGATAATGTAGCTAATATTATCCAAGCTGGTAAAGATAAAATACAATGGTCAAACCTCCATTGTTTTGCAGCACAATCAAGACCATATACCATAGCCTTCTGTCTCATGTGTCCATCCACTCTCTTCTCTAAAACGGGAATCCATCCCTCTATCCAGTGCTTCCTTCTAGCTGACAACACTACCAACAAATACCTGTTTGGTTCTCCAAGGACTCGCACTCCTCATCCATGCCAAGCTCCCACTGTTTTTGGATTCTACCTGCATTGCTTCTTCCATCTTCCTAGTTCATGACTATCAGTAAGCAATATAAAGAAGGTGAACAACGAATATGAGGTTCACATACCTTTCCTAACCTCCACATGGGTGTTTGAGACTTATTAATTCACCCAACATCCATTCCAGTGACCGATCTAGGCCATCTCCCAGTCTGCTCCCGACCGATGTCGGTTCCCTGCACTGACCCTGACTGCCGACGTCGTTTCCCTGGCCGACACCGACGTCCCTGCTGCCGATGTTGGTCCTTATGACCAACGTCAGACTTTTCCAGTTCAACCTACCAACCCTGCTGGTCTGCACATGACCGATGTCGGTATCTGGATGACTGACATCAGTGCCAAGCTACCGACATCAGTGTCTGTGTGTTCCTGTAAGTGATGAAATTTTCATCCGCGAGCTCTTCTTGGATCAAACCTCTGTCCATGCTGCCCTGCTCAGATTTATTCAGCCCCTGTGACTAATCTCTGTCCTTCATCTCCTCCATAAACACCAAGGCTTCTTTGTTCCTGTCAAAAGCATCAAATTTCCTCTTTTTGCAATGAACTGTATCTGTGCTTTCCAAATTTAAACACATACCTTTTGAATCAAGAACTTCCATTCCCTTCCTGTTCTTGTGACCAAGCCTATTAGGCCACATCTTCGAATCTACACCAGAAGTAGAATCAATAATACAAGTAGATAGATAAAGAGTATCTACTTTCTTACCTCTTGCTAGAACAAGTGCTCCCTTGGAAACCTTCCAAGAATCCGCTGTGAGGGTTATTGTGCATCCCTCATCTCCCAACTTTCCTACAGAAATCAGACTCTGCTTCAGAATTGGAACATGCATGACCTCTTTCAACACCCACGTGTTGTCAATCTGCAATCTCAGCTGCACTTTCCTTTTGCCAACTATCTGACAAGGCGTACCATCCCCTAAATAAAGAACTCCAAAGTCTCCCTGTTCATACTCATAGAACAAATCTCTGTTTGGGGATGCATGAAAAGATGAACCAGAATCTAAAATCCATGATCCTACCTGACTATTTGAAGAAAGTATGAGAGCATCCTGCATCACAATATTTGCATCCTTTGCTTCTTCCATACCTGCATGTTGATTCTCTTTATCTCTCAACCAACATTCCTTCTTTGTATGTCCTTTCTTTCCACAAAACCAACAGGTAATACCTTTGGACTCGGATCTCCTTCCCGACCTTGATTTCCCTTGCTCAACCTTCTCCCTTTGCCTTTCCCTGCTTTCTGCACTTAGAGCATTCCCTGATGATTCACCTGTGCTTCTCCTACGTATTTCTTCATTCAAGATCACACTCACAACATCATCAACTTTTAATATTTTAGAAGCAGATGCAGAATTACTTACTGCCATAACCATACCATCCCAACTTTCAGGCAAAGAACATAAAATCAAGAGAGCCTTTACCTCATCATCAAAAACAATATTGATTGAAGTTAGTTGGTTTACCAAACCATGGAAATCACTGAGATGAGTATGTACCGATCCACCTTCCTGCATTTTCAAAGTAAATAGCTGCTTCATAAGATATACCTTATTAGAAGCCGAGGGCTTTTCGTATAAATTAGCCAAGGACTTTATCAACTCTTCCGTTGTCTTGCACTGTGATAAGCTAGAAATCACAGACGATGCAAGGCTCAACCTTATGGAACCGAGAGCCTTTCGATCAAGAACGTTCCATTCTTCATCCTTCATATCTGTGGGCTTGCATGCAACCCCACCCAACGGTAAGTACAAATCCTTCTGATACAGATAGTCCTCAATCTGCATCCTCCAATGTTGATAATTCTTGCCGTTAAACTTCTCCATTCGTAGCCTGCTTTCTTCTGCCATTGCTGAACTCCCACTCAATCAGAAAACCTTGTGAATGACCTGTAATCAAAAACAATACCCTGCTTCCTGCAAACCGTAGCTCTGATACCACTTGTCAGGGGATCTCTAGCTCTACCAATTAGAGCACAATTGATTACTTTCTTATATGCAATTAAACACGGAATTATACCAGAATGATAAAGTAGCTAGAAACATGAGACAGCAAAGAATTTGAGAGACAATACACACTCTTGTATTAAATACTACTAGAAGAAAATACAATAAGGAAGATGCCACTTCTTCCTCCACCTCAAAGGCTTGCCACACCTCAAGACCTTCTTCCCTCTCTCTCTTGCTCAACACAACAACTCTAAAGCCTGAGTTGTTATCCCTCCTTGAATGCTTCAGCTGATCTCCTTGGCCTTACACCTGTAGATCTCCTTGACCTTGCTAGTTTCAATGCTTTTACTTGCCTTAGAAAAATAATTACAATACATGCCTTATGGGTCTTTAAATAAGATCCCATGCTTACAAAAATAGAACTCTAGTTACAATAATTAGACACACAGCTCGTGACTATAATTAGTCGCTTGACATGCAAACACTTACTTCACTTAACTGACTATTTGTCAACAGCAGTTCCGAAAATACACAAGCGACCGACGCCTGTCCCTGCTAGTCTGGTGCTGCCGACGTCGGCCGACTCCCTGCCATCACCGGTCTCCTTCTCCACTGCATCTGACTGACGTCGGTCATATTGCCGATGCCAGTGGCTCTGGTTCTTCAGCATCCTCTCTTGTGTCTGAAAATAGTTGAAGCTTTTAGCTCCACACCTTAACAAAGAATTTGTCTTTAGATTGCATAAAAGTCACCTTAAGGCATTGATTAGTATACCGTCGACCACAAATTCATTATTATGTTTTATTGTGATTATATAGAGTGAAAGTATAGGTATTCAACATGAATTTAAGGGTTATTTCATTGCATGAGAATGACTTATGATTTTAGTTTGATGCACATCTAAATTTGGCCTTAAAAACTATAATTTTATCCCTTTGGAAAGCGTGTTCTTAAGGTCAAAAGGGTACTTCATATCCTAACTAAGCCTAATTAGAGGCCAATAAATTGTTCCTATATTTAATTATCCACCCCAACATATTAGTGGTGCCAGGTTTCAGCCACGAAACACCAAAGGTGGAGATATCTAACCAAGGATTCAATGTTAACAACATTTATTGTCAGTGTTTCCACGTTCTTGAGCCACTGTAAAAAATTGCATCCAGGTGGATTTGGATGTCATGGTCATGGTAATAGGTGTGATTTTATTGTCCCTATGTATTATAAGTGGTGGATTTTCAATGGGAGGTTGTGGAGGTGGAAATGTCAGTTGGAGGACAAGAACTTGTCTCTTTATTGCATAAAAGTTTCCTTTTAAAACTGACTAGTATACTGTCTACCACAGATTTGTCTCATATGTTTGATCACCATGATTTGAGGTGAAAGTAGAGGGTTTAAACATGTACATAAAGGCTCTATCATTTCATGCAAATGACTTACAATTTTTATTTTATGTGTGTCTAAAGTTGGCATAAAAAATTACAATTTTATCCTTTTAAGAAATATGTGCTTGAGACCAAAACAAATACTTTGTCTCCTAATCGGGTGTGATTAAAATCTAAGAACTTGATATTAGAAGTTAATTTTCGTGTTTGACATGGTGGCAATGTCAATTTTCATTTATGAAGCACTAAAGGTGGAGATATCCAATAACGACTTCAATGTTGACAACATTTGTTGTCAGTGTTTATGCATGCATGAGTAGTTGTAAAAAAGTGCATCTAGATGGTTTCAGAAGTCATGGTCATGGGAACACATGATTTATTTATCAAGACATGTTATAATAAGAAATTTAAGGTGAGGTCACAAAGGCAAAATTGTCATTTGGAGTACAATAACTTATCTCTTGACTACATAAATTTTGCCCTTTACACTGATTAGTATATCGTCTGCCATAGATTCGTATCTTATTTTCAATCACCATGATTTGAGGTGAAATTAGATGGATTTAACACACATGTGAGGGTTATTTAGTTTTATGAAAAACACTTATAGTTTTAGTTTTACATGCATCTGAAGTTGGCCTAAAAGCTATAATTTTTCCTATTGATAAGGACATCCTGAGGTTGGGATGGGTACTTTGTCTCCTGACCGGACATGATCGAAACCCAAGAACTTGATCCTAGATGTTATTCTCCACCCCAAACTTTGTGGTGATGTTATTTTTAAGCCACAAATCACTAAAGGTGGAGATATATAATAGTATCTTGAAGAAAGAGATGATAATTTGGCCATTTATATAGATGCAGATCTTACTCAAGTCAAATCAATGAAATTATGACTTGAGTTTTATCTAGCATCTCCATCATCTCTTCTTGATGATTTGGCCATTTATAGAGATGACTCTATTATGTATTTAGTCTCAGATTTATTTTTTTTGAAATATTGAGAGTCTCTCTTCATTTTTTTGTGTGCCCTAGAATAAGTCTCTCTTCATTTTCATTGTATCCAATAATATACTTAGGCTATTGTTGGGTAAGAGCTTAAAGGGAAGTGCCCAGAAGTATTGACCTTAGGAAGATTAAGGCTTGGGGTGACCCTTATTTGAGATTTGGTTGTGATAAGGTCAATAATCATATGAGTAGTGGGAACCAAAGTAGCCATTGATGTATTTTATGAAAGGCATAATATGTGTAACAAGTGACTTGGGTGAGGTAGTGAGTGAGCTGGGTGAGGCAGTTAGAGGAGATGGAATGGTACATGAAACTTGTGAGATCACAACATGGGTAGAAATAGTAATTGATGTACAATTTGGCCCATTTATATATTAATTCAATTTTAAATCTAATTAAACTTATAGTGCACATTGTATGGTAGATATATCACATTTTGATATAAAAACCATTTCCTAGATAGCTTCTTATATTGACACTATGAAAACAAGTCCTTTTATTTTCCCTTCATAGTTCCCACAAACTTATACTGATGAATTGATAAAAGGCTTAAGCAAAATCTTAATTGATAATGTTTCACATAAGAAGCAATGGATGAAGTGGGAGACTATTTCCTCTAGCTGGAGAGGTGTATAAGATCAAGTAGATTAAATACACAAATTTTAGTTTTTAATTTTAAAAAGTTAAGTGAAATAAGATCTAATTACATCAAATCAAATGAAGCCTATTATGTTGTACAAATATGTTTAATAAATTTATGCTAAAAACATCTCAAGATATTTAATAAATTATGTTAGTATAGTTCATAGTAAGAAAATTATAATCCTTTTAGGATTTTCGATAGCTAGTCTAAAATTTCACCATACATCTAATTCATTCCACTACAAACTCTCTATATTTTACAATTAAATTATATAAATGCAATAATTTGACCATCAAATTTAGTCTATCTTAAAATTATGACTTCTAAAAAGATTTGAGATATTATATAGTGCACTTCCAATACAACAAATCCAACAATTTTTTTTATTCAACCTCTCACCTCCAAAAGATTATAGTACATTGTTATCTATATTAAGCATATTTATTCAACAAATATTTTTTAATTTAAGTTTAATAGAAATAGTAATTGGGGTGGAAATACTTATGCAATAATAATGTGGACCAAGTTGTACGTAGAAAGAAGATTGTTACAAAATGTGCACACACACACAAACCATCATATAAGGTTATCCCGCATCCAAAATATCTCCTTTTCTAGAAATCTTTACAGTAAATTTTCACTCCAACCTCCATTTTGAGCATTATTTAAATCATTATAAATGTATTAAAGAGAGATATAACTTTCATTTAATAAATATTGGGCGATTTTACACATATTTTTAATTATTTTCAAAATAATAAAAAGAATCTTTTGACACACAAAAAGGAATCTTTTGTAATTTTGGCATAAATTTTCAACCTAATCTTCATCTTGAATGAAACTTATATTTTTGGAAAAATGTTGAATATACCTAAATCTTTGTTTCAATACACCTTTTTATGATTCCCTATGGATTTCATCATATTTGCAAAAGAATAGATAAGAATCTTTTGACGTACGCCAAAAGATTCTTTTCTATTCTTTTGCAAATATGAAGAAATCCACAGGGAATTATCAAACATGTATTAAATTAAAGTTGTATTTATATTTAACATCTTTCCAATAATATAATTTTTGTTCAAAATGGAGGTCTAGGTGAGAATTTATGCTAAAATTACAAAATATTCCTTTTTATTTCAAAAGATTTTTTTTATTCATCTTAAAAATCGTTAAAAATATATATAGAATCATCCAAAACCTATAATAGGATAATTTTAGTAATATTTAATATCTTTCCAACAGTTTAAACAATACCAAAAACAAAAGTGGGGGTTAAAAGTTATGTTAAAAATATGAAAGATTTCTCAAAAGGAGACATTTTGGCCGTGGGATAACCTTATATGATAAAGGCATACAAAATGTGAACATAATAGAATTTCAGGGCAATTTCATATAGCTATAAAATGCCAAAAACACATATATTTCTATATAGACATAAAACAAATTACCTCATGTAAGACATATCCTACCCATCAAAAAGCCTCCCTCTTTGCCTTATTCAAAGAAGGCTCTCCCTCAGATATTCTGCTCATAGAGAGAGATCACTAAAATAACTTAGATTCCTCTAAGATCCGATTGTGATTCTTTTTACATTAATAACTCTCCTATACTAAACGTATTGATATACAAATATTGTTAGAAAATTTACATACTACACATGCAATCAAATTTAGAAGTTAATTTTAAAATGATACACAAACTATTTAAATATGCACTTACCACAATCTCGTGGTTATGCTCAGTTTACTTCTGAATTTCAACAGGTTCAATGGTAGGTTGAGCATGTGCACGATGATATGAAATGGAGAAACAATATAAGTTGGTAACCTAATTATATCCTCAATGGGACTATCAGACGTCATCGCATAAACCTACATAAATTATACATTCATGTCATTTATATTTGCACAAGTATAGAGTAAAATTATTAAAACAAATCTATATTTAAATTTTAACATTACAAGTTAGCATGCTTTAGTGATTTGTTACACAAATGAAATCATAACGACAATTATTATGTTTGTTCGTGTCTGTGTAGATGAAGGAGTCTCCATTGTGGTCATCGACTGAACAAAAAAAATATGATTGGTAGTTGAACATATCTATATAAATAAATACATGTACATAAAGTATAATATTAATGTAAAATTAACTTTGTATATGTATACATTCATTTAGTAACAACGACATATGCACTAGTAGATGGCTTACAATCTAGGTGTGAAAATGACAGGACCGTCTCCTACTGCAGCTAAAACATTACATATATATTATTGAATTTTCTATGTAAATCAATTATTACCTTTTAAATACAAATATCTCTAAAATTTAACATGTAAAATATATAAGATACATGTACAGGGGAAGTCGAGGTCTCCACAACAAATTTATGTGCCAAAAACTCATCAATCATAACCATAACATCTAGTCCCCTAAAAGCACCATCATCCTCAATTGAAGGTCTAGTGCATATAGCACCACAAGATATGCAATGGTATGGTCAGGTATTAGTGTTAGTTGGAGTATCCCCATGCCCACCCTCTCCAACATCAATGTCATAAAGTTTACTCATATGTAGAATGAGGGTGTCAGTAAGCACATTAAACGCATGTAAAGTGTCAATCTCGACAACCTCCTTCAATGAAAAGGGGATTGTTTCAAGCTGACATGATTTTTGGCTAGGAACTCTTGTAGGTTGATTAGGTGCATGATGTGCACCTAGTCTATCATGTGCAAAGCCTTTTCGTCGGCCCTAAAACTTAGATTTGTCTAAATAATTAAGAATCCCATTAAAGATAAACTTGCAATGGAGTTTCCTCAACTAATACAAAGGGACCTCATGGTTGTTACAAGTCGGGTAATCAAATACCATCCACCATTGGTCTTAAAAATTATCTCTTATCAAATTATGTTGGCGTCGCTGGATTGGGAAGCATTTGGATAATAATGGACATCATGCACTGGTTGATGGATCAATGAATAATGTGCAAATGTAGTCTTTTAATTTTTGTTTATCCCTCACACTATGCCTTAACAATATGTTAGAATAGTAAGGCCTACATCTCTCTCTTTATAATATTTCCATCTGTTAATTTGAATCATTATCAAGTAAACTTGCCCTCATAATGAACCTAAGGTATCTATCAATGAATTATAGTGGGTGTTGGTTGAATGCAGGTCCCTCATTTTCATAGTTATCTATTTAATATGTATTTTATTTTCCATTATATGTGCAGCCAAATCCTCGTAACTACTTGGGGGGTATTGTGGAATTGTAGGAGGGATAGGAGGGTTAGGAGGGATCAGAGGGTTAGGTGGGATATGATGGGTTTTTCACTTGAACAGCTTTTGCAAACCAAAAAATGGTTTAAAAAAAATGTAAATCTAAATTAATTTTATAAATTTTGTGTTAGTTGACAGAAAATTAGTTTACTTACCTCTCTTCTACCATGTCACTGTCAATTTGTTAACCTACTTGGCAAACTGAAACGAGTGTGGTGTGTATTCACAGTTGTTTCCTCTTAGCAATGCAATGCAAGTACAGTTTGAGTTATGATGTGAGAGTTGAGAGAAAATGTGGAATGAAATGAAATTGTTGAGTTACTTTTTTATTTTTTTATATAATTCCAATATACCGTATACGTGTTTATGGTAAATTCACAAAAATATCCATAAAATGGTCCACCAACTTTCTGCACTTACCCATATATACATATACATACATATATATATATATATATATAGAGAGAGAGAGAGAGAGAGAGAGAGAGATTTAATAATATATGTAATATAATATAATAGTATTAGCTATATAGTTATAGATGCAGATGGATATAAATGGCAATGTAATTTGACTTGTTGGTTAATAAGGATCAAAATGGGGGAAAGTATTTGAGAGATCCAGTCCATTGATGTGTCATGAATCATATATGCAAACAGACAAAAACTTAAATGACGCTTCTTCCAACCATTCATGCCAATTTGTACATGTATCATTTAGTTATGCTTATGTCCAAGACCTAAATTTGACGATGGACCATGCTTATCATGAATTTTTTATGACAGTTATCTATTCAAGATTACCCCTAAAATGCTACTATAATTCATTGTAAGTTTCATTATGTGAATATATTATATTTAAGATAGATATTATTTTTAATAATTAACAATTAATTAATATTGATAGCAATGCTTACATGATGAAGGGAGATGGAACAACAATGACCTGCAAATAAAGGAGGTAGGAAACAACACAACGAGTGACTAGATTTTTGAAGATAGATGGATTGGGAATTTGAAAGAGTAGAAGAAGAGGTGTGGGAAGAATGGGAAGTTTTGAAAGAGTTTCAAGTGGAAGACTAGGTTGAGGAACAAAGCCTAGGTCTACCTATTATCTCAACAACTAGAGATCAGGATGCGGGGGTGATTTTGAATAAGCCCAAGGAAGACAAAAGGTTGGGGGAGCATGGCAAGCCCCCACTGTCATCAGATTATTTAGGTAAACCATCTTTGATCATAGGGTCTAGTTGTGCACTTGTCTTGGAGGGAAAGGATTTGGATGTGAATATTAGATTTTTGGAAGAGTGATGTATCATAGGAAAGGTGACAGTAAAATGACCAGTTATTGGTGAAGTGGAAGTTTGGGTCATGGAGATGTGGGGGGTATATGTTCTAATAAATTCCTCCCAAGAGGATTTTTTTTGGTATCTTACTTAGATAGGGTTAAAAGAGATGAAATCATATCCTCTAGTCCTTGGATGATGAATGGAGTGGGTGTGTCTACTCAGGCTTAGTGCCCTAATTTTGATGCATAGAGGTAGGTGCATAATAAGACTTTTGCATGGATTCATTTTTACGTGTTTTTAGTTGAATATTGGGGAGAAAATAGTCTCAAAGCAATTGGTAATCTATTGGGGTATTTTTCATTTTTTGATCCAATCACACTAGATGGCTCCTTGGTAGCCTATGCCAAAATTTGTGTTCAAATTGATATTGAAGCTAGAATACTAGAAGCTATCATTCTTAAATTCTTTGGGAGAGAATGGATTCAGAATATAGATATTGAAAAGTTTTATTTTCAATGCTTCAGGTGTCACAAAGTTGGGCACATTAAGAAAAATTTCCCAAAATTGCCTCCCCTATTGGCAAGAAATTGGAGAGGAAAGTTTAGGACGCAAAATCCTCTCCTCTTGATTTATTTTTGAGAAGGAATAGAGGAGATTGGTTTCGCAGTATGTTGAAACCCCTACTGTTCAAGGTTGATCTGGGCATTACTCTTTACTATTTCTAGAGTCATCCTCTACTCAAAAGTTGTGGGAAGCTTTTGAAAAAATAGTTTTTCGATCTTCAGATATGATGAACCTTCTTTCTTCTTCTCCAAACATGGATGAGAACTTAAAATATGTGGAAGTAGAAGTGCCCAGCTTGGAGGGGGCTTGGAGGGGATTGTGAACTCTAACTTGGAGGTAGGTAAATGTCAAATGATTGATTTGTAAGGTCTAAATATTCCATTTGAGGAGGGCGATTCAGATGAATAATTATGCTCAAGTGATATTTTAAAAATTTACCAAGTAGATTTCCCTACTTTGAACCTAATTGTCAGAGTCTTAGAAGCCCATCACAATTTTCTTTCCTAAAGTGCAAGGGATGGAAATCCCCTCTCCCACACCATGAAGCTAATTTTTTGGAATGTTAGGGGCCTTAATGCCCCTAACAAAAGATGTTTGGTAAAGCATCAGTTGGTCCCTCTTTGCCTAGATGTTATTTTACTCCGAGAAACAAAATTGTCAAAGCGGAGGCGGGGGAGTTTATCTTGCAGATTTGTCACAATTGGAAAGGGTGGTTGTGGATTCGATCGGATATTGAAGGGTACTAGGCATGCTCTTGGATCCTTTCAAAATAGAAGTGATCTCTTTGGACAGTGGGGCTAATTGGCAATGGTACAGAATCAAGGGTTTATCCTATGATAATGTGTCTTGCCTCTTAAATGTCTATGGCCCTAATAGTCCTAATCTCAAAAGGAATTTATAGGTAGAGATCTGTCATATCCTTTATCTCCACTTGAATGAGAATTTTGTGTTAGGTGGGGACTTCAATGTTATTCTTGATCTGATTGATAAAAGGGGAGGAATGAGGAGACCCCTTTCTTCTGAATGCGATTTTGCCTCTTTTGTGTCGAGTGTTGAGCTCATTGATGTTATTCATAAGAAGGGGTTTTACACTTGGACCAACAAAAGAAAAGGTTGTAGTAGCATTGTGGAATGCTTGGATAGAATTTTGGTTAACCCCTCCTGGCTAGTTTCCAATTTGACGTCAGAGAGTCAAATCATTTCTTTGTTTGGCTCAGACCATGCTTCGATGGATAGGGAGGTAACATTGGACCAAACTCTTCCTTTACGTCCATTTAAGTTTTAATTGATGTGGCTAAGAGATCCTTCTATTTTTGATTTAGTGAAATTCTAGTGGATGAATACCCCTCCAATTAAAGGTAAATGTTTAAATACCTTTGCTAAAAAAATCTTTGTTAAGAATTATTTCAGACATTGGAATAAAGACCATTTCAAGAATATTTTTGAGGAATCTAAAAGAGTTGAAGATGAACTTGTTGCATTGAATGAGGTTGTGTTGAGTATGGGAATGATTGTGGATATGTATGAAAGGGAATGCTCCTTACTGGCAGATTAAAAATAATTACATCTCAAGGAAGAGATTTACCGGAAATAAAAAACATAGGAGGGTTGGCTCATGGAGGGGGATCAAAATACAAAATTATTTCACAATTCCAACGAGGCTAAATGGAGTCTCAACAAAATTTATAAAATTTTGGATAAGGATGGAAAAGAATTGGATCAAATATTTGAATTAATGGCATAGGCGATAAGTTTTTTCAATAATCTTTTAGCTTTCCATGTGGCTTCAGATCTCAGGGTTCAACAGGTTATTCTCAGTGTCATTCTTCGGTTGGTTTCAAGGAAACATAATGATATGCTTCTATACCCCTTCTCTCAAGAAGAAATAAAGAAGGTGGTCTTTTCAATGAAAAGGATAAAGCCCCAAGACCTAACGGTTTCTCGATGGATCTTTTTATCAATATTTTTGGCCAATTAATGGGTAGGAGGTAATTATGGTGGAATTTTCTAGACAATCCAAAAAGGTGACTATTGATATTAATTTCACCTTTCTTTCTTTGATCCCTAAAGTGGTATCCCAATCCTCTTTTAGTGATTTTAGAGAAATTGCTTTATGCAACACTATCTATAAAACCATTTCCAAAGAATTCTCATTTAGGTTGAAATCCTTTATTTCTCAATCGATTTCCCTTGAACAAGGTGGTTTTGTCTCAGGACGCCATATATAGGGCGGTATTATAGTGGTTCATGAACTTTTGCACTCACTGAGCTTCAATAAAGAACAAGGCATGCTCATTAAACTCAATATAAGCAAGACTTATGATTGATTTAATTGGAGATTCGTCATGAATTTGCTAGAGAGCTTTGGTTTTGACAAAGATTGGTTTGAGTGGATATACAACTGTGGTTCCCCTCCGAAATTCTCGATCTTAATTAATAGTAGACCTGCACAGTTTTTTGAAAAACCTAATGGTCTCAGGAAAGGGACCCTGATTTCTCCATTTCTTTTCAACCTGATGGCTGAAGCTCTGAGCAAGTTGATTTAGGGCACGAAAGGAAATGGTTTGATTGAGGGTCTTAGTGTCACGGATGGGTTGGATAATCTCTCCCATCAACAATTTGTTGATGATACTTTTTTTTTTTGGAAAGACATCCATTAGTGAAGCTACCTTTTTCAATGTTGTTTTGGATCAATATGCTTTGACATCTGGGAAAAAAGTAAACAATTCAAAATCTTAGATTTACTTCATCAACATTCCCAAACAGTCTCAAACAAGGTTATCCCAATGCCTAAATTTTAAAATTGGTAAGTTCCCTACTAAATATTTGGGAGTTCCTCTC
The DNA here is from genome assembly GCA_037957365.1 of Torreya grandis. NCBI lineage: Eukaryota > Viridiplantae > Streptophyta > Pinopsida > Cupressales > Taxaceae > Torreya > Torreya grandis. Next base: position 1,187,324 of record JARHVA010000707.1, on the reverse strand, counting down.
TTTGTAGGATCCAACAAAACGAATTTATGGGATAATTTGTTGGGCCTTACAAGACAAATTGAGTTTTTGGAAAAGGAAATTCTTGTCCATCATTGGCAGGGTTACTCTAATAAAATATGTCCTTAGTGTTATGCCCATTTATCTCATGTCAGTTCTCCAACCCTTGTTATGGTTATCAAAAGCATCAACCAAATATGTAGGGATTTTCTTTGGCAAAGATGTGAAGATGCAAAAAAGGTGCCTTTGGTGAAGTGGGATGGGTTTGTTGTTCTAAGAAACTAGGTGGAGTTGGTATTAGAAATGCAATGCCTTAGAACATGGCTCTTGTGCCAAATTGGTGTGGGGAATCTTCTCGAATCTCACAACTTTTTAGAGTAAAATCCTCCAGCATAAGTACTTAAGCTTCACTACTTTGATGGATATATTCTCTTTTGCTTCTCCACTGAAAGGTTCTCATGTGTGGAATTTTATTTTGCACTATAGACCTCTCATCACCAAGCACACATCTCCTAGGTTATCAATAATGGAAGGAGCGCTAACTTTTGGGACGACTCTTGGAATGGCCACAAACCTCTATAGGACTGGATTGATTTGGATAATGCAAGGGAAAATTTATCCATTGTTTGGGGCAAGAAAGTAAGGGATTACATCAACAATGGAAGGGGAGGATCAGTGGAGATTTGGCATTGGAAGCCTCTTGGCACGTCAATTCCCCCTGATCAAAAGATTTTGTTGGACTCCATTTTGGCCAAGTGCAAAGCATGTTTTTAAATAATGAGGAGGATACTATTTATTGGATAGGTTATGAGATATGTGAGTATAAGGTCAACTTGGGTTATCAATTCAAAGATTGTGAGGAGTGGTGTCCTCAGGTCAAACTCCTCTGCTAGAATAGCTCAAGTTTGGGGAATTGGGTTGCAACTCAGTATAAAATTCTAACCCAAGACTGACTAGAAAGATGGGATGATGTGTTCCTTCAACGTATTGTATGTCTTCAGGGAGAGAAAAGTGTGTACCACTTGCTTTATTTTTGTTCTTTTGCAACGACTTGCTGCAAATATCTGTGTATAAAAATTTGTTGACACTAGGCTCATGCACCTTCTCTCTTTTATGCGTTCTCATGGAACCTAGGGTGGGAAGATGTGTTGAGGGCTCTTTTGATTGCTAATCCTGCAATCTTTTTTTGATGCTTTAGAAGGAAAGGAACCAACAAATCTTTTGTGATCTTGCTATCGACCTTCCATCTTTTTTTATCAAACTTGAAATTGATATCTCTAATTTGTCTCTTCTCGTTTGATCAAGAAACATGCTAATATTTCCTCATGGGACATGTTGATAAAGACCAAACTAGGTATTGATCAATCTTCCCCTCGTTAATGGGTCAAGGGTAAGCAAGGATAATTCTCATGCTCGCGTTATTGCCACCTAGACTTCTCCCCTGCGAGCTTTTTAAGTTGAATTTTGATGATGCAACTAGAGGGAATCCAAGAACATCGGGGGTTGGGTGCAGTGTTTTAGGGATTGCTTAGGCTCTCTTTTGTCAGCAAAAAATATAAGATGGCATGAACAATAACATTGAAGCTAAAATGGTGGTCTTGGGTATTCAATTGGCTTGATATAGTGGCATTGAGACCCTAGGAATTGAAGGGGACTCCAAGTCATTATGGAAGCCATTCGTACGTCAAACGAAGTCATGGATGCTAGACATCCTTAATATGGTGTGGCCAAATTTGGATGAATTATCATCATAGTTTGTCAACCATTACTACATGGAAATTAATCAACACACTGATTTTCTAGCAAACTGGGTGGTTGATCAAAGGATTGACCGTATCATGGATAATCAATTAGAAAGGTGGTGGGGGATTGAATTGATTGATCAAATCTAAGCCTCAAGAATCACCACTATTCCTTATCTCAATGGATTTGAAGTTGGGGCCATTATTGCCATCATGGTTTCGCATTCACTCTTGCCACGTGCAAATGGGTTTGATGTGATCTTCAAGATTTGCGAGTTTTGGGTTTAGTGGGAAAGCTAATTAGAGAAGGAGCATCTTTACGACCTACAGAGAAGGCTCAGGGAGTAGTGGTGATTACAAAATGAATTCTACTATGGGAAATGTGGTTTTGATCGATCTGTGTGTGCTGAAAAATGTGAGATGGCTTTTAGCATTGGTGTTTCTAATTGCAGGTCTCATTTGTCTTATGAACTTCAAGTGTGGAGCTTTTGGACGAGGTGAAAGTCATCATAGGTCCAAAATATCTACCAATTGTTTGGAGGTATCAAGCGAATGCGAACATAACATCGATCTTTGCAAGCAATCTACTTTGCATTGTCAAAGATGCGAACATCTCGCGCAAGGTGGTGGGGACCTTGGTTTGCTCTGTGCTAAGAGGTGGGCTATGTGCTTGGCTTGACAAAATGGCGGTGCAAGGTGGTTCCTCACTTCTGTTTTAAGGTTCTCAATGTTTAGGTTTAATCACTCTCTGTTTTCAGAGATTTGTGAAATTGCATAATTTGTAGTTGAATGTGTTGGAGGGGCATGTGGTGTCTTGGAGCCAACGTCTTCTCTGGATGATTTCTTGGGTCCTCTGCCCTCTTTAGAGAGAATTTTATAAAAAATTGAAGTGAAGAAATTGGTGTTAGTAGTGCATTTTCTGGTGGACTCTAGCAACCATCAAAGCATGGAAGTGGTATTGCAAGATGTGAACGATAAACCGGTTGGCATAAGGGCTTTAACTTCAAAACTAGTCACCCATCGCACACTCTTTGTCCACATGTAGAGACTCCTACAATCTATGGTGCTTGTTGTTGGACTTGGCGACATATTTACCCCAACAAAAAGGACTTGAGAAGGACACAAGGGCTAAGGAACCGATGGCCAAGAAACCTTTTGCCTTATGGGCAAATACAAGGCACTAATGATGATGAGGTGGGTGTCATCTTGGTAATGGAGGTACGAGTTTCAACCATGTTGTTATTTCTCATTTTGATGTAGTGCCATCTCAATTGACCCTTCTTCTTTTGTTTGTTGATCTCCTTATGAGATTTGTTCTTGTGTTTTTGTAAAGTACCCTTATACTCTTAACCTTTTTAAGCTTCATATCAATCTTTCTTTTATATATATATATATATATATATATATATATATGTATATATATATATATAAGTAATAATATTAATATAATATAATATAATTACATAATAACATATAATGTATTATGACATATAATACATAATATTTATAATTTTAATTATTTATTTATATATAAATAATTATATTAAATATAATATAATAATATAATATTCCATAAAAATATATAATATATAATATTTATAATGTTAATTAATTATTTTGATATATAAATTTATAATTTTTTAATTTTTTTAATATAATTCATCATTAAAAATATATATATATATATATTATTATTGTTGTTTCAATCTTTATTGATAAAAAATAATATAAAATGTGTCCATAGCTTTCAAATAAGGTATAGCGACCCATTCAGTGAAATATTTAATAATACAAACTCAGATATTAACACACTGATTATGGTTCGCAAATGCCACTTGTAGGGGAAGCGCATTTTCGAATGATAATCTTTACTTTCAACTATGTTATTTAAAATTTAATCTATTTTTAAGGATGGGTTTGCACCTTTTAGTCTTATGGAAAAGGAGCAAACTAAATTCTTCAACAAATACTTTTCTCTGAACAAGTCTTGCAGAGGAAAACATATATTTTTTGCACTCCCCACTTCCCATGCAATCTCTTATTTATTTGCAAATGAAATTTTTTTGCCCTCCCAAGGTCTCCTGCAATTCAAGAAAATAGAAAATCACAACGCAGATAAAATACATTGCATCAATAAAATCTAATGTTCATATTTGATCACAACGATTTTCGTGTTTCAGAGCTTTAGAAATGCGAAACAAGAAATAATCAAAACCCGGTAGTAGTGTTAAAATGGTAAAGGTTATCTTATTTTAACTGCTTGCCGAAAATAAGCAATTAAAAATAAAAATAAGCAGTACAGAGCTCCATCGTGGGCAAATGTAACTGGCTTTCTTTTGAATCGTACAGGTCTCCGGACAGCAAAACAAATTTCTTTTTATTTTTTGTTAATAAAATATTAAGATTTCCCATTCGAGCTGAAACACTATTTTCAGTCGATCAAAAATAAATTCCAATGGGCCCGAAACACTTATATCTTCACCGAAACAGAGAATTTTTCATTTGTGCAAATGTAAAAGAGTATAGTTTTTACATAATATTATTTAACTGGTTCATATATTTCCCCGTAGAGGATACAAAATTTTGATTCATATATTGAGACAATCACACCTCAGCATCGGAACCATGTAACGATATTTTCTAAACCATGTAATGATTTTTCTATTTCCCTCTGATTTGGAAGGAAGAGATATCTAATACTCTGAAAACCTGTAATACAGCTAAACACAACAACAAAAGAAAAAGTACAAAGTAGTTCAAAAGACGCAGGCTCCGAAATCAATCCACTTCTTCAATTTTGGGTCCAGCGCCGCTGCCAGAATCCGCCGCTCCTCCGCCATATCCGCCACCAAAGCCGCCGCTAGGAATATCGCCAGGCATCGGCCCACCGCCAGTCCCCTGGTACATTTTGGCAATAATCGGGTTACACAACCCTTCCAGATCTTTCAATTTGTCTTCAAGCTCATCCACTTCAGCAAGTTGATTATGATCCAGCCACTCAATGGCCTCGTTCACAGCCTTCTCAATCTTCTCCTTATCCGCCGGATCTAATTTCCCGGCGAACTTGTCATCCCGGACGGTATTCCTCATATTATAAGCATAATTCTCCAAGGTATTCTTGGCATCAACTTTCTTTTTAAGCTCCTCGTCCTCAGCCTTGTATTTCTCGGCGTCCTGTACCAATTTTTCGATCTCCTCTTTACTCAGTCGCCCCTTGTCGTTGGTGATGGTTATCTTGTTCTTCACACCGGCGGTCTTGTCCTCTGCCGAGACATTCAGGATCCCGTTAGCGTCAATGTCGAAACAGACATTAATCTGTGGAACACCTCTCGGCGCCGGGGGAATGCCGGATAGCTCGAATTTCCCGAGCAGGTTGTTGTCCCGAGTTCGAGCCCGCTCGCCCTCGTAGACCTGAATCAAAACCCCAGGCTGGTTGTCCGAATATGTTGAGAATACCTGCTCTTTCTTCGTCGGAATGGTAGTATTCCTTGGAATGAGAGTCGTCATCACGCCACCGGCGGTTTCCAGACCCAAGCTGAGAGGAGTGACGTCCAGTAACAGCAAATCTTGCACCTTTTCGTTGCCCTCCCCGCTGAGAATGGCAGCCTGCACGGCCGCCCCGTAAGCGACGGCCTCGTCGGGGTTGATGCTTTTGCAAAGCTCCTTCCCGTTAAAGAAGTCCTGCAGAAGCTGCTGCACTTTGGGGATGCGAGTCGAACCGCCGACCAGGACGACCTCGTCGACTTTTCCCTTGTCCATCTTAGCGTCCCGTAAGCACTTCTCAACAGGGTCCATGCACTTCCTGAATAAATCCATGTTCAATTCTTCAAATCGCGCCCTGGTAATAGTAGAATAAAAATCAATGCCTTCGTAAAGTGAATCAATTTCAATGGTCGTTTGTGCCGTGGATGACAGCGTCCGCTTCGCCCGCTCGCAGGCGGTTCTCAGCCGCCGCAGCGACCGAGCATTACCGCTGATATCTTTTTTATATTTCCTCTTGAACTCCTGCACAAAATGATTCACCAGCCTGTTATCGAAATCCTCGCCGCCCAAATGCGTGTCGCCAGCCGTGGCTTTAACCTCAAAAATGCCCTCTTCGATACTTAGCAGCGACACATCGAAAGTCCCTCCTCCAAGGTCGAAAATCAGAATGTTTTTCTCCCCGGAAGATGTCCCTTTTTTATCGAGACCGTAGGCAATGGCCGCAGCTGTCGGCTCGTTGATAATTCTCAAGACGTTGAGCCCCGAGATGACGCCGGCGTCCTTCGTGGCCTGCCGCTGAGAGTCATTAAAGTAGGCAGGAACGGTTATGACAGCGTCCTTTACCGTCTGCCCCAAATACGCCTCTGCGATTTCCTTCATTTTGATGAGCACCATAGACGAAATCTCCTCCGCCGCAAACAGCTTCTCCTCGCCCTTGAATTGAACTTTAATCATGGGCTTCTCACCGGGGCCGGCAACGACCTTGAAAGGCCAGAGCTTCATGTCGCTCTGTACAGAGGGATCAGAGATGCGGCGGCCGATGAGACGCTTGGCGTCGAAAACCGTGTTGGAAGGATTCATGGCCACCTGGTTTTTGGCGGCATCGCCAATAAGGCGCTCCGTGTCTGTGAAGGCCACATAGGAGGGCGTTGTCCTGTTGCCCTGGTCATTGGCAATGATCTCAACGCGGTCGTGCTGCCACACGCCTACGCAGCTGTATGTAGTCCCCAGGTCGATTCCTACGGCCTTTCCTCCACCCTTCGCCATAATTCACACTCAATAGATCTTCAAAAATTCGAAAGAGAGAATGAACAGAATTTGCAGAATTCGCTGAAACAGTTCGATTTATGGAACGTAAACAAAGAATGCCTTTAAAGCGAAGCCATTGAAGGAGCTTTATAGTTGCAACTTCCGAAACGGGAACATTCTGGAAAGCAGTAGACAGTTCTGGATACTGGTTAGTGGCGGTTTGGGGAAGGTGTTACGATTGTTTCTCGAACATTCCATGTTACATAACCGTCGGATTTGGATTGGAAGGGTTAACTGGAGTTTGAGAAGATTCCAGAAGCGGGTTAAGCCTAAACCTCGGGTTTTGTGGCACTTTTATATTCGACCGTCATTCCACGTGTTTACTTAGCTTCAGGGTGCCTAAAGAATTTGGTATAGGCCAAACTTTTTAACATGATGCGGACGCCTTCCTCTACAATTATTGTTAAATCTAATTATTAATTATTAATTATTAGATAACCTATAAGATTTGGGCAGAGGATTTCTAAGAAATGAATCCTTATTGATAAGGAAGAAAGTTTTTTTTTTTTTTTTTTAACACCGCACGTTTAAGAGATCAATGTTTTAAAAGAGAAAAGAACATTTTAAAGTTTCTTTTATTTTCACATAAGATATAAAACTTTTAATTTTAACAACGTAAAATTCGTTATAAAATTTCAATGGTATTTATGTATAAATATGATTGTTTTCTAATATTAATAATTTTGTAAAGTAGGACTAATATATCATGAAACGTTCGAATTTCGGAAGTGTAATTGTAGACGTAACAATTCGTGGTTGGTTATCGAGTTTTGAAAAATGGCATTCTACACTGAGATTCTAGGAAAGCGAGGCTCCAGGTTTTTAACTGTACATGTAGCTATTCGTGTTTGGTCCCCCGCTATGGACAACTAACAATTCATATTGATATTCTAGGAAAGGCTGGGAACTCCTTATTTTCTTTGTTGCAGATGTTTTACTTCCCCTTTGGGCCTTTGGTCCGTTGGTAGGTTGCCACATGGAACCCGTGCACTGAATGTCTATTTGGGAGCTTTGGTTGTGTTATTTAAATGATTCACTTAGTTGATCCTTGGTCTCTCTTTGAAAGTTGTATGCTACTTTGACAAAGCGAAGCCGGTCATCCAATGGGAGATTGGATGGCAGAGATTAGATCTAAGACTCTTACTACATGTGTGTTCCTAGCATTTGTGACTCCACAGAGAGTGCGAGCTCCAAGAAAGTAAATATTTAGGCTCTGGTTAAGGATCTAAGGGCTCTGGGAAAGCACTTGCACACTTAGTCAAAACCTCAAATCACATGGAATAATCATAAGCAGGGTTAGTCGAGAAAGGCAACTCGAAAAGGGGGGATAAATGAAGATTGATGTAGTATGCCTTGGTTAGATCGAAACTGAATGAAATATATCATTGCAAAATGATTTCCATCGGTAGACATGAATATGATATAATCAATAGTGAAAGGAGTTTATGGTTTGTAACTTTGCACCTAATTAGGCTCCCCTACAGAAAAGTGATACTGCAGGACTCCAATTGAGACATGACATTTAAGTAATTCCCATATACACACACACACACACACACACACACACACACACACACACACACACACACACACATATATATATATATATGTATATGTATATGTATATATACATATACATATATATATATATATATATATATATATATATATATATATATATATATACATATATATACATATACATATACATATCCTTTGTAGACCAAGATATTCCATTCATTAATTATAATTTTTATCACCACATCCTCTTCTATGACATTCACATTGTATCACAAGCAATGCTCCCTTATGCATCCATGTGGCATGCACTTTGAAAAATCTTTGACACTCACTTCAATCAAAATGAAAATAACAAGATAAACGCCATAATCTCAATGTATTTCCCCCACATTAGCATCATTGCATCGTTGATTTGATCCACACATCAAACTTCGAGTCTTTCCGTAATCAAATAGAAAATAGTTTATAAAATATGTCATCACCCTGGAAGCTACACACCCCTTGGTAATGGGTGCAAGATATGTAAATCCAACAACTGCCTTGAACTCAAGGCATGTGTATGATATGGGCCCTTTCGTGTATGGCCTTACTATAATTTTCATGTGTCAATATATTGATAACATAGACAAACATAAGTTACAATATAGACTTTGTCACCTCAATGTCTTGTCTCCATATCATTGGCATTGCCAACACTAGTTTGAGTTGCACATCAGACATGGACCCTTCTCATTATTAAATCAACATCATGTTGTCCTCATTGACCATTTACGATAGCAAAAGATCAATCAAATAACCCACCACCTTGCAAGCGGTGTACCCCTTTCTTATGCATACAAGTCATGTAAATCCAACCTACATGCCTAAACGTTAGCTCAAATCCCAACAGACACAAATACAATCTATCATGAAATCTGGATGACCTACTTTGCATGAAGGTTTAGAATTGGAATGCTTTGATAATTATTGCCATAAATCATGCCTAAGTACAGTATGGAAATGGTGTTTTATCAACCACGTCACACCATGTTTGATCACCCCATCAGATGGCCAGGAAAAATAATCACAAAAAGGGGTTGTAGTTTTGACATAGAGATTGGGTAAAGATGTTATCTCTTTCCACGAAGAATGCAAACAATCATAGACTAAGGAGTTGCATGGTGATTCAGATCTTGATCGATCTACCCCCAAAAATACTTTACATGAACTTATTTTGACATCCAAATACATTCTTATAGAGCATGAAAGTGATGAAATATTTCAAGGTGAGCTGGGTGAGGATGGTGAGAAACAGTGGCAAGTTAGTAGTCATGCATCTAGAGTGAGGTTTATGTTGGGAAATAATGGAAGCACACAATCGATTACCAAGCAACTTAACATGCGGAAATTAACCAGAATACACAAGTAACTAGAATTCAAAAATAACACAGAATATGAGAGACAATACACAACTTGTATTAAAACTCTTCCAGAAGGAAATACAACAAAGAAGATTGCCACAGTTCTTCTTCCTTACACACCTCTAGGGCTCCCACACCTCTAGGGCATAAACAGTAAATCTTCCCTCAAAGCTCTCTCTCTTACGGTCCCAACACACAACTCAAACACAGAGTTGGTGTTCACCTCCAACCAGTCAGTATCCACTACTGCCAGTACTCCAGTGCTCCATGCACTCCATAAGTACACAAACATACTTCAAGTAGATCTCCCCTGAACTGCAACAACCTGCAACCCAAATGATCTCACTTATGGAAGGAACTGCCTTGCCTTCCTCTTTGCTCTATAACTGAGTACACATTGTACTCCAAGTAGATCCCACCTGATCCTGCTCCCTGTTGTGTTGCTGTCCTCCCTGATCTTGCACACCTACAAATCAATCTGGTTCTGCACACCTGCAAACATGGATCATGCACACACATACACCTGCAGATCAATGATCTTACTTACCATGTAGATCTCCTAAAGAAGCCATGCACACCCGCTGACCAAGATCCTACACCCCTGAAGAACCCTTCTGATTCTCCAAAACCAGTACCCACACTTGGCACTACTGTGGAACTAAGAGGAACACCCTTGCTCACCTCACACACAAAAGGAGCTAACTTTGCTCAACTCAAACTAGAACACTTTACAATACAACTTATGAGTCTCTTAAATAGATCTCATGCAAACAATAATTAGACATCTAATTACAATAATTAGATCCACAGCTTCTAGTCTAAATTTGGCTCTTGACATGCAAACACTTAGTTCGTTAACTAACTGCGCGTAAAACTCACAATTCAAACCACACAGGCGACCGACGTCGGTCCCTGTCTGCCTGGAAGTGACCGACGCCGGCTGATCCCTGACCGACATCGATTGCTATCCCTGTCTAATCCTGCCGACGTCGATTGGCCTGACCGACGCCGGTGTCTGTGACACTCAGCAAACTCTCTGCAACCTCCTCCTCTGTTTGCATCAGTGAAGCTTTTAGCTCCACAACCTAACAATCTCCCACTTGGAGATAAACAGCTACACTGTACCTATACCTGTACCCTGTCTAATCTATTTCCTGGCTTGTATCCCTCTTTAAGATCAACTCTGAAGACCACCCACCACACAACCTGTGGTGCACCTCCTGTCATCCGAGTACCCTGCCACATCCGAACCTACAAACCCATGTAGTGAAGTCCTGACCCTGCATAGCATGAATCCCTGCTACTGGTCCCTCTCAAATACCTGAGAACCCACTTCCCCGAATTGGCTCCTAACTCTCTGACAGCTCCCACTGCTTGGGAAAACTTAGGTCTATACCAGACCTCATGTGATTTTGGACACTGAACTGTCCAGCCCTTAGTGTGCTCCGATTCTGCATCCTACGTAATGAACCTCGCCAACACCTGATTCACATCAGCTCCCACTGGAGACAAAATCAACCTGTGATCTCCATGTCTCTCATGCCAAAGAATTTCACTGCTCCAAATTCTTCATGACATGCCACTGAACTAATCTTACCCGTAGCTCAGCAAAACCCTATATGTCTGAACCTACACCAAGCTCATCCTCCACATACAGTAACAGGATAATGTTGCGACCATCATCCACCTGGTAAGACAAACACAATGGTTCTACTGACATTGACTAAAGCCTTGCTTTGTCATCCACTTGGTACCACCTGTCAGCACTGTACCACTGTCCTACAGCTTCCTCAAGACCATATGACCTGGCCTTCCGTCTCACGTGTCCGTTCTCTCTATTCTTTAACTAAGGTATCCATTCGTCTCTGTGCTTTCATACCGGCTGGCAACCCTACCAAATCTCCTGTTTGGTTCTGCATCATATTCCTGCCATGCTCCCACTGTTTCCTGGATCCTTCCTGCTCTGCAGTCAACAACTAGTATAAAGAAGAGGAACAACGAATTTGAGGCTTACTTACCACCTTCAGTCTTCCATATGGGCGTTTGAGACTCCTTGACTGCTTGTTGTCTACCCGAAATCCGTTATAGTGACCGACCTCGGTCACTACACAGTCTGCATCCGACCGACGTCAGTTTCCATGCACCTGTCCTGACTACCAACTCTGTCAACGTCTGTGTCTCCTGTTGCCAACATCGGTCCTCCTGACCGACGTCGGTCTTACCTATTGCCGACGTCGATCCTCCTGACTGACATCGGTCTTACCCTGCCCGACATCACTGGCTTCGATCTGCACATGACCGACATCGGCACCTGTCTGTTCGACGCCAGTTCCCCTTGACCAATGCCGGTACCTGTGTTCACCTGTGAGTGATGACTTTTTACCCGCGAGCTCCTTTGAATCAAAACCCATGTCCAAATTGCCCTGCTCAGAAGTATCCAGCCCCATCCACTGAACTCTGTCCGTCATCTCCTCCAAGAACACCAAGGCTTTCCAGTTCTTAATCCTGTCAAACACATCTGACTTCCTCTTAAGAACATGCATCTCTTTCTTGCTCATGTGACCAAGCCTACAAAGCCACGTCTCCGCAACAGAAAAAGAATCAGTAATATAAGCAAGTAGATAAAGAGTACATGCTTTCTTACCACCAACTAATTCAAGTGTATCCGCTGTGAGAGTTCTTGTGCATCTCTCATCACCCAACTTTCCTAAAGAAATTAGCCACATCTCCAAGCCTGGGACCTGCATGACCTCCTTCAACACCCATGTGTTGGCCGCCTACAATTTCAGTTTCACTTCCCCTTTGCCAATTCTTTGGCAAGGCTCACCAGCTCCTCTCTTTGGGGCTGCATGGAAAGAGGCAACAGAATCTATAAACCAAGATTATACTTTATCCAAGAAACATACCAGAGCATCCTATGCAACAACCCCTACAACATCTGCATCTTCAGTTCCTTCATGCTGATCTGCTACCAACCAACAATCTTCTTTTCCCTGCTCTTTCTTTCCATAGGACCGTAATAGACCATTCGTGCTTTTCAATTCCTCCATTCTTAGCTTACTTTCTTCTGTCGTTGCTATACTCCCACTCACTCAGAAACCACTGAGAGTGACCTGTAACCAAACACAAAACTGCGCCCTGCAACCTTAGCTCTGATACCACTTGTTGGGAAATAACGAAAGCACACAATTGATTACCAAGCAACTTAACATGTGGAAATTAACCAGAATACACAAGTAACTAGAATTCAAAAATAACACAGAATATGAGAGACAATACACAACTTGTATTAAAACTCTTCCAGAAGGAAATACAACAAAGAAGATTGCCACAGTTCTTCTTCCTTACACACCTCTAGGGCATAAACAGTAAATCTTCGCTCAAAGCTCTCTCTCTTACGGTCCCAACACATAACTCAAACACAGAGTTGGTGTTCACCTCCAATCAGTCAGTATCCACTACTGCCAGTACTCCAGTGCTCCACGCACTCCACAAGTACACAAACGTACTTCAAGTAGATCTCCCCTGAACTGCAACAACCTGCAACCCAAATGATCTCACTTATGGAAGGAATTGCCTTGCCTTCCTCTTTGCTCTATAACCGAGTACACGCTGTACTCCAAGTAGATCCCACTTGATCCTGCTTCCTATTGTGTTGTTGTCCTCCCTAATCTTGCACACCTGCAAATCAATCTGGTTATGCACACCTGCAAACATGGATCATGCACACACATACACCTACAGATCAATGATCTTACTTACCATGTAGATCTCCTAAAGAAGCCATGCACACCCACTGACCAAGATCCTACACCCCTGAAGAACCCTTCTGATTCTCCAAAACCAGTACCCACACTTGGCATTGCTGTGGAACTAGGAGGAACACCCTTGCTCACCTCACACACAGAAGGAGCTAACTTTGCTCAACTCAAACTAGAACACTTTACAATACAACCTATGAGTCTCTTAAATAGATCTCATGTAAACAATAATTAGACATCTAATTACAATAATTAGATCCACAGCTTCTAGTCTAAATTTGGCTCTTGACATGCAAACACTTGGTTCGTTAACTAACTGCGCATAAAACTCATAGTTTGAACCACACAGGCGACCGATGTTAGTCCCTGTCTGCCCAGAGGTGATCGATGCCAGTCAATCCCTGACCGACGTCGGTTGCTATCCCTATCTAATCCTGCCGACGTTGGTTGGCCTGACCGACGCCGGTGTCTGTGACACTCAGCAAACTCTCTGCAACCTCCTCCTCTGTTTGCATCAGTGAAGCTTTTAGCTCCACAACCTAACAGTTTAAGTATTGATTTACACTTCACTTTACGAAACCCCTCTTACCAATATAAAAACTATATAATATATTAAATGTTAGTTATTGTATAAATACAAATACAATCTATCATGAAATCTAGATGACCCATTTTGCATGAAGGTTTGGAATTGGATTGTGTTGATGATTATTGGCACAAATCATGCCTAAGTACAATATGGAAATGATTTTTTATCAACCACATCACATTGTGTTTGATCACCCCAACAGATGGTTGGGAAAAATAATCAGAAACATGGATTGTAGTTTTGACGTAGAGATTGGGCAAAGATGTTTTCTCTGTACACAAAGAATGAAAGCAATTGTAGACTAAAGCATTGCATGGTGATTCAAATCTTGATCGATCTACCCCCACAAATACTTTACATGAACTTATTTTGACATCCAAATACATTCTTACAAAGCATGAAAGTGATGAAATATTTCAAGGTGAGTTGGGTGATGATGGTGAGAAGCAATGGCAAGTTAGTAGTCATGCATTTGGAGTGAGGTTTAACTATTGATTTACACTTCGCTTTACAAAACCCCTCTTACCAATATAGAAACTATATAATATATTAAATGTTAGTTATTATATAAATATAATATAATATATATTAAAATAATTTTTTATATTAAACATTAAATATATAAGATACATAAATATTATATTATATAATATATATTCTCATATAGTTACTTAGAGAAAGAGGAATACTAACTCTCCAAATTTAATTTAATCTAATATTTACTTTTAAAAAGAAGGTGAATAATAATGGCCCCATGCAAATAGGTTAATACCCAAATGCCACACCATAAACATCTGTTGAGCTACTTTAAAGCTTTGATGTGATCTTTTTTACATCCAAATGTGAAATAAACTCAAAACTCTCATATATTTCTATATGTTGGCCATCATTACAGCTTACAGAAGACATGGGTATCCTAACAAAGCATTGACACTGTTTAGCTAAATGCAACAAACAAGTGTCCAACCCAATTAGTTCAGCATTGCCAGCATACTCACAACTCATATGTGAAACTAGAAAAAAAAGGTTAATTAGACATAGCTCATATGTGATGCTTTTAGGGATTGATGTGATTTTTTTTACATGTACTACATTTTTACTAATATGTATATATTAATAACTGACATGACTATCCTTGCACATGGTGGCCTTGAAAATAGTAAAAAACAATGTAATAGTAGTGCCCACAATAAAAGGTGTGGTCACATAAATACAAATTAATATAAACACATAATGGATTAATATTATCAAGTCAATGTGGTTTCAATAATACAAGCAATGTAATATTCTATAATTATATGTTTTACGAATGGAAAAATATGTATATATTAATATTTTAGCATATAATTATTGGGTGGATGGGTTCTAACTTTAGTTGCATCAACACATTATACGCAATATCTATTTATTATTTTTAACTATTAAAATATACCTTTAAAATTCTTACACTACATACCCGCTAATCTATAGCCCTTCTAAGTAAAGTTGTCCAACTAATGGCCCTTTCCACTAAAGTAGACGGGGATTATTATTTTCAATTGCCATGCCGTTGCATAGCGATAATACACATCATCAATAAATGTTGGCTCGTATCTTATCAAAATTAATTTCAGTCATTCATATTCTCAAAATTTGACATGTGTAGGCTTTAGTGCAGTGTCCTATCAAAAATTTAATGTGTATTCAGCGTTATGGATGGTTAAATATGGTAAGTTTGTTTAAATTGCTTATTATATTATAGGCTATGAACAGCTCGAAGTTACACTTCAGTGGAGGATTTGAAATGAGAAGAACTTTTTAATTTACCTAAAATGCAATAAGGGGTTGATTATGGCACATGATCGACTAAGTACATTGGCTAATCCATTGATATGCTCTCAAATTCTATGCAAGATTTCACTCAAAGATGTAATAAGGTGTTTTGTTCTTTCACAAAGATGGATATATCTCTGGAAGTAGTTATAGTCTCTTAGGTTTTTAGAAGGTTTCTTTGCATGAATTATGTTCCTCTTGAAGTTTTTGAGTTTTACAATAATCTATAAATAATATACTTAGTTTAATAGATCTTTGTGATAAGTCCAACCATTATATCATTTAACCCCTGAAATAATTTTACAACTTTGTTTGAGGCATTCAATTCAATAATATATGTGACACCCCAAAAAAAAATCAGACATAGCTCATATTTATTTTCACGAACATTTATAAATGTGCCAAGGTCCAAAAATCACCACTAGTCGCTATGATGTATACCCCACCAGTAGTCACAATTGCCTTGAACTTGAGCTGTGCACTGGAAATTTGTTCTTCTAACTTTGGTTATGACATCGTCAAATTTCCTCCAGAGTTTTCTCCATAAAACCCTAATTTTTGTATTAGAAGAGTCGTTAAAGTGGATTGAAGTTGTTTTGCACTGCAAGGGCATGGCTAAAAGGAATGGCTGGTGTAAAAACAACACGGGGTTTATCAAATTGGTAGCTATTTTAGTAGAGTTTTGGGTAGAGAATCACAATCACTAGAGTGAAAAACCAGGGGAGCTAGAATAATTAATAAGATAAAATTTAGGGTCACAACGCAAACATTAAATAATACAAACTCAATTGACTGCTTAGTAAATGCACCACCTCAACAACGACGACCTAGCCATACCATGTAATTTATGACATAAAACATTAGCTCAAAACTAGGGTCGAAGGAAAACCATTTGCATTCAAAACCACATAACATCTTGTGATCTATAATACATGTGGCAACGTTTAGTAGTGTAAAAATTGGGTATTCATTTTTTGGTCCTATGTGAGACAAATCTATGGTGTTGGCACCCTAATAGAAACACCTTCAGCATAATTACTATTAATTATAGATTTAAATTGAATGTTATTGTTATATATTGTTGACTTCTAATGATACTTCATTTCCTTTAACTCTATTTTCTGTTTCCCTCTAATTTTTTTGATTGTGATGCAGTTATAGTGGGGGTTCCTAGTGAAAGGATGCCCCACCACGTAACCCTCAAAGCCACATAATGGATTTTAAAAGTCTTTCATTATTTTAGCAACAACTATATGATATTTTTATCCTCGTGACTTTATAAATTTTACATAGGGGCTCACAACTCCCTTCCAAGATCTCTCGGCTCTCTCAGCTCACTCACTCTCTCAGCTCATCATTTTGACAAGGTTCGACCCTTCCCTCATAAGATCTCTCTCAACAGTAATGACAACAATAACTATCGACCATCAACCACTAACTACCATCAATAATTATCAATTATCAACAACCCTTTTTGGTTGTCTAGACACTTCTATAGTTGTTATGGCTTGGTCATCATCTTGCACGATTAAAGAAACGAATAATTGTCTCCTAGTAGTCTTAGTGCCAATTATAGGTCTATGTTAGAAGTAGCCTAGGCTAAGTCAAACCTCAAGCCTTGTAGTTTTAACAACATTTAATTAGAATTTACCTCATAGACCTTGTAATCCCTTACAATAACATCAGTTCTAATTTTGCCAAGTGTCATCCCTTACAACTAGTTGATTAATCATTGTCTTTCTGACCATTGTATCTTATTACCTTTGGATTTATGTTTGTCATTGTGTGTGTTTCTTTCATGTTCCCCTTACTATATATGTTTATTCTCTTTCATGTATTGTGTGATTTACACAGTTCCTTGGGACTTTTTTCTATCTTTGATTTTGCTCTACATGCCATCTGTGTGCACTTCCCAACTTACTTCCCCATGCATTTCATTAGCAATTCCTTATACATTGTCCTCTAGTGACCAATTATCATGTCTACCCACACATTTCAAAACTCAAATGGCTCAAGATGGTTGATTTTTATTAAATGCTCCTATATCAAAGTCCTTAGGTAAATTTAAATGTAAGCCCCTGCTTACATATGTGATTGGGTGGTCGAACCACCCTCGTGGTCAACAACCTTGACCATGCATTCCCTTTCACCATTTTTTTGCCTAAGCAAGCTTTTATCTACACTCATCTCTAGCTACTCCTTGGATTATCAAACTCATCCTAATCTACCTAGTTCTAACATCTTCTCTAATATTCTTCTCCTCTTGTTCACTCTTTTCTTCTTTCTTACCCCCTTCTTTTGGATTTGTGCTCACTTTCATTTTTTCACCTCCTCTGAGTGACTTACACACTTCTATCCTTGTGCATGCTCTTTGAGGCACCCCTTGCGCTCTTCTCTTTTTTCCTTCTCCTTTATCCACTCCTATGAATCTTGACTCCATCTAGATATGTTTGTCTTCATTAAGTGGCTTTTCTTCCGACATGCCTTTTTGACACAACACCTTTTTGCACTTCTCTCTGTTTCCTTTTTTCCTCTTCACTCATGTGGGTCTTCACCCACCTATTTAAATCTTCTTATGCCAAGGGTTTCATCTAACCTTTTTGGTGTGCCTTCATCCCTCTCTCATTGCATGCACTTTCTTCCTTCTTTCTATGGTAAGTAGCCATATTTACACTTCATTATTCTTCAGTTTTACATTGTACTCCAGCCACTCTCATTCTCATAAAGGTCCTTAGTTATTTTCACAACAATGGATTAATCATCACCCATTTTCCCCTATTTTCTCCACTCACTTATCAGCTCTTGTGCATTCAATTTTGTGCATCTAAATAAATTGGAATTTGTCACTCTTCATTTCTCTACCTCTTTCCTTCTCTACTCAGATCATTAGTTGTCCTGCTCTTCTATCAGCTTCTCCTTTCCTTGTGCACTCAATATTACACCATCATTAGCTTCAAATGATCTTGTTACTTTTTACTTCATGCCCTCAATGTTGTATGCAACAAGAATTTCACCCCCCATCTGATTCTGATATGCTCTCTACCTCTCTTAATGGTTTTTTGGTGTCAAGTGAATTAACATCTCACCCTTTTGGTTGGCTATGAGACAACTTCTTCTCACTTTCTTCAATTGATCATGTAGACATCTCTACTTCTTGATATTTCTTATGTGTGTCCCCACCTTTTGATTTTTAGGCGAGTGTTATCTCCTCTGTGTTATGTCCCTTATGCACTGCTACAAGTGGACTTTATTTGATCTCCTATTGTTTCTTGAATGCAACATTCTTAAGTTCTTGGAGATATATTTTTTCTGCCTTCCTTCTTCACCCTATATTTTTAACCTTATTATTTCATCCGTTCTTTGTGTTGTTACACCTTTTCTTATCCCATATGCTTGTTCTATCATGTGTACCTCCTTCTTTATGTATATCTTATTTCTATCAGCTTAAGTTGGTATTTATCCAACATCGTTCTCCCATTACTCTTATGTGCACTTCTATTTCTTGGTGTGACTCTTTTATTTCACTATTCTCATCTTCAATTCAACTACAGGTTGATGCCCTTTTTTCACTTATTTCTTCTTGAAGTTTCTTTATGTGCCTTGCACAATCCTACTCTTATGATTATTTATTTCTTCACCTTCATGCCATTAGGCATGTTTGACCTGCTCTTCTATTTTCACCTGTGCAAAAATCTCACACAACTCTATTGGTGCCTCCTCTAGTTTTCTCCTTCCTTTGTGCATCTCCATACTTGTACTCTATCGACTACCTCATGTTTGGTGCTCTGCCAACCTCTAACCTTCCTTGTAACTCTTATTTTTTGTCCTTTAATATTGGCATGTTTTAAACCTTACTGTCTCATGCTAACTACCTCAAAGTCTAGTGTTATGCTAGCCATTCAGTTTCACCTCAACTCTAATCTTTCCATTAATGGTGAATTTGTTGACTTTGCATCTCACTAGCTACCTTAATGTTTGATGATCAACTAGCCTCAGTGAAAATTAGCTCAACTTTGTCTCTTCTTCGATGTGTCTTTTGATTTAATGTCCTACTTTCTACCTCGATGTTCAATGATCTGCTAACCTCTAATTACTCACATGGAAACTCTTCTCACCTTCTTTGGCACATCCTTTACTTCTGATAGCTACCTCAAAATTTGATGATTGGCTAACCTTAAACTACACTCTCTACTTCTTCTTTCCTAGCACACATTTTGACTATTGTGATACTATGCTAACTACCTCAAAGTTCAATGATTTGTTAGCCTTAGTTGATCTCATGCAACTCCTCATTCTCAACACTCCCCTACAATGCCTTCATCTATTTCCTCTATTTTCTTGGCACTTTAATCCTTTATGAGCACATATGTTGATTTCTTCACAATAAGTATACATGTTATATTCCATAGTTTCTCATTCTCCATATTTTGGTTTTATTCTATGTCATTGTGTACCTCATCTTGCACACCTAGACACTGGTCCATTTCAGTTGATCTCTCCTTGTCAAATTTTTTTCCTCTTGCATATCCTCTCTACTTTCTAACTAAATTTTCTTGTTCTCATCTCCATCTCCTCATTTTAGTGTGCATGCATCTTACCCTACCACTTATTACACTTGATAACTCCTAGTTTCACTCTCGACAACTTATCCTTGGTGCATCTTCTAGGGTTGTCTCAATAGCCTCACTATTTACCAAAGGAATTTTCTAGGGTTGTCTCAATATCCTCCCCATCTAGCTCCATAATCAGCTCCTACATCTCCATTACCACTTTTTTTGGCTCTATGGCCTCCTCCTTTGACTAGGTGACCTAGAGACTTCAATATAGTTCAAGGTAGGTCAATGTGTGTACTACTTAGTATAATAACATGAAAAACATGTTTCCTTTCCTTTCCTTACCATATCTTTTCCTCGAAGTCTCTCCATATCCTTTTTACACTGATCTAAATCCTTCTCCATGCACTCTTCACCCATGTGGAGTCCTCTACACTCTTCAACATGAAATTATACTCTACATCCACGACCCACTTCATCTTCTTCTTAGAGTCTTATCCTCCTTGTGTTGTTCTGATCTACAATGACTTCACCTTTATTTACACTCTTTTTTATCTATCCATTTACACTTTATGGAATACTTTTTCTTTCAACACATTCTACCCAATACTTTGATTGGGAGATGCTCTCACGTTCTAACTACCTTAGATTGGCGATTATATTAGCACTCCTTGACTTGTCATATCTACATTAGTTTCCTCTTATTGGTGATTATTCTCACACTGTTAACTTCTTATATTCTTGACTACCTCAAATTAGTGGTTCTATCAATGCATCCTTTCTCAATTACTTTTGTGTATGTTACCTCTAATCAATAATTCTATCTACTCTACTTTTCTTCTTGACTAGACTACCTTAGATTAATGATTATGTCAATGCTCTATTTTATTTTTTTGTAATCAACTATCTCATGGTCAGTGATTTTGTCAATTCTCAATCTTTAGGGTACCTAATTTTTCACTTCATAGGTGCAATCCTATATAGGCACACTTGGAATTTGAATTGCTACAACAAATTTTTGTTGAGATCCTATGCAACTCATCCCCTCTCTGTTGGTTACCTCATAACTCAATAGTCTACTAGTAATTTCTCAACATCTCCTCTTCTGTTAGCTATTTCACTAGATGGTGGTATGCTAGTCGTCTCTTTTACACCAATCTACACCCTTTCACTTGTAAACTCTTCTCTTATCCATCTAATAACCTTGGTAAAATGCATGATGCAGTTACAGTGAGGGTTGTTAGCAAAGGGATGCCTCACCACATAGCCCTTAAAGTCACATAATGAATTTTAAAAGTCATCCATTATTTTAATTAAAATTACATAACATTTTTAGCCTTGCATCTTTACAACTTTTACACAAGGGTTTGCAGCTCCCTTCCAAGAGTTATCGATTCTCTCAACTCACTCACTTTCTTAGCTCAACTTGTTGATAGGGTTTGGCCCTTCTCTCATAACATCTCTCTCAACAGTAATGAAAAAAATAATTATCAACCATCAACCACTAACTACCATCAACAACCCTTTTTGGTTGGCTTGACACTTGTATTTATAGTTAATGTGACTTGGTCACCATCCTGCCTAATCAAAGGAACATACAATTATCTCCAAGTGGCCTTGGCATAACAATAGGTCTATGCTATAATTATTATAGGCCAAGTCAGACCTTGATAACTTCAATTATGAAAGTTTTGAATTCATATTTACCTCATAGATATTGTTATCCCTTATTTTCACATCAGTTCCATGTTTGCTAGGTGTCATCCTTTACAACTAATTAATTGACTGTTATATTTTTAATCATTTTATCTTCTTGCATTGGGCTCTATGTCTATCACTTTCTCTTTGCTTTTATTTTCCCCTTATTGAAGATGTTTCTTCCCTTCCACATGTTGTGCGTTTTAAACAACTCTTCGAGATTCTATTTTATCTTTGCTTTTACTCTGTGTGTCATCCAGGTGCACTTCCAAACTTGTTTCCCCATGTATTTCATTAACAAGTCCTTATGCACTTTCCTCCAATTTCCAAATTTCCTGTTTACCCATGTGTTTCAAACTTAAAGGATGAAATATGGCTAATTTGTGTGGGATGCTCCTACATCTTTTTATGAAGGGTCCATATGCTTTTATCTATCTTTTGAGCAATGCTTTTCTTATATTAGTGCATTTATTTTTATTCAAATATTTTTGGATTATTTACCATTAGAGGTTGGTTTGGGAACTAATAAAATCCTATTTTGAATAAATACACAAGAATTATAGTTCATTTAGGCATATACGATAAATCAAGAGAATTCATTATTTACATGCATTCATTGACAAATTATAAGCATGACCCTACTATGGAGTACATATCATGTTTGCCATGCTTTAGGGTCTTCCACCCTATTATCACATAGTTATTTTATTCACCTCTATGAAATTTTTCTTTATATTTTATTATCATTTAATTGTCTTGATCTTGTCAATTCACCCCTTGGGTGGTTTTTATTTTATTTAATGAGCTACCCACATGATCTTGCATCTTTGGATGAAAAGTGATCTAGAGGTAGAAAAAATGGTGTAGAAGAAAGCTTATAAGTTTGTGTCTAAGGTGTTTCATGAGGTATTATGCCCCCTCCTCAATAAAATGCTCTTGATGTTTTTTTAGATGTTCTTGAGTTTGATAAAACATGACAATGGATTGAATACCATACCCTTATTAGTTATATCATGGGATGTATATACTTTTAATCTATGTTGAAAATTTGGTTTCAAATGTAATGGTATCCTCATGGCATCAAGCTTATAGTTGTGCACAACCTAACTAACAATTCCTTCTTTTTTATGTCTAAAAACCCTGAACACTTTGCCACCTTTCATAATTATGGCCCTTGTTATGTTAGGAGTTTGCTACTTGTCTTCTGCCCCTAAACTCAAAAATTTATTGTCTCTAATAAATATAAGTTTAAAGTATTTTTATGGGTAGAATTTATTGGTTTGTGTATTCCCATGTGGTCATTTCTATGGAAATTAGCTAAACCCTTAGGTGATTTCATTTTTTTGAAACTGATAGGTTTTATAGTACCAAACCATAATGGTGCATTTGTATTGCAGATGCCATTGCACAAGGCCTATAAGAAACCATAAGTATTTAGATTCAATGTAAATTCTTCACCCATCATGTGATGTATATTGACATTACCAAAACTTATTTCCAATGTCAATCATAGGACCACAAGATTAAAGATTACTTCCAATTTTACAGCTAAGACCATAGTTGAGAAAAATAAACCCCAAATGAGGTCTAATTATGGATACCAAGTTATGGTTTGAATGAACAACTATAATAATTGTAATATTAGGGCCCTTTCAACTAACCTAATGAGACCATGATTGTTTTAGTGGAAAATATGCCACCAGTTGCTCAAACCTAGGTTTCACAAGCCCATATGACTTCTCAAGCAGAACCTAACCATTTTTTGCAAGTAATCTACAAAAATCCAATATTATTTTCAAAACTTTTGAGTATTTGACTCCTAATTTATACTTTTTTTAGTCACAAACATCTTTTACTCCAATGGTCCCTATCTAGGCTCCAAAACCAAGGGAAACTCCTCTTTCTCCTCTCTAACAAATAATGTGAGATTCACAAAGTCTTTCCCTTGTTAGAAACAAGGAATATTTTTTTAGAATGAGTGACATCTTATGAAAATTGCATAATTTCTTGAAAAAAGTTAGCAAAATAAATTTATAAACTATTTTTTGGCATTTGAAGACCAAGATGGTAAAATTATGCACCTTGATAGTTTCCAAGGAATGTTTATTCATGGATATATCAGGTTTAGCTAATTTGACCTATAAGTACATGGTTAGGTCATGTTTTTATAACTTTTTATATTTGTGTATCCTCTATTTATAAGAAGTGAAAATTAATAGTTTTTCCTTATAGATGGAAACAAAAATGATCTGGTTTAGTGCTAATTAGATCACATGTTTGTCTACAGAATAAAACATGGTTGAGTGATCAATTTTATAATTCCAATTTTTTACACATTTTTAATGGACTAAGGGGCGGAACCATATAACTATGAACTATGGACAATTATTTATTTTGATAGGTAATCCTTTGGGTTAGTTAAACTATATACCTCAAACACGTCATTGATAAAGTAACGCTTTGGTAGTGGTTAGAGGAATGAATCCTTAAAAAAATTGGATAATTTATGGGTAATTCAACATGGTAAGGACTAAAAAATATAAATATGGTACATAACCATGAGATGGTGTGACGGAGAGTGAGAGGCATGGCTCTATATGTAAAACAAGTCAAGATTTTCAACCCTAACCAACATCACAAATATTATCCTACTAATCCTCGGTTCACTTGGTTTAACTTTCACCAAATAATTAATAGAGAGATTAAGATACTTGATAGAGCTCTCCTAAGCAAAACATATTTTCTTTTTCCCAGTGTTTTGACATGACAGTTAGTGTGTTCTTAAATGTTCTTCTATTAGACTACCAACCCATTAAATTTTGAATTAAATGGTCAAGACTTTCAAAAACCAATTTTATCTCAATACCTTGCACCTTCAGTGTGAAATAAATCTCATGTATATTATAAGGTTCTAGAATATATTTCCTCACCATAATGGTGTTTTTTGTTGGATTGAATGGTGGGAAATGACCACCAGATGCATTGACAATTTCTTGAGGGTGTTTGATGCTAAAAAGTGGGAGTTTAACAAAGTTTATTAAGAATTATATATTTCCCATATGAATGAGGCTGTGAAAAATAAAACTATTGAGTTGAGACAAAAAATAAAGCTAATTGAGATTCATTAACCTCATAGTGCTCAAATTCAAGCTCAAATCCATAGGTTCATGATTTGAGATGTATGTTTTAAATAATTTTTAAGAATATAGGAGATATGTAGTCTATTGTGCAAATAAATGCCATTAAAGACATTGGAGACCATCTCATTGGCCTTCTAGACATCTTGCAAGCCTTTGTTCAACACTATAAATGGGATTTTGAAGCTCAAGATCACATGAAAGAAAGGGATTTTTCTTTGATAAAGTGCATTGTTGTTGTGCCCTATAATCTCAATTTATGCCAATGAATGGATTGTGATAAACCTCTTTCTGTTGATGAACTCCATAATTTAGAGATTTGTATGGTCTCTTCAAATCTATTAGATAATATTAGCCCTTGGCCCTTCCTCCTTATATCTTAGATGTGGAATGGTTTGGATACATATTGGGGGATTATGCTTTTAGATGTCTAGTGAAGGGAATCTCCTTCCCCCGCTCTCATCAAGACCAACTCCTCAATGGCCACTTTTATAATGAATCTTTTCTCACTATCTTGGAAGAAGACATTTTGGTCAAAAAAACTATGGAATGCCTTCAAATTTTTTTATCATGCCTCTAATTTTAAAATTCAATGGGATACAACTAAATTATATATGAAATATTATGTCCCTAAGCCTATTTGGCTTGATACTTACCAATGGAAATGGATCTCTCATGGGAAAATGTTCAAGTTCATGGGCACCCCATTTAATTTCCAAGCTTCTTAGGGGAAACTATGGGACTATGTTATCCAAATAGTGGATAAAAAGATCTCTTAATAGATAACCAAGCCTCCTTCCCTTGTAGGCAAGTTTTAGATTTATTCCAATGTTATGCAATCTACTCATGTTTACTATTCTTCTTATTGGTTTCCTTTTAAAGCTACCTACATGAATATTTATTTTTTTGAGAGCTTTCCTTTATGAAAACTTTGAAGGAAAAAAAGGATTTCATAGGGTAGCCTAAGACATTTGTTAT
Organism: Torreya grandis; assembly: GCA_037957365.1. Classification (NCBI taxonomy): domain Eukaryota; kingdom Viridiplantae; phylum Streptophyta; class Pinopsida; order Cupressales; family Taxaceae; genus Torreya; species Torreya grandis. Next base: position 1,161,345 of record JARHVA010000707.1, on the reverse strand, counting down.
AAAACCAGAGAGGTTGGATGATTATGGCTTATTGATATAGATAAATAAGTTATTGCCCTTTATGCCAAGTGGATCTATAGGGGCATTGAAAGTAAAGAAGCTTGGAAATTTATTCTCAAGAATTGCATATCCTTTGGCAGTCCTTATAGAATAGGGGCCTAAAAGTATTTTGACTTCCAAACATTACTTAATATTCCCATTCTTCTCAAAATTATAGGTACTTTTGTGGCTAAGAGTATCTAGAAAGCCTAGTAGATGATCAACCCATGGCTTGTTTACAAAGGGGAAAAATTCAATCCTAGGTTATCTATCAACTTTAACTCTTTTTGGTGGTCTTTAATCATTACTATCAATGGTAAGCCTTTGAAAGAAGTTCCCAGGGTTTAAGTTATTTGACTATTTACAAAGGCATCGATAGTATTTGTGATGTTTTTGACAAGAGGACTAAATCTTGGGCCACTTGGCACACCTTAAAAACCAAGTTTAATCTCAACAATTAGGATTTTTAATCTATTGATGAGATTTAGATGATGTTATTGTACTAGATGGCTTATTAAAGTTTGCTTAGGATTTTTAACTAGAGTTGTGCTCATAAAAAAGTTATGGCCAGGGTGTCCCTAATCACCTAATTCATCATGTGAGAGAGTTATTTTACTGAATAAAAGAAGAATGGACACCTATTGAGAGAACACATTAAAAAAATCTCACAGGTGAGATGATGGATGTAGGTGGTTACATTCAAATCATTGAAGAAAAGCTAAAAGGCCTTAATTAACACTAGGTCCAACCCCACCAATCTTATGTGCCTTCATATGCATGACCTCAGCCTTCTTATGTGCCACCCATTCCTCCCCAAGAGACCATTCCATGTAACCCTTTGAATGTTCCAAGTTCCTCATGTGTTCCTCATACCTTTCCTTGTTGGAGATCTATCCAAGAGAGATGTCAAAGAAAGAAGGAGATTGTTATGAAATAGCCTACTATTAGGGTCCAAGACTCTATTCTTCCTCAAGAACCCCTCATGAAGTCCTTCAAGGTTACAAGCTAGAACCAAGTCATGAAGTCATGGGGTGGGAAAAGTAAGGCAAATCTAGATTTGAGACCCAAGATAAAGCAGGATTTGAACTTATGCAAGCCTCTCTCATCCCTCCTCAAGAGTATTATTAAATTCCTTTTATTCATGAATCCCCTAGCCACCTTAAAGATAAGCTATTTCAATAGAATACAATAAATCAAATAAAAGATTTGGAGCTAAAGATTAGGAAAGAGGAGGGGAAACAAAATCAAAAGGTCAAAGCAAAACCTCTATCTTTTCCATCTTGGAACCAAATCATGCAGTCAGGAAAATCCAAAGCTAATCAACCCCCATCCCTCCCTCCTCAAGAATCTAGGTCATTTCCATCTTGGAAATCCATCTAGATCAACATGAAAAATAAGGAGGACATGATTGTCAAAGATAAACGGTTGGACCAAGGAGGTGTTTCATATACCTCATCTCTCTTGGAGTCATCCCAGGAACATTCTATATCGCTACTTGAAGAGGCAAGTAGTGAACTCCATGTTAAACTCACAATTGATAACGATGGATTATCAAAGTTAGAAGTGGAGATCATTATTGGGATACCACTTGGTGAGAACAAGCATGTCTCAGTCTTTCATGATGTCAAAGAGGATAAGCTATAAGAGCAAGTACAAGTTGGAGATGATATACAACAGGAAGAAGTCTTAGATGTGCATCAAGAGGTTGCTCCTCAAGAACCTATTAATCACATATCAGTTATCCAAGATTAGAGTTTTCTCAAGATATTGTGGTAGCTACTATAGATCAAGTATAGGATCATCTTTCTTTGAAAGGTATCCATGAGGACAACTCACACAACACCATTATGAGGCAGAGAGCATCCCTAAAGAAGAGACCATTGACAACAACTATATCATGATTTCATGAGTGAAATTAGTGAACTTAAGATGGTAGACTTGGATGATGATATGGTATAATAGGTTGAATCTCCATCTAAATATTCCATTGATGTTTTAGAGCTTTAAGAATATAGTGCTACTCTGGGGATGCCCAAGCAAAATGAGAAGGATAGTTTTGATGAGAGATTGGTACAAACAAAGAACATGGATGAGATTGAGATATCTCTTGTCAAAAAGGATCAACTGCTTGAAAAGGTGGACAAAGATTTTCCCATAGAATAAAATGACCAAGGTTGGGCATAATACGCAGAGCTCCCTAAAGAGCTTAAAGAACTTGAATCAAAGAAGAAACCCAATCTTATTGAGAACACCATATAAATTAGAGAGGTATGTCTTAGTGACCACCATTGGGCTCATATCTAAGGAACCATATGAATAAGTTGAGACTATCTAGATGCACATAGTTGAAATATTTGGAGCTGCTTGGTTCTCATTGATCATCATGCCAATGAAGTTGGTGGACATCATAAATAAAGAGGCATCAAGACCAAGGATCAAGGAGATGCATGTCTCATTCAATTCCCCATCTCATGATGCAAGAAAGTTGTCAAAATTTCCTTTTGATCTAGGAGGAAAGGTACACATAGTTTTAAGCTATTTATATTTGGTTAGCTTTGTTTAAATTCTTCTAAGTGCAATTTTTGGCACATTTGTTTGTAATACCTATTTTTTTTAGGTTAGTTTCTTTCAAGAAGTGCCTTGGGCACTCTGTCTTATCTTGTTATTTTATTGGTCTTTGTATTTGTTTAAAAAAGAGGTTAGAGCATGATTGGTAGTTAATATGTTGGATCCAGAGTAGATACTTCATGCCCAATGGATTGGACTAGGCACATGGCCTGGGTTCTTTTACATAAACAGGCATGCAAGCCCTATGAGTCACCAAAGATGTTGGCCAATTTTGGCCCAAATACCAAGAATATGCCTAATCTAAGAGTTTAGTGGAAGGAGTAGGATCTTGATTGAAGAATTGTCCAATGATTCAATATGAGTAGGGTTCATGGTGAACCAAGTAGTTCAAGGTCATGGAATAAGTCTCCATAAGATTCAGATTTTCATAGTTCTTTTAGGCCTTCAAGGATCAAACAATAGTCCAAGTACAAGTTTAGATGGGATTACAGACCTTGGAAAAGATAAGTACAAAACCTTTTTGGGCTAAGTATTTACTTGGGAATTCTTTTAGCTTTCATTTCTAAGCTAATTTCTTTTGGACATTTTATTTGACTAAGTGTTCATTCTCTCAGGTAAATTCTTTCAGACAAATTTTTTGAGACAAAGTTTATGAAGGCATGAATTTTTTCAGACAAAATGTTTGAAGCAAAATAATAAGACCTATTTATTTCATATAAATCATCTGCATCAAAAATGTCTAAGTGTCATTTCTTTTGGGAAAATTATCTGAATAATTTTCTCGAAGGGTAATTTTCAAGCAAAGTGGTCCTAAAAAAATTTCCAAAGGGCATTTATTTGGGAAAGTGGACCAAACAAAAATACTGAAGGGTTAGTTTCTCGAGCGAGTGTCCTAAAAAATTTTCTGAAGGGTACTTTTTCTTTGCCAAAGGGTCCAATACAAAAGTTTCAAAGGGTATTTTTCAAGCAAAGTATCCTAAACAAAAGCCTAAAGGAAATGGCCATAGGAAATTATTTGTTGCAGGGGAAAATAGATGAAATCACAGAGTGAAATGTTCATGCTAACATCATTTTTAGGCCCTGGTAAATATCCATTTAATTTAAAAAGAGACCACTGAAGATTAAAATTGACGTCTGCATGCCCATAATTTAATGAGCTCATGAACATATTTAACGGTCATGCAAATGTCAAATTTAATCCATAGTAAAAATAAATCCTTTAAGCTTAAATTTGATGGTCATGTGAATGTCAATGATGGTCGCATGAATGTCATTTGATGGGAGCACAAATGTAAAATTTAAGATCATGAAGTAGCCATTAGGATTTAATAGTAGGTCCCAGAAGATCAACAGTTGGAATTTAATCGAGCATTCAAGATCAATGGTACATGAGGAGTCAAACAATTTAAAGGCTCAAGAGATTAATACATGGTATAAGCACATGAGGCTACAGATTGACAACAAATCCTAAGAATCAACATGGGGTTGTCATGTGGCATAAGCTTGGACAAAGCTAACAAGTTAAGGGACAAGATCAATGGTTGGCACTTGATCATACAGATCAAGATCGATAGAGCAAGCATGGGTCAAAATGTCAATAAGTTGAGTCATACATCAATGACCAATTATAAAAAAGGTGAACCTAGGGTTTTTTAAGAGGTTGAGAAGCCATTTTCAACCAAGGACAAAAACATTTTGTATGGTCATCTCGATGCCATTTAAGCTCATTCAAATGCCATGGAGTGGATAATATAATGTAGTCAGGTATAAGGATTATAAAGGACTGCTATTTGAGATTAATATGGACCTCTGGTTTAACATTTTTATGGCTTACAAGGTTTATTATTATGACTATATTCACCATTTCTAAAGAAGGACTTAGGTATGGTGAGCTCTTGGCTCCTGCAAAGACTGATGGGTCTTTTTAGACTTAATAAGAGTCAAAAAGAGGATGTGGTCTATAAGTCTTCATTAATATGGACAACTATGGAAAAACCAATGACCTTCGATTGGTTTTCCATCTATAGGTGAGACCTATGATCTAAACATGAAGATGGAGAAAATATGTGGTTAATGAAAAAGGGTCCCATTTGTCAATGTGGCCCCATCATCATCAATGCAAGTACTAATCACCACTTATGGCATGGCATTATTGGTATCAAGATTTGAGGATTTGATCTTCATAAACATGTCAAGTGGACTTAGGGTCCCAAGGTGGCAAGATGGTAGTTGGAGTAATTAAGGGCTTTGTTTTCATTCAAATAGACTTTGACACTATGCATAACAAGCCCTTGTCTTATAGTGGGATTTCTTAGCTAATGAGAGAAACTTGATGATTTTTTAGATAATAAGAGATCTATTTGTTGATCAAAACACTCAAACAGAAAGCAATCAAGTGTTGCCACCTCACTTCTTGATCTCAAGGACTTTTTTACACTCTCCAATGCATCGTTCTCATCTCTCTTTCTCTCTTCTACTATAGATAAAAGCTTTTTAGCCAAAAAATGGATCCTCTTGATATTTTCTCTACTCCCTCTCTTGGGCACGACCAAACTGTGCCAAGATAGAGCTTGTAACCTCTTGAAATAAATATAAGATTGTATTTTAGATTTCATTATTTTGGTATAGTGTGTACATGTCAGATTTGCATATGTGGTAGAGATTTCTCCTTTGCCAATTCATGATCTCACCTAGTTACTAATTCATCTTGTTATGCAGGTCATGTTTAGTATTCTACATCTCTTGATTAAAGCCCACATGTGGATACTATGACTAGTTAGTGTCTTTATTTAAACCTCTCCATCATTTCCCTTAATTCAAATCATTTGGTGAACCTCTTCATGAAACACTAATGTATGACATATATTTGGAATCCTAGATCTAGTCTTGTGCTTGTTTCATTAGTGTTTAAGAGTCAAGTAGGGTGGATCAGCCCATAATTTAGGTGCATCACCATTGTTAGCTTAGGTTTCCCTTTCATGTTTCTCTCCCCCCCCCCATTTTTCCTAGTCATAAGTAGGGTTTAATAGTGGGAATGAGCTAAAATGATGCATTAGGGGAGCTAGCCTCATTAAAAATCCTAGATGTCTAACCCCATTATAGGATACCCACAGCCTGGGGTCAGTCCCATGTTGAGCTAGGTTTGAAAGTAGGAACTGAACACTCATACCTCTAGCTAGGGTGAAATATAGATATATAATAGGTTATTTAGGCCATTTACAACTTTAGTAGAACTATGAGAACAACCTCAAGATATGGGTCACCTATGGTGGGGTTGAACCTCTAGAGTAGGTCAGTTTCCTCTTTGATGCTCACCTAAAACTAATGCTTCATAGGGAAAAGGGTTGGAAAGGGAAAAGGGATCCTAAGAAATTTAATCAGGTGATGCATCAAATAAAAATGGGGAACTCCCATAATATTGAACCCACACTATATTTGTAGAGGACAATACTAGCTCACACAATCTCAAGATCAAGTTGATTGCATAAGTGTTTCATGGAATAGGTTCAGGAAGCAATGAATGCAAACAAAGAGGAGTTTTAAGACTCACTAAAATTTGACATTAATGGCAGAGAGAATAATAATTTATACCTACAATTAACATTGAAAAATCCCTAAAAAAGGTCAAAAAGAAGGACCATGGATGAGGAAGATTCTCCTTCACATAATGCCATAGTGCACATCTCACCAAACATAGATTCAAGGTAAAAGATAGGTAGATAAAGTCCTATATTGCATCACGAGGTAGTTATTGCAAATGTTTGTCAAGGTTGAGCCCAATCAAGAGGAGCATACTTTAAAATATCTCAAAGTGTCCCAATTCCTCTAAAATTTCCAAATCAGAGAGAAGTAGCCTCTGAAAATTTCAAATCAGAGAACCCCTTACAAAATGAAAAGAATGGGATATATAGAAGAGGGAAGAGAAAGAGAGAGAGAAAGGAGAGGAGCACACTATCCATGATCATTGAATGAGATCCACCTTTCAAGGGATACCCCACCACCCCTTTGTCCAATCAAGACAAGTCCATCATCATCATTTATCCTTCATTAGCTCTAGTTAGTTCTCAAGTTCTTTTCATTCATTGAGAAAAGTGCACTAGAAGACAAGAGTTTGTTTTATATGGTGAGTCATGATCCTTTCAAGGATAAAATATATTTGAAGGTTATAATCATTATTTAATGCTCTAACTACTTCTCCAATCTCCCAAATCTGCTCTATTAAGCTTGCCATACCTTCCACTTGGCTTCATTATGAGGCCAAGGTCTTCATATCCTTAGGCCTGATGAAACCATGATATGTTTGATTTAAGTGGCTGATCTGACTATCATATTTATGCCTTTGCACAATGTTTCTACAAACCTTGAATATTTATCCATTATAGGTTGAAAACCAATCTCATATTGGTTTTCCTATAGTCAATATCTCCACCTAGATGCATTTATATCATTAAACAACTATCAACTTATTTTTATTTATGTCAAGTCCAAAAGGACCTATTTTACCTCTATGGCCATTTAATGGTAGAGAGATATCCTTTAAATGTCCATCTATTTTATCTCAGACCCTATTCAATCTTGAAATCTTTTTGCATTAGCTTGCTTGAGTGAAAAACTACCCTATCAACCTTTATTGAAATATCCTAGGCTCTACCCTTTACTTATTGGTCATTGATTGTCTATTTTAGCTTGTTGAACCCTTGACTCATCTCACTCCATTGATCCTAAATCCTGAGATCTTACCATTTTTCACCTTCACACTTATCCATGGGGGCTTATTGACTTATTGACCCCAATTTTCCTGCATGTCATAGATCTTCGATGTACGATCAAGTGTCAACTATTAGATCTATTGGGACCCATTATTATAAATCAAATGGATAATTTAAGAGGATAAAATTAGACATCCACGTGTCTATATTTTATGTTTGAATAACCATCACTGCATATTTAAAAACCAATGGTCACTTTCCATGTTTTAAACTTGACACTTGCATGCCTATCATTTGATATCTGCACGAATGAATTTGACATCCCCACGACCATCAATCTTTGATCCCCATATAGATGATTTTTGAGCTTTATTTTGACATTTTCATAAATATTATTACTCTATTGGAACACAAATTCCCCATGTCATTTCCTTTGAACTTCTTGTCTTAAGTTTTTTGGTGAAGAAATGACTCTTCGGGAGTTTTGTATTGGCCCCTTTATTGAAAGAAATACCCTTCAGGACTTTGTCTTGGGACAATTTTTTCAAATAAATGACCCTTTATAACTTTTGTTTGGGCCACTTTCCTAAAGCTATGACCCTTTGAGAGTTTTGTTTCAAATACTTTTCTTGAAAACTCACCCTTCAATCTTTTCATTTAGGGCACTTTGTCGAAGAAATGACCCTTCAAAACTTTTGTTTGGGCCACTTTCCCAAAAAAATTACCCTTTGGGAGTTTTTTTCAGCCACTTTGATTAAAAAATGACACTTCAGGCTTTTCATTTAAGGCACTTTGTCAAAGATATGACCCTTCAGGGTTTTATTTTGGACCAATTTCCCTAAAAGATATCCTTCAGAAATTTTGTCTAGGACTTTCCTTGAAAAATGACCCTTCGAGAGTTTTGTTTTGGATAAAATGTTTGAAACAATTCTTGATACTTAACCAAAAAACCAAGAAAAAATATATCGAAGGAAATATTAGCACTTAGCTGAATAAAAAGATCTGAAAGATTTGAACTTAGCAAAATAAAGACCTGAAATAATTTTCCCACGTAAGGACTTAGCTAAAAAAAGGGTTTGTCACTTAGCTTTTCCAAGGCTTATGTTTTCTTCTAAACTCATTCTTGAAATTTTGCTTGATCCCTAAAGTCCTGAAAGAACTATGAAGACCTAAATCTTGTGCAAACCTATTCCATGACCTTGAACTACTTGGTTTCACTGCTTAAGAACCTTTTTTTGGCTTTGCAACCATATCCCTTAGAATTTGACAAAATACACTCTAAGCAATCTTAAAGTGTTTAAAAAACTTTATGAGCACTTTAAGATCTCTCTGGTCCACTCATTTCATTTAGAACATCTATTCATCTACTCATCCATTAGCAATCTAATCTATCTAGGCACAACTTGGTATGTGGGCCAAATATGGATAACATTTTTGGTGACTCGTAGGAAAGCATCCCTGTTATGCTTGAGAACCCAGACCAACTTTCCTTGTCTAGTCCATTAGGCATGGAGTCTCTTGCCTATGCAACCGAACTGCTCTAAAATTAGATACAATGATAACCCTTTCTGGATATCTCCTCTTGAAGCAATAAGGACAAAATAACAATAAAAGCAAAGGCAACTGCACACAAGCACTTGTAGGAAAGAAAAACAACTAACCTACTTAATAAATGTGCATATATTCACTTGGAGAAAAGCATAAAAACTATTCTAATATGTACAGGGCTGAAATTTACAAATACCCCCTTCTTGGGTCAAATGGAAAACTATGAATACCATTAACTTGTAACAAACCAAGATGAAAAATACCTTGTTTTGGAGGTACTAAAATTGGTGAACTAGACAAATTTATGGTCAATCCTTTTGATGATGCTCTCTAATAGATGGAATGGAACAAACATGTATCCAATGTAGACATACAGGTCCATGTCCTCCAAGCTTGGTTCATGTTGGACTGTAGGGGCTCTTGCAACCTCCTCAATTGATGGCTCAATTTTATGCTCTAAATTAAGCACAACATGTGATGGCTCCTTTCAAATGGTGTTTGGTTGAATATCTAGGCTTAGGTAGAAAAGATCTAAGTCATCCCAAAAGGCAGCTTCCTCTTGGTCATCTGAGATAATGCCAACTTCAACACCATCTTTGCTCTACTAGCTTTGAAAGGGGCCATATGTTAGTTCATCAATCCACCTAAGGCCTAACATGTCATGTTCTTATGGCTCTAAATCTAGCCATTCTTATTCATTCTTGAAGACATCAGTACTACCTTTAAAGGACAATTCATATTGAGATAGGTTAATTTCTTCAACTTGATTGGCAAGTTCATCACCAAGATCTAGAGGAGGCATAGGCTAGTTTAGAACCTCTACCTAATCCATGAAGTCATGGTAAAACTATTACCATACCTCATCATGATACTCATTTTTATCTATTTCTTCCTCATCTTCATCTGCAGTCACACCAAATGGAAACTCTTGGGACCATTCAAAATCTCCTTTGCTCTTAGCTACACTTTGGGTGCATACCCCTTTAAATATGAAGGCATTAATACTACATTCATGCTTTAGTTCATCAAAGTCATGTCAATAAGTTTGATCAAAACCTGACTCTTCCCCTTTTAAATGAAGTGGATTGTCTATCATGATCTCTTCATCATATACACTTGCATTGTCCACTTTAGGCTCAACTTTGACTGCAAGCTTCTCCTTTATTCTTTGTAAAATAGGTTCTTTCTCTAGGGAGATAGTGGGAGGGTGAAGAATTTCACCTTGCTTACAACTTAAGAAAGTGTCCTTCCATTAGGGACTTTGAATGGATTCCTTGATGGCTCTTGAGAAAAGGAGATAGAGTCTTGGAACTCTTGTACATCAAGCTCATTGCGCTAAGCTATGGTTGCTTAATTTATTTTTAGCACAACTAACTCCTCCTCCAAGGTTGCTTCTTGGACTGCCTCAACCAACACCTCATCATTTTTCTTTGAACCTTTATGAACTAATTTCCATGAGGGAAATGAGTAGGGAGCATACACCTTTTCTTCCTTTATAGGAGAGGGTGGTCTCACAAGTGAGATCATGATATAGCCAGGGTCAAGTGTATTAGAGATGATCCATGATGGAAGGGCTTCATGCTCTTGATTAGGAATGGGCATTGGGGTAGGAGAGGAAAACTAACTAGCTCTTAGAAAGGAGAGGACACATAAGATTGATCTAAATGAGCCTATTGATCCTCATAATACCAACACACTGTCTATGTTTTAGATGATATTTCTCATCATTGTTATGTCCTCATTCTAATAAGATGACCACCTTTCACCCTCACAAGCTGACCATATATCCTTGACCAGATAAAGAGCACTCTTTTCCTCTTATATAACATGGATAGGGATGACTGGAGAAAACTCCAAACCCCTACCAATCTCCTTTATCAACTGAACATAAACTGATAGTGCTTACTTGAATCCTGATATGGATGTAACAGGATAAGCCTAGTCTTGACAAGGGAAATTAGGGTACTGATTTGAATGCAAAGAGGCTAACCTTGGTCATATGTAGGGTTAAGAGGAGGATAGAGGCCATGGTAAGGCTGATAGGCTAATTGAGGGCCACTTGGGAGGAATACATAAACATTATTTGCCTAATAAATGTGATGCTGAGGTAGAGAATAAGCATTTTGATCAAAAGAGTGATGATACATACCAAATGATGGTGATTAGGCACCTAGGATACTTATACTAGCTAATGATGATTCAAAGTCACCATTGATGTTTGCAAAATTCCTCCAAAGGCTGGTATGCAAAAGAACAACACCAAAAAAAATCCTTCCACTACTTTGGACCTTAATCCCATCAGGCATGCTAAAATTGTTACCGCTCGAATTTTCATGTTTTAGAAGAGGGTTATTTAGTCCCTTTCCAACTTGATCATAACTATGGGAAAAACCCTAGGCTATGGGTCACCTATGATGGTGCTGAACCTCTGGAGTAGGTTGGCTTCCTCTTTGATGCTCACCTAAAACTAATGCTAAACTAATGCATCACAAGGAAAATGGTGAGAAAGGGAAAATGGATCCTAAGAAAGTTAACTAGGTCATGTATCAAATAAAAATGGGGAACTCCCATAAGCATGAACCCACACTAGATCTATAGAGGACAATACTAGCTTACACAATCTCAAGATCAAGTTGATTACATAAGTGTTTCATAAAAGAGGTTCATGAATCAATGAATGCAAACAAAGAGGAGTTCTAAGACTCACTAAAATTACACATTAATATAAGAGAACACTAATTTATACCTACAAATAGCATTGAAAACTCCCTAAATATGTTTAGAAAAAAGGACCATTGACGAGGAAGATTCTCCTTCACACAATGCCATAGTGCACAACTCACCAAACACAGATTCAAGGCAAAATATAGGTAAATAAAGTCCTATATTGCATCAAGAGGCAGTTATTTCAAATTCTTGGTAGGGTTAATCCCAATCAATAGGAGCATGATTTAAAATATCTCAAAGAGTCCCAGTTCCTCTAAAATTTCCAAATCATAGAGAACTAGTCTCTAAAAATTTCAAATCGGAGAACCCCTTACAAAATGAAAAGAATGGGATAAATAAAAAAGGGAAGAGAAAGAGAGAGAGAAAGGAGATAGGCACAGTATCCATAATCATTAAATGAGCTCCAACTTTCAAGGGATGCCCCACCACCCCTTTATTAAATCAGGACAAGCCCATCATCAACAATTATCCTCTATTAGCTCTAGTTAGTTCTCAAGTTCTTCTCATTGGCTAAGAAAAGTGCACTAGAGGACAAGAGTTTGTTTTATATGGTGAGTCATGATCCTTTCAAGAATAAAATATATTTGAAGGTTATAATCATTATTAAATTCTCTAATTGCTTCTCCAATCTCCCAAATCTACTCCGTGAATCTTACCATACCTTCCACTTGTCTTCATTACGAGGATAAGGTCTTCATATCCTTGAGTCTGATGAAACCATGCTATGTTTGCTTTAAGTGGCTGATCTGACTATCATATTTATGCCTTGGCATGATTTTTATACAAACCTTGAACATTGATCCATTATAGGTTAAAACCCAATCTCATATTGGTTTTCCTATAGTCAATATCTCCACCTAGATGCATTTATATCATTAAACAACTAACAACTGGCTTTTATTTATGTCAAGTCCAAAAGGACCTATTTTACCTCTATGGCCATTCAATGACAGAGCTATATATTTTAAACATCCATCTAGTTTAACTTAGACCCTATTCGAGCTCAACACCTTTTTGCATTAGCTTACCCGAGTAAAAAATACCCTATCAACCTTTATCAAAATATCTTGGGCTTGACCCTTTGCTTATTGGTCATTAATTGTCTTATTCATCTTTTTGAACCCTTGACTCATCTCACTCCATTGATAATAAATCCTAATATCTCACCATTTTTCACCTTCACACTTATCCATTAGGGCATGTTGACTTATTAACCCTAGTTTGCCTGCATGTCATATATCTTTGATGGACGATCAAATGCCAATTGTTAGATCTATTGGGACCCACTATTTGAAATCAAATGGATAATTCATGAGGATAAAATTTAACATCAAAGTGCATGTATTTGATGTTTGAATAACCATCACTTCATATTTGAAAACCAATGGTCACTTACCATGGTTTAAACTTGACACTTGTATGCCTGTCATTTGATATCTGCAGGAATGAATTCAATGTCCCCACAACCATCAATATTTGATCCCCATATGGATGATTGTGATCTTTATTTTGACATTTTCATAACTATTATTAATCTATTGGAACACAAATTCCCCACGTCATTTCCTTCGAACTTCTTGTCGTAGGTCATTTGGCAAAGAAATGACTCTTCGAGACTTTTGTATTGGCCCCTTTCCTAAAATAAATACCCTTTGGGACTTTGTCGTGGGACAATTTTTTCAAAGAAATGACCCTTTAAAACTTTTGTTTGGACCACTTTCTTGAAGAAATGACCCTTCAAGAGTTTTGTTTCAGATACTTTGCTTGAAAAATGACCCTTCGGTCTTTTCATTTAGGGCACTTTGTTGAATAAATGACCCTTTAGAAATTTTTTTTGGCCCACTTTCCCAAAGAAATGACCCTTTGGGATTTTTATTTCAGATACTTTGATTAAAATATGGCCCTTCAAGATTTTCATTTAAGGCACTTTGTCAAAGAAATGACCCTTCAAGATTTTGTTTTGGATCAATTTCCTCAAAAGATATCCTTCAAAACTTTTGTCTAGGACTTTCCTTGAAAAATGACCCTTTGAGAGTTTTATTTCAGATAAAATGTTCAAAACAATTCCTGATATTTAACTAAAAAACCCAAAAAAATATATCCTGAAGGAAATATTAGCACTTAGCTAAATAAAAGATCTGAAAGATTTGAACGTAGCAAAATAAAGACTTGAAATAATTTGCCTGAGTAAGGACTTAGCCAAAAAAAAGGGTTTTGTACTTAGCTTTTCCAAGGCTTATAGGTTCTTTTGAACTCATTCTTGAAATCTTGCTTGATCCTTGAAGGCCTAAAAGAACTATGAAGACCTGAAGCTTGTGAAACTTGTTCCATTAACTTGAACTGCTTAGTTTCACTATTTAAGAACTTTTTTTTTTGCTCTACAAACTTGTCCCTTAGAATTTGATAAAATACACTTTAAGAAATCTTAAAGTGTTTCAATAGCTTTGTGATAACTGTAAAATCTCTCTGGTCCACTCTTTTCATCTAGAACATCTATTCATCTACTCATCCATTAGCAATTTTATCCATCTAGGCACAACTTGGTATGTGGGCCAAATATGGCCAACATTTCTAGTGACTCATAGGGAAGCATGCTTGTTATGCTTGAGAACCTAGACCTATTTTCCTTGTCTAGTCCATTAGGCATGGAGTCTCCTGCCTATACAACTGAGCTGGTCTAAAACTAGATACAAGGATAACCCTCTTTGGATATCTCCTCTTGAAGCAATAAGGATAAAATAACAACAACAAAAGCAAAGGTAAGTGCACACAGGGACTTGTAAGAAGGAAAAAAAACTAACCTAATGAATAGATGTGCATGAATACACTTGGAGAAAATCATGAAAACTATTCTAATATGTACAGGGATGAAATTTACAAATACCCTTTTCCTGAGTCAAATGGAAAACTATGAATACCATTCACTTGTAACAAACCAAGATTAAAAATACCTTGTTTTGGAGGTACTAGAATTGGTGAACCAAAAAAATTTATGGCTAATCCTTTTGATGTGCTCTCCAATGGATGGAATGAAAAAAGCATGTATTTAATGTTGACATATTGGTCCATGTCATCCAACTTGGTTCATGTTCGACCGCAAAGGCTCTTGCAACCTCTTCAATTGATGGCTCAATTTTATGCTCTAAATTAAGCACAACATGTGATGGCTCTTTTGAAATGGTGTTTGGTTGATTGTCTAGGCTTAGGCAGAAAAGATCTAAGTCATCCCAAAAGGTAGCTTCCTCTTGGTCATCTGAGATAATGCCAACTTTAACACCATCTTTGCTCTTCTTTCTTTAAAAGAGACCATATGTTAATTCATCAATCCACCTAAGGCCTAACATGTCATGTTCTTGTGGCTCTGAATATGACCATTCCTCTTCATTCTTGAAGACATCAATATTGCCTTCAAAGGATAATTCATTTTGAGATTGGTTAATTTCTTCAACCTGATTGGCAAGTTCATCATCAAGATATAGAGGAGGCATAGGCTAGTTTAGAACCTCTACCTAATCTATGAAGTCATGGTACAACTATTACCTTACCTCATCTTGATCCTCTTTTTTATCTATTTATTCTTCATCTTCATCTATAGTCACACCAAATGGAAGCTCTTGGGACCATTCAAAATCTCTTTTGCTCTTAACTACACTTTGGGTTCATACCCCTTTAAATATCAAGGCATCAATACTGCCTTTAGGCTTTAATTCATCAAAGTTTTGTCAATAAGTCTAATCAAAACTTGACTCTTCCAATTTTAAATGTAGTGGACTATCTATCATGATCTCTTCATCATAAACACTTGTATTGTCAACTTTAGGCTCAAATTTGACTGCAAGCTTCTCCTTTATTCTTTGTAAAATAGGTTCTTTCTCTAGGGAGACGGTAGGAGGGTGAAGAATTTTACCTTGTTTGCAGCTTAGGAAATTGTCCTTCCATTTAGGGACTTTGAATGGCTTCCTTGATGGCTCTTGAGAAAAAGAGATAGAGTCTTGGAACACTTGTATATCAAGCTCATTGAGTTAAGCTATGGTTGCTTAATTTATTTTTAGCACAACTAACTTCTCCTACAAGACTACTTCTTAGTCTGCCTCAAACAACACCTCATCCTTCTTCTTTGTGCATTTATGAACTAATTTCCATGAGGGAAATGAGTAGGGAGCATACACATTTTCTTCCTTTATAGGAGAGGGTGGTCTCACAAGTGAGATCATGATATAGCCAGGGTCAAATGTATTGGAGAAGATCCATGATGGAAGGGCTTCATGCTCTTGAGTGGGAATATGCATTGGGTTAGGAGAGGGAAAACTAATTGGCTCTTAGAAAGGAGAGGACACATAAGACTGATCTAAATGAGCCTATTGATCCTCATAAGACATCAACACACTGTCTATGTTTTGGATGATATTTCTCATCATTGTTATGTTCTCATTCTTATAAGATGACCACTTTTTACCCTCACAAGCTAACCATATGTCCTTAACTAGCTGAAGAGCACTCTTTTCCTCTTATAGAACATGGATAGGGATGACTGGAGAAAAATCCAAACCCTACCAATGTCCTTTATCAACTCAACATAAATTGATAGTGCTTACTTGATTCCTAATAAGGATGTAATAGGATAAGCCTAGTCTTGACAAGGGAAATTAGGGTACTAATTTGAATGCAAAAGAGGTTGACATTGGTCATATGTAGGGTTAGGAGGAGGATAGAGGCCATGGTAAGGTTAATAATCTACTTGAGATCCACTTGGGAGGAATACATAAACATTATTTGCCTAATAAGTGTGATGTTGAGGTAGAAAATAAGCATTTTTATCAAAATAGTGATGATACATACCAAATGATGGTGATTAGGCACTTGGGCTACTTATACCAGCTAAAGTTGATTCAAAGTCACCATTGATGTTTGTAGAATTCTTCCAAAGGCTGGTATGCAGAAGAACAACACCAAAAAAATCCTTCCACTACTTTGGACCTTAATCCCATCAGGCATGCTAGAACTGTTACCACTCAAATTTTCATGCTTTAAAAGAGGGTTCTTCAGTCCCTTTCCAACTTGAGCATAACTATAGGAAAAACCCCAGGTTGTGGGTCACCTGTGATGGGGCTAATCCTTTGGAGTAGGTTGGCTTCCTCTTTGATGCTCACCTAAAACTAATGATAAACTAATGCTTCATAGGGAAAAGGGTTAGAAAGGGAAAAGAGATCCTAAGAAATTTAATTGGGTGATGCACCAAATAAAAATGGGGAACTGCCATAAGCTTAAATCCATACTAGATTTGTAGAGGACAATACTAGCTCACACAATCTCAAGATCAAGTTGATTGCATAAGTGTTTCATAGAAGAGGTTCAGGAAGCAATGAATGCAAACAAAGAGGAGTTATAATAATCACTAAAAGTTCACATTAATGGAAGAGAGAAAAATAATTTAGACCTAAAAATAACATTGAAAAATCCCTAAATAAGTTTAGAAAAAGGACCATGGACAAGGAAGATTCTCCTTCACACAATGCCATAGTGCACAGCTCACCAAATATAGATTCAAGGCAAAAGATAGGTAAATAAAGTCCTATATTACATCAAGAGGTAGTTATTACAAATGCTTGGTAGGGTCGAGCCTAATCAAGAGGAGCATACTTTACAATATCTCAAAGAGTCCTAGTTCCTCTAAAATTTATAAATTAGAGAGAACTAGTCTCTAAAAATTTCAAATCAAAGAACCCCTTACAAAATGAAAAGAATGGGATAAATAAAAAAAGGAAGAGAAAGAGAGATAAAGGAGAGGAGCATGCTATCCATAATCATTGGATGAGCTCCATATTTTAAGTGATGCCCCCCCACCCCTTTATCCAATCAATACTAGTCCATCATCAACAATTATCCTTCATTAGCTCTAGTTAGTTCTCAAGTTCTCATTGGCTGAGAAAAGTGCACTAGAGGACAAGATTTTGTTTTATATGGTGAGTCATGATCCTTTCAATGAGAAAATATATTTGAAGGTTCTGATCATTATTGAATGCTCCAACTAATTTTCCAATCTCCCAAATCTTCTCCCTGAATCTCATCATACCTTCCACTTAGCTTCATACAAAACTTGTGGGATGACCCAACGAAAGGGTTTAAATTTGAAAAATAGTAGTTTGGATAACTTGGGATGCTACCAATTAAGGTATATGATATTGGTATCTAGTATTGTTCATCTATTATGAGAACTATCTAAGGTTGAATAAACATTTATTTGGAGAATAGAAATAATCTTATTAAGATAATAGAATAGTTAAGTCATAGACTATGGATATATTTTATATGAATGACAAAAACTTTGGAAGGTCGGGCATATAGATAGATGAATTGCTAGGATAAAATATGATTAAGAGTCAATTGTGTATGCACAAGTCATGTATGTTGGGGATTAATCAAAAATAAAAATTTCAAGTGTCTAATACCAAATGTATGTGTCTAAAAATTCCCCTATTTTAGTATAGTATTGAAAATTTTATATTAAAAAGATAAAGTAAGAAAATTGGTTACTTGAGTATAAATACATTTGGTGTGTTTAGGTATGCCTTGAGTATCCAACTTGTTCCATGCAAATCCTATATTGAAACATGTAGAAATCAATTTCTACTTATGATTGAAAACCTAAAACCATCTAGATCATTGAAATATTTCAATCCCTAAGGGTATTTTTATCTAGATCCTATCTAGATGTCACTTGGAAATCATTTTCACATTGACAAATACATATGTACATCATTGAGGCATTCTCCTAACACATCCAAATATGAAAACCTCTTTAATGATTATTCATGAGCCAAGTCTAAACACCTAGATCAAGGTCAAAATTACATATTGTTAAGTAGGAGAACTACATGCAGTTTATGTCCTATTCATATAATTATAATGTATTCAATGCTTAACCACTTAGCAGGTGTGTTTTGTTTTTTCTAATGCATATTTCTAACCCATTTCATAGGTTATACAAAAAAATTTAAAGTGTAGCTAGGGATTCAAGGTGAAGGAAGATAAATTTGAATTTGCGCTTAAGATTAAACATCTAAAATTACACATTAAACATATTGACAAGTAGGCATAACAATTTATGATAAAATAAACTATAATTTTACATAGAAATAATTTTGGGAGATAGTGGACAAGTCTAGCTGCCACATGCATTTGTGCCTTATTGGAGGCATCCTTGAAAATTTTGACAGTTAGTCACCTGAGATAAAAAATCACAAACCCATTATAGATAGTTTCTTATGATTTTACACATACGAAGATTATAAAATAAATAAAAACATGTTAAGTATCATATCCTCTTGTAATTTCTATAAATAATAATCTCAATCTCAATATTACTTTTACATTTAGATTTGCATAGTGAATGATTTATCTTGCACAATATGAATTATTAATAGTTTGGCTTATTTAGATGACTAAATCCTAAAATAACTTAAAAAATTAAGGTCCTTATAGTTTTTTTTCCACTAATTAGGATGGGAAAGTAAAAATAGAGGAAGATACTGAATAAAATGTTGAACATGATGGCTAGGAGCCCATACCTCTTATTGCACACCCCCATGGTGGCAGTTGGGGAGATAATCTAGATATTTAATTGTGTCCTCCTCCTCCCTCTATAAGTATGGTTGTGTTAGTAGCCTATTAATTTTTTCCTTACTTGCTATTTATGGAAGTTGGTTACTGTAACTAAAATATGCCATACAATTTTGTAATGATGTTATTTATGGTCATGAGGTATTAACTCTAATTTATTCTTGAGGCTATCCTACATGTGACTTTTTTGTTATTTTATCTAAGGGTGTGATCTCTCACATTTTTTATGAGGCATGTAATATATTTTTATTCCATAAAAATATATTGCATTATTTCAATCAAAAATGAAAATTACAAGCATTTTATAAAAGAGCAAGCATTGATTAGAGAATAATAAACATTTATTAAAGAAATCAAGTCCATATTAGAGATATTGCACAACAATGGTCTACATGTTTAATTTAGTATTTTAATTATTGAGGTGTTTTTTTTTTAATATTATTACTATTGATAGACATGAAAAATATCAAGATAATTTGATTATTCTTTAGTTTAGCACACAATCCAAAATACATTTTGTTTTCCTTATGCAATTATGGGTCAAAGCATAATAATGTGTCCCACTTTTTGACATAAATAGGTCACATAAACTTCCAATCTCTCTTTAGAATATTTTGAATTTTGCTCATTAATATTATTTAAACATATGTGTTTTAGCTTACATATACAAATATGTAGTGCATATATAATTTTCTAATTTTAAAAAAAATCGTTAAGTAATTTTTAAGATTTATTTTTGAATTATTTCAAAAATAAAAAGGCCTCTTAGTAGGACACAATATTATTCTTTGAGCCTTAGATATATTTTCGCCCAATTATGGAAATTTGAAAAAAAATGTAGGTGATTGGAGTGAAGGTGCAAGATTTTGTATTGCACTTTTAAAGATGATATCTTGGGATCACAACAATTAAAAAAAGTTTGTAAACGATTATAATTTTTTCAAAGCATTTATATTGTTTAACAACATTTTCTATTTAATAGAATTTTTTTAGTTCAACTCTATCTTACTTTTGAATGTGTATTTTCATTGTCCAATCCTAAAGATTATCGTAAAATTTCTCAATATTTAAGATACATCTCTAACCCTTGCATGTCACCTTATTGCATTTGGTTTTGGAATTAATTAAGTAGGTTGATTATTTTTTATGCATGTTATTTAGCCTAGTTAAATGTTTTTGGGTATTGATATTATAATATTAGTACAAATTTCTATTTATCCATAGTATATTTTGGTGAACTTGTGCTCTCTTACAACCCTTCTAGGTTTAATCTCTTGTTTCATATTGACATAGACCTAAATTTATTATAATTAATTATTTGACATGCTCCTTTATAATTTCAAAAAACTTTAATTTGTTATGTCTCTCCCTAAGGTATAAATCTTGTCTAACATATTTTTAAATATGAATTTATCTAATTTTACTAGGGCCAATTCAATTGCATGCCCTTAGATCCATGAGAAATGTTATATGGTACATATAAAGGAAAATTCATATAAAAATAAAGCTTAAGGCTCACATTAAAAATAATATAGACTGTAGTATCCTATCCAAAAAGATATATTGGACATGCCTCTTTTAAGTGACTTGATCATTCTAAAAATCTTAATTATTAAAAGTCATGAAAATCTTCAAGATCACCTTTACAACAAATTGAATTCTATAGGAGATTGTGAGGATCATCATTCGATGATGTTTAATTTATTTATAGTATGTGATGCCTTACATTAGTTTTGTTATTTGCCTAGTGGCTCATTGGATTCAATGGGATGTGAAAAAAATCTTTCTAGATAAATACATTACTAATAATGGGATAAGAGATACATTCAAATAATTTAATGTATAAAATAAGGTCACAATGAAATTTGCGTGATTTCATATTTATATTTTTATTTGTATGCATTCATTGATTTACCAACCATGTGATCTAGAATGGAAACATATATTTTTTGATGGTTTCGTACAACCTATCAAGAGAAAAATACTTGTAAAAAATGTAAATAATTTACTCATCTTACATTTCATGCAATTTATTTAGAGGAAGAACTCCAACCTGGGGGCAAAATATCACATTTTAAGTAAGTAACCAACATTCATATCGATGCACCAATTAATAAAATGCCTAATATTTAGATTAAGAAGAAAGAAATAAAATCTACTAACAAATCAAAAAAATCTTAAGCTAATGAACCAATTGAGACATCATCTATTTCTAAGGTCAAAGAAATAACAATTCTAAACATAGAATACATTTCAACTAAATGTATATACTTCTTCAAGAATCAATACAACATGTTAAAATGATTAATAAATAGAGACATGATCAAATTTCCACCTATGAAAAACATTTTTTCTAACTATAAGCCAAGATATCACAAAGATAATTACATTTGTTCATATCTTGAAACAAAGGGTCATTAGATAGATAGATTCATTATTTAAAGAGAGAAAATTCGAGAACTAATTGATCAAGACAAAAGTAGCTTCCTAAAAATTATTTACAAAAGACCACTACTAACAAATAAAATAAACATCTCAAAAGCATTTCAAAATTACTAAATTTCAAAATCAATGCACAATACTAATGCAACCAAAATTTGATGAAGATGATCACTTATTTTATGATGAGACATCTTGGGGGGATATTAATACCTAATAAGGCATAACATGACCTTTATTGCCACATAGTTATTGTACCATAGTCTTGTACATAGATTTTATTATTCTATGAGTTGTGCCTTAAATGCGCCTTCCTCATATTGATTAATTTTTCAAAAATTTAAAATCCTAAAACATTCATAAAATAAAAAATATAATAAGGTTATTGTACTTAATCTTAATCATATAATATGCATCATCCCTAGCTACCTACACTAGAATATTTTAAACATCCATGCTTTCACACATACTTCTCATGGTATACTTTGATTAGGTGAGAGAAAGAATAATCCAATGATATATGCATATGGTTACACTTGTGCCTCTCCCATGGGTGGGGACATTACTTATTCATTTGATAATCATATTGTAACATCATTTTAAACACTCATATTTGCTATATATATTTACTTCTACATACATCTTATTTTTTATTTATTACATAAGGTATAAATATCTTAATAGTGTGCATGCATCTATTCATGCTATCTTAGCATATTAGCACATTGGAAGAATACATTTTATACCTTGTCATCAAAATTTTATACATTACCATCTATAAGTCTATGAATATTATTTATGCCTCTTCATTGATCTTGATTACATTCTAGTTTTTTTTAAGACTTCACATGGTTTTTACCTTCTATTTGCCTTGACATTTTTTTACCCACTTGTTTCATGTTTCTTGCTATGTTTCACTGGCCTTGACCATTTGATTGTTTATCCCATTCTTGGAAATTACATTAGACTTCTATATGATGACATAATATTTATCAAGATATTTGTATATTAATTTCTAAGAGAAGCCATATATTGCTTATAATCCTCCTTGTTTCATTCTTCTAGTTTGCAAGTCTTTCTCCTTTTCTTTCATGTTCAACCTCATAAATTTTTTACCTTAGATACATTTTATTCTTCTCATATATCTAAAAATTAAAAAACATGGATTCATATATGATCATATATATATATATATATATATATATATATATATATATATATATATATATATATATATATTGGGGAAGCATACCCAAAGCATGATCTCTATTGATTGCATCTATATACACATATTTGCCTATGGAGGCATCATACCCTTGCATGTTTCTTATTGACATATTATGAGTTTATTCGAGCATGATTTTATCATAATATTATCATGGGGGCATAACACCTTTAGTATATTCTATGCTTTGTACTGATCATTCTTATATCAGATTAACAAGTTATATCACTCATATGTATTGCATTATTGTATTAGATGGGATTTCACATCCTTAGCACTATTTACATATTGGAATTGCTTTTTTATCATATGCATTATTCACTTGATTATATATTTCAATTTGGTGTAATTCATGCATATTTGCCTATGGGAGTATTTTAACCACATTCTAATATACATTTCCACTTCATGGATCCAAATTCATATTCTAGATCTTACAGGTACATTGATATGATTGGTTACCACCAATTATTCATTTATATTCATTTATTGTTATCTTTGAGATTTTTTACATTGGGAGGTATGGCATCTTCCCCATGTACAATATTTTCATTAATTTATGATTCACTTACTATTTGGCCTTGCCATCTAGTCAACTATATTACTACATTATATTTATATTTTATCATACATCTTGGAAACTATATTACATATTTATCTTGTATCACTACAATGGTAAATCATGATGCTTAAAACAATATACATGAACTTTAACACACTTTTATTATCATGATTGATACCCACATAACTCATATATTTCTTATCTAGGAGCCAAAACAAATCAACATTGGCAAAACAAAAATGTTTAAAAACATTTCTATATACATGTTCCATGTTACCTATGCTAGAGGTTTTCATTATACATAATTTGCATAGTTGATTTTCACAATATTTACTTTAGTGGATGCTATGAAAATTCAAATGCTATATGATACTAGACTTCACATTATGTACCCACATTTTATAGGCCAATTTCATAGACAACATGTCCTAGCTTTGAGGCATTATCATTTCAATGGATTTTTACATACTGATATTTATCCTTGCTTTTACTTCATCATATTGAACTAGATTACATAGATTACTATAGTATTCTACTAGTATCTATATCTTATATAACATGGATATTCTGCATTATGATCATTACAAAATTACATTAAATATTGTGTGTGAATTTTGTTTGTGTATGCATGTGTTTTCTTGTTTATGCATCCTTTTCCATAGAGGATCCTCTTGTCATCATGTCTTGTAAGACTCGTCTTATGTGTCATATCATTATCATGTCTCATCACTAAATTGGGTGTTATCACTAACATTTTATGGTCCTAACTTGAGTGCACTCTATTAATATTATGATTCTATCCATGATGTCTATCATGCATATTACGGTCTACTTGTTTGATGTTTATGTCACCATGATTTATACCATGCATATATGGGGGCATGTTACTTATGTGTGTACTCTTAACTTTATATATCCTAATTAGGGGCATGATTATGACATTTGGTAGCATGATTCTTATTTCCCATTTTAATTTTCCAAAGAAAACATCACACCCTAGCATGTTGTGTTTGATATGATATTATCTTTCCTACATTATATTGCAATTTACATGATCTAATGTGGCATAACTAGATGCTAATTATTTAACTCTTTTTGGAAAGAGTTAGGGGGAATAACCTAGTCAACTTAGAGCAAGCTATTATAAAAGTAGGCCAATAAACTAATTCAGATTCAAAATATTTTAATACAATAATGAATTATGAAATTACATTTAATATAGAAAGTACGATGACAAATAATAATTTGAATGCTTAAACATGAATAAGAGATTAACAAAATTGGCCAATAGATGATCTTATGGTAGAGTGAGTACACAAGAATTCTGTAATAATTACCTTACTTATATTTATAAATATGCAAGAAGATGTGCAATAATTACCTTGATTGATAACATAGCTTTATAATAGGTGTCTTATATAGGAGAAAGAACATGAAACTTCCACCTAGAAACATAGATTTAACTAACAATAGACAAGTGGAGAACAAATGTATAACAACCACTTAGCTAAGATAAGTGGTAGCTAACTACCATAGACTAAAGCATCACCTAAGTAAGTTGAAGCTAAATATGTATGGATAATTCATTTAATAAATAAATGGAATAATAAATATCCTACACTAACACCCCCCTTAAGCATAGCTTAAGTGGTGGAATGAAAAATGGGTCTCGGCAAAAAGGCATGATGAGGTACCTATGTACAATGTAACTCTAAAAAAGTGGAGAAAAAGGAGAAAATCTAGTGTAAACCCCCCCTCTTCCCCCCCCCCCCCCCCCCCCCCCCACACACACACACTACAAGAGAGATAAAGAAGAGAATTTAGGACTAGAAATCCCCACTCAAAGCTACAACTGCTTGTAGCCACCCTGTATCCTGCAAAGTAGTCTCCTAGAGTGACTGTGGATCAGAAGTAGATGTAGTGAAGAGTGGATCACCTTGAAAAGGTGGTTGAACCCACCAAGTATTTTATGGATCACTGACCAAGGGTTCGTTCTTATATAATGGACTATGCTCCTCGTGAAAAGTAGAAATGGCAACTACTCCATGAAGTGATGGTGCATCTAAAGTAGAAGTGAAGGAGTGTGGAAGGCCTTACAACTATGTAGAAGATTGCCTAATGTCTGATGTGTCTTGAATCAAAGATCCTACTCCCTAAAAAAATTATGGTGGACCAACAGTAGGTGGATCAATAAATAACTCCTCAAGACATGAAAGGTGACAAGGAGATGGAGGAAGCAATTCCCCATCACTAATTTAGTCATCTATGGTAGAAGATAAGTCATAAACATCACAAATGTGCTTAGGATCTAAATTGTAATCAACTACAGGTGAATCTAATGAAGAATCTGAAATAAGGACAAAATGGGAAAAGGAATATAGTCGAGTCTCATGATAGAATAAACCCACTCTAATGATACTATCATTATGAAACTCTTAGATATACATTGAATTTAAAGTGAACTCAACTCACATGCCTTGACCAAGGTGAGTAATCTGATAGATTGATAGGAGATTATTTTACATGAGGGAATACTTAGAACATTATTAAATGTTCCACCACTCATGTCAACAAACCCTTTCCTAAAAACCTATTTAGAAGTATCATCACCTAGTCAAACAAAAGACATATAACATGGTTCCAAGGAAGTGAACTCCATGTGTGAATAAGCTATATGATTTCAGGCACTAGAATCAATAAACCATGTAGGAGCTAATAGAATTACCAATAAGACTAAGCAATTCTCAAGTGGCCATAGGATCAATGTAAAATTGAGACACTAACCCACATCAAGATGTAATGACATCATAATGATAATATTACATTATGAAACACATATTACATGCAACTTCAATGCTACAATGTTTCTCCTTTGTGTTACTTGTGTGTATTTCTCATAGAATATCCTTGCATATAGGTGATTATAACCAAGATGCAAAGAATCCTAAGCAATGTGGGATAAAACCACAAGTAGAATAATAAGGAATAGTGGCACATGAGTCATCAAACACTCATGTGTTCACACACTAACCACTAGTGGTTAAAGCTAACCTAATTTAACTTAACAAAAGAGTAAATAAACATTTACACTAACACCCCCCCTCAAGTACAACTTAGGGAGCAATGAAAATAAAAAGAGTGTAAGACTCTTCAAAAGATGGGTCCTGACAATTATGTTGGGTACCTATGTACAATGTCAAGAGAATCTACTAAATAAGCCAAGTATCTTGATGGATGCCAATCCATCTCACTAGAATACATGGATGCCAATTGTTGTAAACACCAAGTAAAATAAAAACTGGTGTTGAATACAAAAATCAACTGGAAGAAACACTAATCTCCAAAATATTGGGTAGAATAAGAAACCTAAGGAAGCATTACCAAACATCCCCACTTAATGTTTAACTAAATAATGATGATAGAAACTGATGATTGTAAAAGTGATGGTGAATGAGTGAACATCACAGACTGCATGGTGGTTTGATCCACACTTAGATGAAGCTATGTAGAATGAATGTAAACACTAGGTGAAAGTACTCATAATATCTACGTGAGTGATCCAAATCCACTACTCGACAAATACCTAAAATACTATGGTAATTTTGGAACCATGAAAATGGATACCCATGGGTAATTTTGAATCCTAACAGATGTTAGGGATACCAGATGCCATTCACAACATGGAGATAGTCATACTATTAAGGTTGGTGTCAAAAATATAGAAGAGTACACCAAAGAAGGCCAAAAAATGATGATACATACTATAATCCTCATATGGGTTCTGATAAATAATGTCCCTGATAAGAGACCCATGTATAATTAAGGAAGCCAAACTCATTATTATGCTAAAAACATGAGAGCACACATGCACACAAAAGGTGATTATTTGTAAAAAGAAATGGAATCTCTCCTAGAAAATACAAGGAGGCATAAAAGAAGGGGCTTCAAATGTCTCAATGGCATGAGTGTAGGTGGAAGTATAAACTAATCAACATCAACACATGAAGGCAAATAAACTCATAAACTGAAAAAGGTCATGCACGAGTGGCCCAAAATCCACTTCTTGAAAACATGTTAAAAAATGTAGTAAGAGTCTTGCCACAAGTAATATAATCCTCAAATAATATAATGTGTGCCACAAGTATAGAGTTTTAAGACCATATTCCAAAAGTCATAAATCATAATCAAGTCATCTTTGATCCTAATAGTCAAAATCAAGAAGATTCCAATCATTAGCCTAATCTAAATATGTCTTCCCCTAGCGAAGCCCAATATCAGGCACTAGAGGAATGTCAAATTCAAAATCATCATTTATCAAGTCAAAAATAAATCTCCCATGGTGAAGCCCAAAATCAAGTACCAGGGGGTGGTCAAAATCCAAATAATGTCTAAAGCACGATCAATCATCCATCAAGTAATTAGATCAAAGATGAATCACAAAGTCAAAGTGTCTTGGATCTCCTAAAACCTTTAGTCAATTAGCACCAATCAAATGAATAATGTCCAACATCTCCAACAGTGTATGTAACTTCTAGTCCTCATCTTCCATCACCCATCACACCCCATTATCATGATCCTACCATCCACTCAAGTTCATTACACCTCCATCAACATCAACATCTAATCTAGTCCATACCTCACATCACCTAATTGTGCAACATCAGCTCTTATAGGGGTGACAAAGACACCTGGTCTAGATATCTAGAGGGGTCACCTTCAAGAATCACCAAAGGTCACATAGACCCCAATACATCTAGCAACGATAACATGATCCTAACATCATGCATATCCTGAACTAGTGTTGGCTAAAGGTCGAAATAATTTTTTCATCCTTCATCTTGCCCTTATCCAAATAAATTAAGATGCTACCAAATTTAATAAAAAAATCATTCATCCAATGGTGAAAACTAGTCTTCTAGTGCCTTGGGCAAGTACCATGATGAAAACTAATTTCTAGCATCATGGTAACATAATCTATTATCTACATTGTACCTCAACACTCAGGGACAAAATCCATCCATTCTATATCCTTTATCAACCCATCCATACTTTCCTCATCCCTCGCCAACCTTGTATATATCACTCATCCATGTCTATCCCCTCCCTTGACATTCCCATCGATATCGTATCCCTCTACCATCATATCATGCATCTTATATATCATTCCGTCCTATCTTGACCTTCGTAAAGGAGTGAACAGTGCCTTGAGAAATGTTCTCAAATCATCTTGGCATATCCTCTAATGGATACTCAAGTAACTAAATGTTTGGTTCCTTCATGATGTGGTCATTGGAAATCCCTAGTACCTTCTTCCTTGGTCATCATCCCTTTTTCCACATCACCCTCATCCTCTTGTCACTCATCCATCATTCAATCCATCCTCATCTGGGTTCATAGGTTTGGTATTCCCTTTGCTAGTTAACCCCATTTTTATAGTGTACATACGTATTCTAAAAAACCCTAAAAATTGAAAAATATCTAAAAAACCCTAAAAATCATAAAATTTGAAAAAGCCAAAAATAGTCTAGGGTGTCTTGTCTTATGCCTTTTTTCCTTAGTCACATCCATTTCCATCACCCCATCCAATACCCATCCCATATATCTCATTGTCCATATCCCCATCCTAAACAACATATAATATCCATCCCCTATTTCATCTTGGACCCAAATCCTAGTGGTCACCCATCTATATCTTCATTAACATCTTGTTTGACTAGGTATTATTGACATACACAAACTTGTCAAAGAATTTGATCTAGCACCCATTCAATCCTTATTTTGATAGTATGAAAGGTATTTGCTCCCATCACTTCCCTATCAATGCCTTTTCATATCTAGAACCAATCCAATCCTTATTTTGCTAGTATGAAAGATATTTGGTCCCATCACTTCCCTATCAATGCCTTTTCATATATAGCACCCATCCAATCCATATTTTACTAGTATGAAAGGTATTTGATCCCATCATTTCCCTATCAATTCCTTTTCATATCTAGCACTCATCTAATCCTTATTTTTCTATTATGAAAGGTATTCGATCCTATCACTTCCCTATCATTGCCTCTGCATACCTAGTACCCATCTAATCACTATTTTGATAGTATGGATGGTATTTGTTCCCATCACCTCCTAATAATATTGTTATAGTGGACTCTTACAAGTTTTTTATTTTGGTAATCTTTGGTCATCATATCCATGTCCTCATCTAGATCCCCAAATCCATATCCTCATCCAAGTCATTAGCCTAATCCTTACCTATGTCTTAAAATCTATATCCATATCCTTACCTATGTCTTAATACTAATCATGATCATCCTATCCAAAATCACATCCTAATCTAGCCCATCACTCAATCACTCATCCCATCATTAGATAAGGCACTATGACATTGCATTAGATACTTGTGTGTTACTTGTTTGTGTTGTTTGTCTTGTTTGCATGTCTTTATCACGTAAATATTTGATTATCTTTGTCTCTTTTTGTGTATTGGGTAATGAATAGGATTGATATGAGGTCACCTAAAGCTATAATAATGATTAGCATTATTAAGTGCCCTTGAGGATGCTGAATTTGCTATTTTCCCACACACTTTGGCATCATGTCCTCTTGGTCATGCTTATATCATGGGGAATAATACCAAGTGATATATTTTATTGGATTGCTTAGACTATGATGAAATTTATGATAGTTGTGATGGCTTGATCATCTACACCCCCATCATTCATCTAATCATCTAATCATCCTTATTTCCATCACTAATCTAATCCTCTTGACCCATCTGACTAACATCTAATCTTTTATCTTTTCACCACTAAAATCACCCTTTAATCACCAATCAGTGTCATCATCATCATCATCATCATCATCTTATACTCCATCAACTGTCCTTTTATCCTCTAGTCATAACTACATCAGCCTAAGGTCTTTTTAGATTATGTAGGAAACACTTGGAATGTTTTAATGCCTAAGGATAACTCAACCATTATCTCTATCTTCCATCCTCATTCCCCAGTCTTTTGGTCATTCAATCACATCATTTATTCTCTCTCATCCTCTTCATCATATTGATCAAACTTTAACTTTGAGCTACACCCATTATTAATCTTATCAAATCAGTCTTATCCTGGCCTATAGTTCTCCCTTGCATGCATCTTTACTTGGGATACATTTGAATATTATAGCCTTTTTAATCCTATCATCATCATGTTATGGTTGATTCCCCCTTGGGATGTGTTTACAAACATGATGCAATCATCTCTCCTACCTATACATGTGTCATTACCAAGGGCATAATCAATCTATAGCTCATTGTTCTAGTCAAACTCATCTTCTTCATCATCTATCTCACATCTAGAATCCCATCCCCTTATCTATTCATCACATCCCATCCAATTCTTTTGTCTATCCACCATATTCCACACATTTTTTCTTCTTTTGAGTAGCCATCTATCTCATTCTTTCACGCACGTCGCCTCAAGGGGGCATCATATCCACTAACATCATTTACTAACATTCATCCATGACATGGTTTTTCTTTGAAAAACCATTACTCCTTCCACTTTTCTCCACTCGTAATTCCCTTTCAAAGAGGGGCAAAATATATGCATCTAAATCTGCTCACTTCATTACTTGTCACTAATATGCCTATTAGTTGACACTAATTTCATTTATCTAATTTATCCCCTCTTCCTAATCATTTTATCTAATATCTCTTTCATTCTTATTTATCTACTAACCATAGTCTTATTCCATTCCTTCATTAATTATTTTAAATCTCTATTATCCTAATCTAATCCCACTTACCTATTATTTGGGAATTTGAAATTCCCATAGCTCACCTACCCACCTACTAGCCTATCCCTAGGCTCTCCTACATCCCTACATTCTCTAGAATCCCCTAAAACACCTATCTAATCCACCCATAATCATTTTTAACCCTCCCAAAGAAATTCTAGAGGTTTCTACCTCTAGACCCTTATCTCCTCTAGAATCCTCCAAGGAATTTTAAATTCCTTGGATAATCATCATCCATTGATATCCACAATCCAAACTTTGAATCTCCATCATTGGTCTCTCCCTCCATTTTATATTTAAACAACCTCATCCCTCCATGGGAATAACTAGATATCCTCATGCTATCTTCATGCCAAATCAATCCATCATCAAACATCCTTGATCAAACAACATCATGTCAAAATTCTGAGTCAAAGGTAATCCCAGTCCTCTTATTTTAATTCATTTAATAATGGTTTGGAGCACTTAGCTTTAGGATTTTAATTCTTATTTAAATTCATGAATTCATCTATTGCATTTTAGTTCTAATATATCTAGATCTTACTTAGGTAATTTATTTTTTGAGTAGATTTGAGATTAGTTGTATGAGCTTAAATCTATTAAGCTCAAATTTCATCCTACACTTCAAATGCAAGTATCCTTACTCCAAATGAAAATGACATCCTATAATGCTAATACCAATGATAACATTCTCCATAATCAACCTCTTACAAAAAGTGTACTTGATTATTCTTATCCCCAAGATTTTATAAGACCACCATTGCCTCTTTTCTTTTGTCAAATAGATCCCTTTGCCCATATAATTCAATATGTCCATTATTTTGGTTAATGGGATAAATATGAGAAAATGTTACTAAAATCCTTCCATATAATTATTACTTTAGAAGCTTGGGATTGGTTCTATAGCTTACCAAATGGTTCCTTAACTACATTTTCACAATTGGATGATATTTTCTTCTTAGCTTACAATATTCATAAGGTGCCTAGACTTACATTAGAACATTTTCAACACTTCAGACAATATGATGATGAATCCCTTAAATAATATGCTATTTGATTTAAAAATTAAATCATATTTGTTAGCATATAGGCCCTAAAATTTAAAATTAAAATTCATTTTTAGCAGAGATCTTCTTTCTCCATTAAAATTGATATTATTGCATAACCAATACACATTGTTTAGTCACTTATATATGTATGTACATAGATATGCATCATCCATACTCAAATATCACAAGGAACTTAACATATCTCCTTCAAAATATAAAATATTTATTCCCAATGCACATGAGGAAGATTAATTACCAAGTGAATATCAAAAACACATATGTGAAATTCTACAGTAGTAATTGATTCTTATGAACCAACATCCACATCGTAGTAACCTTATGTGCAATCCACTCAGAGCATGCCACCACCTGCATAGTAGGTACGATGCACCACTCAAATTTTTAAATTTTCTCAAAAATTTATACACTCCAGTGGGATGGCCTTAAGCATTAAGAGTGGGGTCAAGATGGTTGAAAACTCATAAAAGGTGGCCACCTAGTTAAGCTAGTCTATTGAAAACCAACAATGGTGGTAGGTTAGTATAATACTTAGTTAAAAACCTGAAAGGGTAGCTAAGTAGTGCAAAAAGGGGGAAATGGGAAAATGACATTTAGAATGATTACCATAACTCTTGTTTTTGGCTTAGTTCCTCAACAAAGATGAATTTTTTAAGCTTAAACTTAGGACTCCTTGCTACAACTTTATCGCGTGATGAGACAACTATTTAAGTTTGGGAAAGTGTTGGAAGTAGAACAAGGCTATCAAATTCATAGAATGTAATTGATGGACATGTGTGTCACTTCTTATATATTTTTTAATGTATACCATTCTGTATGTACTTGGCGCATATAAAAATAGCAATAGGCTTCAGAATGCGAAGAGTTTCTCATATCGTTGTAGTGAAAAGATGGAATATGTGTTAGAGGTATAAATAATGAGAGGGGGAGGTGAATCAGTGAGCCCAAATAATCCAAATTCAATTTTTATATTTATAAATACTTAATTAGATACCACAACCATTTATGAAGCATACACATCATTCATATCAATGAGCAAGATAGACAATGTAAGATCAATCACATAG
The DNA here is from genome assembly GCA_037957365.1 of Torreya grandis. Classification (NCBI taxonomy): domain Eukaryota; kingdom Viridiplantae; phylum Streptophyta; class Pinopsida; order Cupressales; family Taxaceae; genus Torreya; species Torreya grandis. Next base: position 1,127,980 of record JARHVA010000707.1, on the reverse strand, counting down.
CACATGACATACGTGGGAAACCCTCTTGGGGGATAAAACCCACTGGAACCTTAAATTAGACTAATATCCTATAATAATAAGAACTAATTTAGACCATATACAAATTATCAAGGAACTATAATCCTTATTTAGTGAGACTACAATCATATAAGGTGCTTCAACACCTATCTAACTTAGCTACAACAACAACCAAACTTTTAGCAAGTTTCATTTTGTAAGGAGGATACAACCACCTTAGATGTTGAGCTACCAAAGCAACACCTATGAAAACATCCACTTATAAACTGATGTCTTCAACACCTGATGATGGACCTCTGCTTATCACTCTTCACCTTTGCTCACACTCAATCTGTAAGAGCACTATTTTTCCAACATATTTATGACCTATAGGTCATAGAAATAGTTCTCAAACTAATCTAATCTTTAACTCATCCACATGACACTCTACCTTACCTTCACTCCATAAAACACACACATGAGCTTCTCATAAATATCTCTTTAGTCTCTCACTCAAAGTCTAGAAATCACCATATTTGATTTCACTATTTATAGAGAAATCTTGTTAATCAACACCTTGGTTGGCCATTAGGCATGTATTTACCCTTAATACATATATCATATTAAGACATGGCTCAAAACAATATTCATAGGTCAACCATAGCATCTATGGGTCACCCTTAAGGAACTACACCTTTTAATAAGGCCCTTGTAGCCCTTATAGGTCTCATGTAAACCCATTCATCCCTTTAGCACTTCATTGAACAAAACAAGAACATAAGACCACTTTAAAATACATAAGTCCACTCCTTATGTCCCCTTCAACATCCTCAAATTATCACAGACATCTTAGCTCACCTTTGCATATGCTCAAACAACTCAAATAGCGACCTTATACACAAGAACACCATTACCGAACATATAGTCAACTTCTTAAGCATTATTCATACTCAAGATAGATTGATCATACCTAAAAATTACTCATAAAGCATCCTCATAGAGTCTATGAGAAGAACCTCTGCAGCAGATTACTTCCTACAATAGATTTAATCGAAATATGTGAAAATAAAATAACTCTTACGAATAACATAAACACAGAAAGCTTATATTGATCGCAGGCCACTTCGAGGGGGCAACCTCCTTTGAACAAGCTTAATACAATAAATTCATGGATGCCTTCATTGGGCCTCAACACTTACTTATATACTAACTCTATTCTAACAACTACTACTTCCCTTGTATGTGGGATAATTCAAATATGCTCTAAGGGATGACTTATAAAGCATATGCGTCCATAACAACTATTACACTAATACTACAAAGAGAAGGGTAAGGCATGGGTTCCTAACATCCCCTCCCCCTTAAAAAAATATTTGCCCTCAAAGCTTAAGATGTGGGAATTGTTGTTGAATCTAGAAGAGTGGTTCCCATGTTACATCTTCTAGTTGCATGCTGTGCCATTTGATTAGGACCTTTGTGATGGAGTGGGATCAGAGTTGGTGGGTGCGCCTATCCAAGATTGCTTCCAAATCGAGAAGGATGGAGCCTTCATTATCAAGTGCTGGTAAAACTATCTACACTCGGATGTTGGATCCAAGAACTTGCTTCAAACAGGAGACATGAAAGACAGGATGAACTTGGGAGGAAGGTGGAAGCTCTAACTTGTAAGCAACTGACCCAATCTTCTGGAGAACCTTATATGGCCCATAAAACTATGGAGCAAGATTTTGGTGCCCTTTTAGTTTCAGTGATGATTGCTTGTATGGCTACAGATGAAGAAAGACCATATCCCTAGGTTGAAAGGTACGCTCAGAGCGGTGTTGATCAACCTACTGCATCATTTAGTTTTGTGCCATGTGGAGATTGTCTCGCAAGGTGCAAAGAATTTGATCCTAGTTTTAGAGAGTAGTGTCAACTACCTAAACTGGTGAGCTGCCAGGATTATATGGAAGAAGTGGTGGCGGTGCTTGACCATAAACTACTTCATAGGGAGTCATTTTGGTGGAAGTGTGGTATGAGGTATTGTACCACCATTCAGCTAGGGGAAGCCACTTGGCCCATTGATATTGTTGTTCTGAAGCAAAGTAATGAAGGAAGGTCTCCAAGCATTTGTTGACTATTTCTGTTTGGCCATCTGTTTGTGGGTGGTACCCAGAGCTCATTCTCAACTATGTGCATGTGTGATGAAATAGTTTTGTCCAAAAATGGCTGGTGAAAGTGGCATCACAATCTATGACAATTGAAGAAGGAATGCCATGAAGACGGAAGATCTGATCCAAGAAAACTTGTGTGACTGTGGAGGCTGTGTATGGGTGGCTGAGTGTACAAAAATGACTATTTGGAGAGGTGATCGACTACGACTAGGATCACTGTCTTTCCCTCAAATTTAGGGAGGACCTCAATGAAATCCATGGAAATATCTATCCAGATCCTAGTAGGAATGGGCAAAGGCTTGAGCAAACTGGGAGTCAATGTGGTTTCACCTTTATTTCATTGACAGGTATCACATTCGGCCACCATCTATTTAATTTTGGCTTTCATGCCTTTCCAAAAGAAGTGTTGACGTGCCCACTCATAGGTTTTGAGAAATCCTGAGTGCCCTATGGAGGGGGAAACATGGATTTCATAGAAGATGGCTTGATGTAGGTCTGTACTTTGGGAAAGCACTAGATGACCCTTTTATCACAGAGAAGCACCATCCCATGAATAATGCGGTATTGTAGAGGGGTTAGTGGCTAATTGATGAATGAGGTGGCATAAGGAGGGATCATTTGCATACCCTTGTTGGATAGATTCCAACTAGTTCAGAATGGGCATGGAGATGGCAGAGAGGGAAGGCTAGTCCTTGAAGGTTCTTGAGAGAGAATCAACCACAACATTGTCTTTTCCCTTCTTCTAGGTGATCTCATAATCATAACCCATGAGTTAGTTGACCCACTTCTACTAAGCTAGGGATGAGACCCATTGTTCCAAAAAATATTTCAAACTCTAATGATCAGTTTTGATGCAAAAATGATTTCCTAGTAAGTAGGGTCTCCATTTTTATACTGCATGTAAAATTGCCATCATTTCCTTTTCATATGTAGACAAAGCTAAATTGCGGAAAGAAAGGGCTTTGTTAGTGAAGGCAATTGGTTGGCCCTCTTCGAGAAGAAAAACACCCAAGCTGATGCCACTGGAAGCACTTTCGATGGAGAAAGTTTTGGTGAAGTTTGGCAGTGCCAAAATTGGTGTGCTACACATAGCTTGTTTGAGTTTGATGAATGCCTGGTCAGCTGTTGCACCCTAGGTGAAATCATCCTTCTTCAATAAGGAAGTCAAAGGAGCCGTGATCTTTCCATAATCTTTGATGAACTTGAGATAGTATCCTGTTAGGCCTAAGAAACCATGAAGGCTCTTGAGGGTGGTTGGTCAAGGCCAATTCTGCATAGCACTAATTTTTTTTGGGTCCATGTGAACCCCATTGGCTGAAATAATGTGCCCAAATAGTCGATTTCCTCTTGACCGAATGAACACTTGGATTGCTTGACACATAATTGATTGTCTGCTAACAGTTGTAATGCCCTGTTAATATGTTGTAGATGCTCAACCCATGTGCGTCTGTAGATCAAAATGTCATCAAAGAAAACTAAAATAAATTGATGGATAAAAGGATGAAAGATTTTATTAATGAGTGCTTGAAAAGTGGAAGGGGCATTTGTAAGGGCAAATGGCATGACAAGGAACTCATAGTGACCTTCATGTGTATGGAAGGTTGTCTTGGGAATGTCCTTAAGATGCACTCAGATTTGATGATAACTAGAATGCAGATCTAACTTGGAGAAGAATTTGGCCCCATGGAGCTCATCAAGAAGCTCATTGATGACAGGAATTAGGAATTTATCCTTGATAGTGAGGTGGTTAAGGGCTCAAAAGTCAATGCAAAGGCACCATAACCCATCTTTTTTGTGGACAAGAAGCACTGGGGAGGAATATGGGCTGGTGCAAGGGTGAATAACTCTAAACTTGAGGAGTTCCCAGACTAAGTTCTCAATTTCAGTCTTTTGCAAATGGGGGTAACGGTATGGCCGGATGTTGGGTGGGATGCTTCCTAGAAGGAGAGGAATGTGGTGATCTTCAGGGTGTGAAGAGGGTAAACCTACTGGTTCTAAAAAAATGGTTGCATGCTTGTCGAGTATGTCTTGTAAATATGTAGGGTGGTTAGTAGCAGTGGGGGGTAGGAGTTGAATGGAATGCAGCTGTGTAATGACCCCATGTGAGCCTTTATTCAAAAGTTTTTCCATGCAATGGGAACTGATGATGCTAATAGATCCTAGAAATAACCCTTTTAAGGTGTGCTTCTAACCATTATCTTTGAACTACATCCAAAGCTTAGAGAAGTTCTATAAAATAGGTCCTAATGTGTGAAGCCACTATGCCCATAAAACCACATCACACCCTCCTAAAGGTAGGGCAAACATATCAGAGCAAAAATTATAATCACCCATTACAATACGCACATTTTGACACTTCCCTTTACACGGCAATGTGCCCCCATTAGCAATCATGAATTCAAAGCTAGAACAAGGGTATACAAAGCAGTCTGCCACCTTAGTAATGTGAGGATTGATGAAATTGTGAGTACTACCTGAGTCAATGAGGATTGTGAGAGGGATGTTTTTGAAGCACCCTTTGACCTTCATGGTTTGGGGAGTGGTGACACCTACAAGTGCATGCACTGAGATCTCAGGTTGATTCTCTTGAACTGTTGGGTCCTCTTCAGTGCCAGGTTCTTCTTGAGCATCTTGAAATTCTAGAATATCAGGCTTGTTATCCTATTCTGGTGGTGACTCCACATCTAGCAAGTAAAGTTTTTGTTGGATGCACCTGACCCCTAACCCATTTGTCATCACAGTTGTAACATAATCCATTATCTTTACGAGCCCACATCTTTGCCTCAATTAGGTGATTGATTATGTGGTTATGGTTATCCGCTGATTCACTGTGTTCTTTGTTGGTGCAAAGGTAAGAGGTCAACGCTATGTGGAGAGTTTATCTTCTGCTAACTTAGCCAGACCCAAAGCATCTATCATATTTCAAGTCAACATTTTTACCTATGAGCAGATCAGCTCTCTGAGGCCACTAACAAAGTAGCTTTTGAAGAAGTCATCTGACAACCCTTCAGTGTGATTAGCGAGTTTTTCAAATTCAATCTGATATTCATGAATAGTACCTATTTGACGGAGTTTGGTGAGAGCTCCTATGAAATCCTAAACTGTCGAGGGACCAAACCTGCCCAGAATTAAGGATGCAAAATTTGACCAATTAGGTTCATCATTTGACTTGAGATACCAATGGTACCACTGAAGTGCTTCTTGTTCCAGATTAAAGGAAGTAATTGGGACTTTGTTTGTAGAATAAGTATTGTGGAGGTTGAAGAATTGTTCATCTCAATATATCCATCTTGTAGGATTTGTACCATTGAACTATGGAAAGTCTAGCTTAGGTCCACGTGAGAAGTTGGAAGCAAAGGAGCAATGATCTAAAGAAGACTCCTCCTTCTGCACTCTGTTGAGCAAGATGTTATTCTGTTGATTCAAGCCACACATCATATTGGTTAACTCTATAGCTTGATATTTCAATGTGGCAATTTCTTCTTTTATGATTTTTGTGCCTGCACGAGTGGTGACCATAACCAGTTGTTAATAGCTGGGGATCCTTCACATTCCCTTCCACGATGCAGGGAGAGGTTCGAGGCAGTGCCCCAATTTTATTTTTTTTTTGCTGCTATTTTTTTTACTACTGCTTCAGAAATGGATTGTCTGCAACTGTGTGGTTGGAAATATCCTCAACTGTGGATACGCTGTTGTTTGTTCTCTAAACCTGATAAGTTGTATATGGACCCCAAGTTTGTTTGGCTGCCTAAAGGATTTTTTTAAATTCTCTCTGGCCACCAAAGCTGTTTGATCGAGTACCGCTCTCCAAAATTTTTTGGCCATGGGTTTACCCCTTAACGACAACTTTTGGTTTACCTCACGGGTGGAAACTAGTCATTCAGGATGGGGCCGTTGCCCTTTTTGCTGGCAGGTCCTCTCAATGGGATAGCTACTTTGGGGTTCCTGTGGTACTCCTCACAATGAGTTTTAGGGATTATGCCCAAACACTTCCCACACTTAAGCGGATGGGTATTTACCCAATCCAAAATGATGAAACCTGCAGTGAAAAAAAAATTCTTGCCAGAAATGGCGTAGTTCCTAGAAAGCCCTGCTTCAAAAAAAATAGCTCCAAATCTACCCACAAAGCCAAGAAAGTGCTCTGATACCAGATGAGAAGAACCTCCTACAATAAATTACTTCCTACAATAGATTTAATCGAAATATGCAAAAATAAAATAACTCTTATGAATAACAAAAACACAGAAAGCTTATATTGATCGCAGGCCACTTCAAGGGGGAAACCTCCTTTGAGCAAGCTCAATACAATAAATTCATGGATGCCTTCATTGGGCCTCAACACTTATATACTAACTCTATTCTAACAACAACTACTTCCCTTGTATGTGGGATAATTCAAATATGCTCTAAGGGATGACTTACAAAGCATATTCGTCCATAGCAATTATTACACTAATACTGTAAAGAGAAGGGTAAGGCACGAGTTCCTAATAGTCTAAAACACTCTCAAATAGAAAATTCATTATGAGACATAGAAAAAATATCAAAAAGAGCTCAAATATCCTTCTCAGGTCACTTGTAGAATAAACATGAACACACAGTCAACTTTGAACATTAATATCTTTGACTGTACACACTTTTAGATCTTCAAATCAAGTTTATTAGATGTGCCATAAAGTCATTTTCATCTTTTATTTTTACAACACCAACATATTTGACTTCTAATATAAGAATTCTATGGAAGGATTTTAGTAATATTTTCTCATAGTTATTCCATTATCATTTTCCTTAGATTCATGGGTTGATGAAGATGGTTTGATAGACTTAGGAACACTTATGTTATTATTTTCAAGAAGACTCATGAGGTGATCAATCTCCTTTTTAAATCACTTGCTTTCATCATGGTTTCCCATGAAATACCCACATTTGAACCTCGCTTTTTTTTTATTTAACACTAGAAGAGGAAATGTCAAAATTTGGTTTGGTGGTGGGTTAATCCTTTTTGCTCTCATGATCCTTGGTGTTCTATTTCTTCTCTTTTGAGACTTTTTTGATGTCATGTATTACAAGTAGAGCATGTTGTTTAGTGGACTTTAGTGCAACCATATGAATTAGTTTATATTGTTCTCAAGTCAAGTCAGCAAAAAAATCATCAAAGGAGGGCAAAGGAGGGCATAGTACATGAAGTACCAAGTACTCTCTTATTTGTATGGAAGGTAGAAATGAAAACAAATAGTCAGATCCAAGTTTTGTAAGGATGGAAAGGATGAATTGTGAATAATTTTTATTATTTTTACATTATTTTAGTTGCAATCTTGATGATTTAAACTTGATGAAGTAATCCTGAAGTGTGTCAAATTTTCTAGGGCTAAGACTAATCAACTCATTTTTTAGTTCATGCCCTCTCATCTCATCCAAGTTTCCAAAAAGTTTCTCTAGAGTATCCCATAATTCCTTGGGTATTTTGGTTGATTCAATATGAAAGTGAAAATTTGGTAACATAGAAAAACATAGAAACCTAAAGCTTCATCACACTTATCAAACCATTTTTCTTTATATATACCTGGTTTAGTTTGCGTACCCATACTTATCATGTAGAGCTTCTTGTTTTACAAAGAAAGTGACATGGAAGACTTCCATGTATGATATTTGAAGGGTGTGAGCAAATCAACTGAATTAAGATCCATTATAGATAATGTGAGTTTATTTGCAACAAATTAAAGAAATGTATAAAGAAAGAATCACAATAATTTGTACACCCCCTTGAAATTATGCTTGACCCTCTCAGATTTTGGCACTTTATATTTTAGTGTGTTTTACAAAGTAAATAGGTCTAGTGCATGGGAAATAGAAAATATGAACTTTTGAAAAATATGATGATTAATTTTGAGTTACCAATCAAAATTTATTACATTATTATTTTCTCTTAAATAAATCCTATTTAATTAAAATTGCATTAAAACTTTAAAAAATGCCTTGTGATAAGAGTGGACCTAGCCTTCAAACCATTCATTGAAATAGACATGGAACACTCGACCTCCTCACACAAGCTAATGTCTTATCAAATTCTCCTATGCACCCTTATGTGCCCCTTAATGGAAAATTTTCCTCTTGTGGGAAAAATAAATAATAACTATTTAAAAAATAATTAAAAACAACATTTTTCAAAAATATTTTTAGGGCACGATAGAATATTGGGTTTTGACTTATATAAAGAGAAGAGGAAAAATCTAGCATCACCGTGTGAGGAAACTCTTTCGCAAGGTTTGATTAAAAATTAGGGGTTTGACTTATATGATGCCATCATATGAAAAACAAGCTCAAGAAGAAACCAGGCACCATCATGAAGGATTTTCATTGGAGGCCAGTCGTATGAGCTAAAAAAATGACTGAGTAGAGAGAAAAGATGTTTGGCATAGATTGACAATTTGGAGAGGAGTTCTAATGAACACATGCCATTTAGACCAAAATCCAATTGTGAGCATCAAAAGTAGGCCATTGAGAGGCCATGGAAATAACCCACTAGGATGTTGACCCAGAGATCAAATCCATCAAACAATATGCATGACAACAAGACTAAAGTGGCAACCAGATGGTGGTGGGGTGAAGGTAAGGGTGCCACATTGAGTAGGGGCCAAAGATGGTAAATCACTGGTCAGTGGTAGTGTTACAGGCCGTGAAAACACTACAGGAGGCCGTGGAATGTCCTAAAAGCTTCATTTTGTTGGAGGGCTCAAACAATGAAGAGCTAACCATAGAAAGGCCACAAACTGGTTGAGACAAATTGACTGGTCAAAAGGCACATGCACTTTTGTATGGCTTGAGACAAGGATCCAAACTCTAAAATTTGTAATAAACAAAACCTAGAGCTATGATACTATGACAAAATTGGCCAATAGGTGATCTTTTGGTAGAGTGAGCACACAAGAATTCAATAATATTAAAGCACATAAATGAGTCCCACTTGGCGACCAAGTCCATCCAAATCTATAAAAAAAATGGGGTTCGAACAAACCCCCTTCATTTTAACCCCTTTCATTTTAACCCCCTTCATTCTAACCCCCTAGAATGAAGGGGGTTCAAACAAAGGGTTTTAAATGTTTACTTTATGCATTTAATTAATTTAATTAAAGTGGCCAATAAAATGATTTATTTTGAGGGGGTTAGAACAAAGAGGGTTCATCCGAACCTCCTTTGTTATAACTGCTTTTGTTCTAACCCCATGTGGCATCAAATCGTCACACATTTAAGTGGAAAGCTACTATTGGCCTAAAATTCATACTTCGGATGCCACGTATTAGGATGAAAAAATAAAATAAAAACATATGGCTCTACATATAAATAGGTCTTTTTATGAGCTTTCTAATAATATGATTATTTCTAAATTTTAATAATATTTAATATTTATTTCCATTTATTTAGTAAAATATACTTATTTATAAAATGAAGTACCATATGTTTGAGGCACTGGAAAAAATAAGAGACTATGGCCAAAAATTTTAAAAAAATATCAATGCACTTGACTTTAATGTCCTTGTTCTAATGGCAAAAAAATAGTCTATTTCAACATATATATATATATATATATATATATATATATATATATATATATATATCATGATGAAAAGTCATAAGCATTGATATTCCCTGCCTTGATCATTGAAAAATTAATAAAAAATTGTTCTTTTATCAAAAAATTATAAAAAAATAATCTTGCATTACATCCATGTTTCTAAGACCTCTGCAATAAATCTTGAGAAAATATTATGTTTTGAGAAAATTATGAGGAGAAATCAAGTACTCAATAAAATGTTTTGTAAATGAAACATACACAATGTGTATTTAGGTATTAAAAAATATTTTTTTTTCAAAAAAATATAAATGTAATTTATACTTAAAATTCAATATTTCATTAGTTTACAACATTTTCACATTTTATACAGTTAAGTCACTATTGTCTATATAAATTGAGAAATGTTCACATTTTCATTTTTGTTTTACCCTTTATACCAAAAAATGGGACACAATTGTTCTTGTTCTTGTTTAATGACCTTGCTTGTATTTATAAATATGCAAATGTGCAATGATTTCCTTGATTGATAAAATAAATTTGCAATAGGTGTCTTAAATAGGAGAAAAAACATGGAGTTAACTACTAGTAGACTAGTGGATAAAAAATATGTAACAACCACTTAGCTAAGATAAGTGGTAGCTAACTACCATAGACAAAAGAATCACCTAAGCAAGTTGAAGCTACATGTGTAGGGATAATCCATTTAATAAATAAATGAAATAATAAATATCCTACACCAATATAGATAATATTTATCTTATTCACTAATGTGTAGGCAAATTTGATTGATATAGATGTGAAATAAGACATGATGGTGCTTAGCTATGATTTATTAAATTTTGAAAATTAACTATCTAGTCGCCTGGACACCATCTTAAGAATTTAGACACTAGCATTGATGTTTTTATCTCAGTTTCGATGCTTCTATTTGCAATGATGTATAAGTCATTTTTTAAAAATTGTACTTGTGCTTATTAGAGTTCATTGTTAGCTTATTGATTCTCTATTCAAATATTATGCACAGGTTCTGAATATCAATATGTAGCTCAAAATCTTAAGTCTTCCAATTAGGACATGACACCTTGAAAAATAGGGGTTAGTGGGCTCAAGTGAAGTCAACCTAACCTCAAAGACCTCTTTATCAGTGAGCACTATTTACATAACCAATAATCTGAATAGAACCTTAGATTAATGTAGTTTTCCTCTTTATATGGGTTTGAATGTGAACAATTGTGCAATATGCTATATCAAGTTCATGTAGTGATCTAGATTATAATTTGACCAATACTAAGCATGATTGTTCTTTGAATGCTTCAGACCTATAAGAAGACTGCTCTTATGACTAATTTGAAAATAAGAAAGAATAAGATTGTTTCACAAGCTTAAGAGGTGTTTTTCCTTGGTATAAAATATATGTGTGTTTGATTGGTATTTTATGATAATGAATAGTATTTTATTTATATTTATACCACACCTTTTAAAAATATCTCATGGAAGGGTTAATTAAGACAAATAGGTTGACCCATACATGTCAAAAGATTTGAAAATTTGATCATTTGTAAGGTTCAGACACTAGTGTCCTAATCTGCATAATAATGTCTAGGAGGATATAAAGATGTTGAAGATATGTAACTACAAGAGTAAGATATTAATTAAGTTTTATACAGACCATTGGCTATAGGTGATCTAAGAAATTAGAATATCAAGATTGGACTATATAATAAGTATTTAGGCATAGCTTGATGATGAACTCAAGCCTTTTCGATAGTGAAAAAGTCCTGAACTAAAGGGTAGAGTCATGAGTGACATTTTTCAACTATACAAGACTATTTTATCATATAAAATCTATATTAAACATGTACACTAATTCAAACTTTAAAAAACATTATAACTATGGAAAGTTTCACATTTTATATATTTCTATGATTCTAGCACACTTTGACTAAATTATATTTTCCTAACATATGATACATTTAACCTTTCTCTTTTGAGATAAATGATTACAACATAATATCTTGATCTCTCACCTCAAAAGAAGGGCATATATCTAGATGTTTTCAAAAACACTTTTTAAGATGGCAATGTAGTGATAAAATTCATTGTATTCCTTAATAAAGAAGTATATTGGGCATTGGTGGATCTTATATAAACATTGGTTGTGTTTTAATTCCTACTAAAACTCTAGTTGGGTTTCAAATAACTCTTAGAGAAGTGTTGGCTATGTTTCAACACCTATCTCAATCCTTGTTGGTGTAGTATTTGGAATGATACGAAGTAGGTGTATTTGTTCCTATGCTCTCTTTTCAAATTTAAATTCAAATTGGTAAATTTTCAAAAAATTGAAATATATCATGAGTATTTTACTACCTATAACATTTGGAATTTGTTTTAAGAACATCAGCTCTATGGTGTGAATGGAATATTAGTTCAAGTGTGTGTCATATACCCTTCATCCTTCCCTAGGTAAGTGAAGATGTGTGTTTCAATTATTTATATTTATATTTTTACACACATGTGTGTCACTCACATATCCATATCAAAGTGAGAGCATTATGTAGACACCTAAATTTGGTACAAGAACCTTATTCCTAGTGTTATCCCTAATTTACCTTATTTAGAAAACTTGTAAATGTCATCATATTCTTATGACAATCTCAACTACTGGTATAAATTTATCATTAAACTTTAAACTTAATTACTTAGTAAGTGATTATCCTAAGATTACTTATTTAATCATTTAGAAAATGATTCTACTTAAAAATGCAGCTTGACCTAAAGTCCAAGTCAAACACGTACATGGAAACTTGTACTAGAGTCCAAGTTAAACACCAACATGGTCATTATGAAACGACTTTTATTTATGAAAATACTTATATTTATGAGTCCCTTCAAGGTTTATAAAATAAAAACTCTCCTTCAATTTAAATAATGAAATGGAGAAGAAAAGGCAAAAGGTTTATTCTATAGTTTTGGCATTGAGTTTTCTTAGTACTTTAATAATGATAAATTGGTATACTCAAATCTCTCTGTCTCTTTATTTCATGGGCATGAGCTATGTCTAGGGTATATGTGTTTGATCCTAATTAGTCTAGAATTTTCAATCCCAAATAGATCCTACACTTGGTCCATTGAGACTATAAGACACATCAACACTTATTAAAAAATACGTCTTTTAACACATTAGAACTATTACTCCCCTATTAGCTGATCCTATCTCAAAAACAAAGATTGACCCTTATTTGGAATATATCCATGTGTTGTATGGGTCTATTTGGGATGAACACTGACACTATATGAGTTTTACCCTTTTAGTTGTGTGGGGTTGATTTCACTTTGACATTGATCATGCACCTTTATATTTTTATTTCTATATTTCTAATGTCAACTAGTTTGCATAAATTAGCATAGATCAGCCTATATATACAAGGTCTTGTCAAGCCACTTCTATCACATCTCAATTTAAATCAATGATTTATAACCTTTTAATCTGTGGATTAGTATAGTTATTATTTGATTATTATTATTTTGATATGATCTTTATGATATAGACTGGTATGAAATAGTGATATTGTTAATTAATATACATGATTTGATAGTTGTATTTTATTATTTTATACATTGAGGATATATATTTATTAGTTTTATATTATTGGTTGATATATATGATGACTCAGACTAACTACCTACTTGTTATGAGGTGGATGTAGGATTGATCTTACCTTTAGATCATAATGAGGGAGAGCATCATTGGAGAGGATAGGCTAGATGAGATGATTGACTAATGATAGAGAAATTGCTAGTGACCCTACACACATGCACAGTAGATTTAAAAATGTTATATGCATAACATGTTTTAAATATTAGTACGTGGTTATGAAAATCCTGCTTGTGATTATTTTTGCATCAAGATATAATTCATAATATGCATAGAATAAATAAGATTTATTTACTTATAATTATTTGGATTTTCAAGAATAAATCAAGAAATAGATATTTAATTGTTATATAGATTTGAATTATTGTAGATATGGTTATCTTGAAATAAGAAGAAATCAATAACTTAATATCTATTAGTTAAATAAATAATTATCCTTGTAATGATTGTTTTCATGAAATTTGAATTATGTTAGAATTCTAACCTTGAGTTAATACAATCTAAAGTTAGTTTTGAAAATTACATGAAAGTTAAGAAAATAGGTATAATTATTTATTGAGTCAACCTAAACTTATGTTGAGATAACATGAGGAAATATGGTGTGGTAAAGTAAATAAGTAAATTGTATGTTTTAATATGATTAAAGAAAATTGAAGGTGAGTTAATCTACGACCATGAAGGTAAGATAACTAAAGATTAATAAAGACAAAAGTGAGAGTGTAGATGGCATGCAAAGAGAAAGTCACAGGAGAAGAAGAGGAGGATAATTTTATAAATTCATGAAAGAGTTTGAAAGAAGATATAAAGAAACAATATGTAGGAGAATTGGAAGAAATATATTGGAAAAAAGAAGAGAAAGGCATATTCTTCAACAAATATCAAGAAGATTGGTTCTATAATTATTTTTTTATGTGTCAAATGAGGTGATTTATGTGTGCAATTATTATATCTGACCTAAGTCTTACTAAATCAAGGTTTGTATTTTATATATTATATCCCTGCATAGTAATTTAATGGACCAACATTTCATTTTTTAATCCTACATCTTATTCTCCAAGGAGCCTTTGTATTGTTTTTCTTTGGCCTACATCACCCTTTATTTAGGCTGTGTTTCACTTTCTAGAAGCCTGTGTATTAATTTTAGAAGACTGCATTGTATAATATAGTATCACATTTTATTAAGGATGCACTTCACTTTATAACCTTGTATTTTATAAATACAAGGATTGCATTTCACTTTTTAAAGATTGTGTCTTACCTTATAATGTTGGCATCACACTTTGAAGCTTGTAAATTATTCCATAACCCTGCATTCCATTTTTATATGGCCTAAGTTTACTTGTATAGACCTGCATTTGGATTGAAAGGCCTAAGCATTCTATTATAGGTTATGTCCCATTACATCTGGCATCATTTAGTTTTATTCTATGACTGTGTTTATTTATATAGGGGCAACATTATAAATTCAATGCAATATTTTATATTTTTTTATAGGGTCTGTGTATTGATTATGTAGGCCTGAGAATTTATTTTAAGGCCTGTGTATAGGCTACATCCCCCTATTATGAAGGAATTTCAGTCCCTTGGATGGTGAGTACTCATATAGCTGCACTTTGTTTGACAATTGAAGAGCCCATATAGATGGTTTACTCCTCCTCTATAGCTTTCCATTGGATGTGTGTTATATATTTATGGTAGCATTTCACTTTGTAAAGCCCTATGTTACACCTAAAAGGGTCAATGTTTTGTTCTTTGAGTTTGTGTCTTATATTCTAAGTCTAAAATACTTCATTTTATTCCTGCATTAAATTGTTAAGCTACATTCATATTATGAAGTGACTATGTTTTCCTTATGATAAGGACAACGTTCTATATCATAATATTGGGCTAAGTCTTTAAATTGCAACGCCTAGTTTATTAATAGAATGCCTAGTTTATTAATAGAATGTTGAATATATAAAAATATGATGTTGGAGTCATTCATATAGAATTTTGAGTATAATTATAAAACATTGAGTACATAAATAAAAGCACCGAGTTAAAAAATTAAATGCTGAGTTTATATTTGATAGCATTGAGTATTTATTTGAAACGTTAAGTCAAATACATTGAAAAAGCTGAGTCATTTAGTTAAAACAATAAGTCAGATACATTGAAAACATTGAGTTTAGTAAACATTGATTCATTTGAATAAAAGGTCGAGTCTTGAATTAAATGTTGTCTTTATATAAAGCATTGATTTTTAATGAATTGGTTAAACTTTATTCAAATTGAGATCATATATATTTTGAAAAATGAAATTGGTAAAATATGTTTCTTCTTTAATGAAAGATCAAATGTTTGATGAAACTTTATTTTTGCCTTGAATTTCTGTACTATAATTAGCACAAGTGTGCAGTTAAAAATAAGCGTAATTATCTTAAGAACCTAATGAGCGTTATAATGTTTTTCTTAGTATTGCCCTTGATCAAATAATTAATATTAGAATAATCTCTTTACCCAGTTTGAAAATAAATAGTAAAAATATAGCTATAAGAGTGGCTAAGAAGATAGGCTTTCAATTTATTTCATTTAAGAGCTTTACATTATTTTAGTCATACTCTATAAATGATTACCTGTGATACTACTAAATAAATATCGATCAAATGTCATTACAAAATATCTTACTCATACAATTTTGACACAGTTGTTAATAAATATTATGATCATATGACTTAATAATAAGATTAAATGAGATGATTAATTCTCAACCTTATTTATATCCTCTAATCTGTGTCAGATTTATTGGTGAGCTTTAGTCAATCACTGATTTGAGATGTGACTACTTATCCTTGTAAGCCATTTGCATATGATGATTGTGATTAGAGTTTATATAGTTTTGAAATATCACTTTACTTTGTGTAAATAATAGAAAAGATAAATATTTTTGTAGAATGTTACCATACTCCTATTGGATAAATACTTTATCCTAGACTGATATAATTATATGATCTAAATCTATATTATGGCTTTACTTAGAATGCTCATAGAGGCCAGGTAGTATTTCTGTAAGCATAATAGTGTTATGCAGCATGTTGACATCATCAAATTTTGTAGCATCATGTAAAGATGAAAATATATGTGCAGTGTATTTTATGTGTCATGATTAGATATTTATAGAATAAAATAATACATCATGATGTGTGCCTAAATATTATATTTTTTTATGATTATTATTATGTAATATAATCAAGGGTATACTTGGGTGGTATAATTCTATACTTGCTTGTTTATTAAATATAGTATGATATTGTTTATGTTTGAATAAGATGCTCATGCAAAACTAGTTATGATAGTATGAGATATCATAGAATAATACATCTTAAAAGTATACGTCTGAATGGTACGTACTATAATTGTATGTCTAGACTCTCACTTATGTTGACTAATTAAATGTATGAGTTGATTATTACTTGAACAGTATGTTTTATAATAGTTAGTAAGATAACATGTATATATGCATACAATCTTGAGAGTGTAAAAGAATATTAGGTAGATATTTTTATGATTATATGACATATTTCATTATATATACTTGCTTGAATAAAAACTTATGATTCCATATATTTATGACTACTTGTATGAATGATTGTGGGACAACTAATAGTTATGTCTTAAAATACTGACTATGATAATATGAGATATCATGGCATGTAGACATATGAATCTTATTGAAATAGTTAGAAAACTACAGTTTAATATGAATTTTACTCAGATGGTATAAACTATAAGCATTATTTCTAATTTGGGATTGATTTTAATGTAAGATTCATTCATGTGTAGATGCATAAATATATAATTTGCTTACCTCTTATTTAGTATGTGATGTGATATGATTTCTAAGAAGATGTAATTAATATGAATATTGTGGTTAAATAATGTATAGTGAGATATTATATTTTGGTATGTATAATTTACATGTTATTGCGATATCTTGTAATAAAATGAGTTCTCTCTGATACACTACATGTTTAATTTTATGACATCATACACATTTGGGTACTTTCTTATTCTCTAGATTTCTGTATCATTCTATCTACCTATATATGGAATGAGGGCCATTGCCTGATAAGAGATTATGTGGGAGATCATTGGTCCATTATTGATGTGCAAAATCACTCGATTGATGCTCTTCCTTCCCACAGTAGTATTATTTACCTAAAGACTACACTTAAGAATCAGAGATACATGAGTTGGTTCGATTTGAGCTTCAGAAAGATTGGTATCTACATATTATATTATGGCTGAATGTCGAATAGAAATGTAATTGGATTTTATTTGTATATACTTGAGCAACAGTTATTGTATTAATAAATCAATCGTGATTGATTCCTAATGTATTTAACTTTCTTGAAATTGTTATATCTTATATTATATGTAGTATTGAAATTTTTGAACCGTTATTGTTATAAATTATTGCTTATGATTGGTTAAATTTATTTAGTATAAATGTGGATGAGTGAATGAATGTTAAGTAATTAGTTTTTTAAAAAATATTACATTATATTAAGTATAAATTAAGGGTTTGTTTCATGTGGTATCAGAGTTGTGTCTCAAACTCTAGGACTTAATGAGTCCATTAGCATTTGCGTACCTCTATATTTAACAAAAAGGAGAAATGAGTATGTATGGTACATTAAGTGTGTATCCTAAGATAATTTATATCCTTCTAAGAGTTGCTAAAATATTGGTTTATCGAGTGTCTCATTGGTGATAGTTTTATAAGGTGTATGGATAAGAGAGTGCATAGCTTAGTTATTGAGTTGTGAATAAGAGTTTCCTACTATATTTTCAAACTTTAGATTCAACACCTTGAGTGTGATTATGTCTTTTTTGAATCACCTTTATCATTTGTGTTTGTGTTTTGTGAGTGTTAAAAAAACATGGAGTGATTTTCACTTAAGTATATATGCACCAGTTTTATGTCTTACACAAATCTTAGGACTGAGAATTTTTTTGTAGTTGAATATAGACGTCTTGGTTGAGAATTTTTTTATGTTAAGAGTTTGTGGATTAGCATCCTTATATTTATATATAGACTTGAGAAGAAGTGTCATCTCTCTCAGTTAGCTTAGAGGTGAGTTGTTATTCTCTCACCCTCCTCTTACATCATTTTATTCTACCAAGAAGATTCATATTCTTCGGATGTTGATTTAGTGTTTCCTTAAGTGAAAACTTGTTTTTGAATTGTTGTTTTGATCTTATTCCCTTGAGATCATGGGATAGTTTTTTATACTTTTTTAGAGAAGCTATAAGATTGGATAGATTGATGTATCTTTGAGACTAGTATTTCTCCTTTTGATTTTGGAGGTAGTTTATAATACTACACTTACAAGTTTGGTAAGTGAATGATGATTTGACATCTTGAAATGTGATGTTTCCTTCTACCATATACTACATGTATTGGTATTTTATCTAAATTATTAACTTGACCATGATAAGTGGCTAACCTTGAATTTATGTTATCCAGGTGATTATAATTTTTATGTTATTATGTACCTTTGTTTAGACTAACATTATTCTCTTCTTGAAGCATGTTGTTTTTGACATTTTTATGTGTACTTTTTTTGGAAACAAGTAAGGTATAAGATGTTTAGAACATCTTAATAGTCTAAAAAAATTGAGATAAAAATTTTAACTTGTGTATTAGTCATGCAAGCAAGGAGACATTGTCTCGTTTATTCCTTTATAAAGTTGTAAGGATAGTAAAATCCTTAGCCTTTGTATGTTATATTAATTTTGACATTATTTTCACTTAATTATAAATATAATATTATAGGTTAATCTATGAAATATGCTACTAGTTATGTTTAACTAGTGTCAACTTAATATGATTTTGGAATGATTGTATGATTTTTATTATATGTATGTTAGTACATCTAGAATCATTGAGCATATAGTGTTGATTTCTATGCCTTGTTTGTATAGATTTATGTTCCATTCAATGTTATGCATATTTAAGATATCGTCAGGTCATGGAGACTCGAGGGAAGAATGGTGAATTAGGAACATGAGTTATAAACAAAAAGATGGTATCCTGCCTAGTCTCACATTGACTCGATTATTACTGAGTGGGATCTGATAGATAAATTTGTCGAATCTAGAATTTGACAAACAAAACTTATAAAATTCAATCGTATGTCCATACACATTTATACTATGGATGGGTATTCCATGATTTTTTATAAATTAGAAATATAATATTTTTAGTGCATATTCATCATCATACTTGTCAAGAAGTTTGATTGAGTAGTGACATTATTAATGTGTTATACTTATCTGAAGCTATATGAAGTAGTGATAGTAATAACTTATACACATCATTCTTTTTAGGTTCTCTAATTACTTTTATTTGGTATGATAATACACTTTTTAAATTAGAGATATGTGTAGAGGGACTGGAAGGTTTTGTGGAACTCTTCCTAGTCATTTGTTTTGACTTTTGTGATGATCTCATGTACTTTTAAGGAAGATAGTGAAATTTTTACCAAAATTTTATAGACTTGATTTTATAAACCTCAGGGTGGTCATGATAGAACCAATCAACATAAGTAACATTCATAGAACTGATTTGCATAATAGAGAAAAGTCATAGAGTAGGGTCTTGTGGGATCAATACTCTAGAATAGTGCTAATTAGGAGAACTAGTATGAGTTCTTCACGTAAAATTTTGTATTTGTTAGTATGATTTGATACTATATACTATGTTTGTATTCTTTTAAAAAATTTAGATATTCAAATTTTTTTTGAATAAGCACATCAAAATGATGATCAATTTTATGGGGTAGGATGTCACATCCCAATTTCACCTTATGATAGTGTTGATTAGTATACATGTTGTGATAATTATATTTTATTATTTTATACATTGAAGATGTATATTTGTTAGTTTTGCATCATTGGCTGATATATATGATGACTCAAACTAAGTACCTACTTGTTTTGAGGTGGATGCAAAATTGATCCTACCATCAGAGCATGACGAGGAAGAGCATCAGCAGAGAGGATGGGTTAGATGAGATATTTGGATAATGACAGAGAAATTTCTAGTGACCCTATACACATGCATAGTAGATTTAAAAATGTTATATGAGTAACATGTTTTAAACTTTAGTACATGGTTATCAAAATCTTATTTGTGATTATTTTTCCATATAAATATAATTCATAATATGCATAGAATAAATAAGATTTTTTTACTTATAATTATTTAGATTTTCAAAAATAAATCAAGAAATAGATATTTAATTGCTATATAGATATAAATTATTATAGATATGATTATCTTACAATAAAAAAAAATGACTTAATATCTATTAGTTAAATAAACAATTATCTTTGTAATGATTGTTTTCATAGAATTTGAATCATCTTAGAATTTTAGTGTTGAGTTAATACAATCTAAAGTTATTTTTGAAAATGCATGCAGGAAATTACATGAAAGTTAAGAAATAGATATAATTATTTATTGAGTCAACCTAGACTTATGTTGAGTTAACATGGGAAAATATGGCATGATAAATTAAATAAGCAAATTGCATGTTTTAATATGATTAAAGAAAATGAAAGGTGAGTTAATATATGGCCATGAAGGTAAAATAACTAAAGATTAATAAAGATAAAAATGAGAGTGTAGATGGCATGCAAAGAGAAAGATGCAAGAGAAGAAGATGAGGATAATTTTATAAAATTATAAGAGAGTTTGAAAGTAGATACAAAGAAGCAGTACGCAAGAGAATTAGAAGAGATAAATTGGAGGAAAGAAGAGAAATGCGTATTCTTTATCAACTATCAAGAATGTTGGTTCTGTAATTATTTTCTTGTGTGACAATTGGGATGATTTATGTGTGTAATTATTATATCTGACCTGAGTCTTATTAAATCAAGGTTTGTGTTTTATATATTATAGCCCCACATAGTAATTTAATAGACCAACATTTTATTCTTTAAGCATGTGTCTTATTCTCTAAGGAGCGCATGTATTATTTTTCTTTGCCCTAAATCACCCTTTAGTTAGGTTGCATTTTACTTTCTAGAAGCCCGTGTGTAAATTTTAAATCATCAATATTAATTTTAGAGGACTGCATTATATAATATAGTGTTGCATTTTATAAAGGCACTTCACTTTATAACCTTGCATTTTATAAATCCAAGGATTGTGTCTCACTTTTTAAAGATCTCATCTCACCTTATAATGTTGGCATCATACTTTGAAGCTTGTGTATTATTCCATAATCCTTCATTCCATTTTTGTATGACCTACATTTACTTGCATAGGCATGCATTTAAATTTAAAAGCCTAAGTATTCTATTATAGGTTGCTTCCTATTACATCTGGTAGCGTTTAGTTTTTTTATATGATTGTGTTTATTTGTATAGGGGCATCATTATAAATTCAGTGCAACATTTTATATTTTTTTATAGGGTTTGCATATTGGTTGTGTAGGCTTGAGAATTTATTTTAAGGCCTACGTATAAGCTGCGTCTCTTATTATGAAGGTGTTTCACTCCCTTGGATCGTGATTACTTATATAGTTACACTTTGTTTGACAATTGGAGAGCCTAGATAGATGGTTGCATCCTCCTTTATAGCTTTCCATTAGTTGTGTGTTATATATTTATGGCAGCATTTCACTTTGCAAAGACTTGCATTACACCTATAAGGGTCAATGTTCTATTCTTTGAGTTTATGTCTTATATTCTAAGCCTAAGATAATCTATTTTAAGCCTTCATTAAATTGTTAAGCTGCATTTAGATTATGAAGTGACTACATTTTCCTTATGATAAGGACAACATTCTATATCATAATATTGGGATGAGTCTTTAAATTGAAACACCCAATTTATTAATAGAATTTTAAATATATAAAAATATAACGCTGAAGTCATTCATATAAAATGTTGAGTACAATTATAAAGCATTGAGTATCTAAATAAAAGTGGAACTAGAAAATTAAATGTTGAGTTTATATTTGATAACATAGAGTATTTATTTGAAATGTTGTGTCAAATACATTGAAAAAGTTGAGTCATTCAATTAAAACATTGAGTCAAATACATTGAAAATATTGAGTTTAGTAAACGTTGATTTGTTTCAATAAAAAGCCGAGTCTTGAATTAAATGTTGTCTTTATATAAAGTGTTGAGTTTCAATGAATTGATTGAACTTTATTCAAATTGAAATTGTGTATATTTTGAAAAATAAATTGGTAAAAAAAATTATGTTTCTTCTTTAATGAAAGATCAAATATTCGGTGGAAATTTATTTTTGCCTTGGATTTTCATATTGCAGTTAACACGAGTGTGTAGTTAAAAATGAGCGTAATTATCTTGAGAACCTAATGAGAGTTATAATGTTTTTCTTAGTATTGCCCTTGATCAAGTAATCAATATTGGAATAATCTCTTTACCTGGTTCGAAAAGAAATAGTAAAAATATAGCTACAGGAATGCTTAATAAGATAGACTTGCAATCTGTTTCATTTAAGAGCTTTACATTATTTTAGTCATACTATGTAAATGAATATATATGATACTTCCAAGTAAATATTGATCAAATGTCATTACAGATGATCTTACTCATTCAATTTTGACAAGGTTGTTAATAAATATTATGATCATATGACATTATAATATATGAGACGATTGATTCTCAATCTTATTTAGATCCTCTAATCTATGTCAAATTTATTGATGAGCTTTAGTCAATCAGTGATTTGAGATGTGACCACTTATCCTTGTGAGCCATTTGCATATGATGATTGTGGTTAGAGTTTTATATAGTTTTGGAATATCACTTTACCTTGTGTAAACAATAACAAAGATAGATATTTTTGTAGAATGTTATCATATTCATGTTGGATAAATACTTTACCCTAGACTGATATAATTATATAATCTAAATCTATATTATGACTTTGCTTAGAACGCTCGTAGAGGCCAAGTAGTATTTCTATAAGCACAGTAGTGCTATGCAGCATGTTGACAAGCTCAAATTTTATAGCATCATATAAAGATGAAAACATATGTACAATATATTTATGTGTCATGATTAGACATTTTTAGAATAAAATAGTATATTGTGATGTGTACCTAGAGATTAAATTTTTATCTGATTATTATTATTCAATATAATCAAGGGTATAACTTGGTAGTATAATCCTATATTTGCTTGTTTATTAATTATAGTATGAGATTGTTTATTCATGTTTGAGTAAGGTGCTCATGCACAACTAGCTATGATAGTATGGGATATCATAGAATATTATAGCCTAAAATTAAATGTCTATATGATACATACTATATTTGTATGTTTAGACTCTCATCTACATTAACTGATTAAATGTATGAATTTTTTATTATTTGAATAATATGTTTTGTAATAGTTAGTAGGACATGTATGCATCCATACAACCTTGAGAGTGTAAGCAAATGTTATGTAGACTTTTATGTGATTTTATGACTTGCTTCGTTATATATAATTTCTTGAATGAAAGCTTATGATTCTATGTATTTATGATTACTTATATAATTGATTATGGAAAACTTAGTAGTTATGTTTTAAAACACTAGACTATGATAATATTAGATATCATAGGGTGCAGACATATGGATCTTATTGAAATAATTGAAAAACTGTAGTTTAATATAAATTTTACCTAGATGGTATAAACTATATATATTATTTCTAGTTCGGTATTGATTTCAATGTAAGATTCATCCAGGCATATATGAATAAATGTATACTTTGCTTACCTCTTATTTAGCATGTGATGTGATGTAATTGTTAAGAGGATGTAATTAGTTTGAATCTTGTGGTTAAATAATGTATCGTGAGACATTATTTTTTAGCATATATGATTCACATATTAGTGTGATATCTTTTAATAGAACAGGGTTTCTATGATACACTGCATGTTTAATTTATGACATTATACACACTTGGGTATTTGTTTGTTCTGTAGATTTACACACTGTTCTATCTACCTATTTGTGAAGGGAGGGTCATTACTTGATAGGGGATTATGTAAGGGATCATTGGTTCGTGATTGATGTGAAAAAATACTCAAATGATGCTCTATCTCCCCACATTAGTACTACTTACATAGAGACTACACTTGAGATTTAAAGATACATGAGTTGGTTCGACTTGAACTCTAAAAAGCTTGGTATCTATTTATTATATTAAGACTAAATGCTTCATAAAAACATAATTGTATTTTTTTTTGATATACTTGAGCAATAATTTTTTTATTAGTGGACTAACCATAGTTGAGTCTTAATGTATTTACTTTACTTGAAATTGTTATATATTATATTGCATTTAGTATTAAAATTTTGGAACTATTATTGTTTTAAATTATTATGATTGGCTAAAGTTATTTAATATAACTATGGATGAGTGAATTAAAGTTAAATAATTAATTAAAAAGAAATTACTACATTATTCTAACTACAATTTGAGGGGTTGTTTCATGTGGTATAAGAGTTATAGCTCAAACTCTAGGAACTAATGAGTCCATTAGCATTTTGGTACCTCTGTTTAATAAAATGAAAAAATGAGTATGTATGGTACATTAATTGTATACCCTAAGAGAATTTGTACCCTCTTAAGAGTTGCTAAAATGTTGGTTTATCGAGTGTCTCGTATGTGATTGTTTTATAAGGTGTATGGGTAAGAGAGGGCATAACTTAGTTCTTAAGTTGTGAACAAGAGTTTCCTACCATATTTTTGATCTTTAGATTAAACACCTCAAGTGTGATTATGTCTTTATTAAATCACCTTCACCATTTGTGTTTGTGTTTTGTGAGTGTTTAAAAGAGCATGGAATGCTTCTTACTTAAGTATTTATGCATCAGTTTTATGTCTTACACAAATCATAGGAATGAGATTTTTTTTAATTGAATGTAGATGTCTTGGTTGAGAGTTTATGTGTTAGGTTGTTTTGGATTAGCATCCTTATATTTATATATAAATTTGAGAAGATTTCTCATCCCTCTTAGTTAGCTTAGAGGTGAGTTGTTATTCTCTCACTTTCCTTTTACATCATTTTAAGCTATCAAGAAGATTCATATTCTTAGGATGTTGATTTATTGTTTCCTTAAATGAAAACTTGTTTTTGAATTGTTGTTTTGATCTTACTCCCTTGAGTTTGTGAGATATTGTTTTCTACTTCAGAGAAGCTTTAGGATTGAATAGATTGATGCATATTTGAGATTAGTATTTCTCCTTCTGGTTGTGGAGGTAGGTTATAATACTACACTTACAAATTTGGTAAGTGAATGATGAATTGGTAACTTGCGCTGTGATGTTTTCTTCTACCATATAAGGGTATGTAAGAAGTTTTATTTATGAGATGTTCATTCTCTACTATCCACTTATGACTTTTTAGAGTTATTATTTTATCTAACTTGTTAACTTAACCACGAGGAGTGGTAAACTTTGAATTTATGTCAATTCTAGGTGATTGTAATTGTTATGTTATTATGTACTTTTATTTAGACTGATATTATTCTCTTCTTGAAGCATGTTATTTTAAAGATTTTTATGTGCACCTTTCTTCAGGAACAAGTAAGGTATAAGATGTGTAGAACATCTTAATAGTCTAAAAAAATTGAGATAAACTTTTTAACTTGTTATGTGTTAGTTATGCAAGCAAGGAGACATTATCTCACTTATTGCTTTATAAGGTTGTAAAGAGGGTAAAATCCTTAGCCTTTGTATGTTATGTTAATATTGACATTATTTCCACTTAACTATGAATATAATATTATAGGTTAATCTGTGAAATATGATACTAATTATGTTTAGCTAGTGGCAACTTGATACAATCTCGAGATGATTGTATGATTTTTCTTATATGTATGTTATGACGTCTAAATTAATTGAGCATATAGTGTTGCTTTCTATGATTTGTTAGCATAGATTTATGTTCCATTGAACCTTATGCACATTTTCAAGATCTGTAGATCATGAATATTTGAGGGAAGAGTGGTGAATTAGGAAAGTGAGTTTTAAGCGATAGGATGGTATCCTACTTAATCTCACATTGACTTAGTTGTTACTAAGTGGGATCCAACAGACAAACTTGTCGAATCCAAGATTTGACAGATGAAACCTGTCAAATTCAATCATATGGCCATACACAAGCATATTATAGATGGGTATTCCATGATTTTATATACATTAAAAATTTATTAGCATGATTTGATACTATATACTATGTTTGAAATCTATTAAAATCTTTAGATATTCAAAACTTTTGTTTGAATAAGCCTCATCAGGGTGATGATCAATTTTAAGGAAGGAAGATGTCACATCCCAATTTCACCCTATCATTTATAACCTTTAAATCCATGGATTAGTATCATTATTATCTAATTATAATTATTTTGATATTAGTTTTATGACATATACTTGTATGAGATAATGATATTGTTGATTAGTATACATAATGTGACAGTTGTATTTTAAAATTTTATATATTGAGATTTTATATTTGTTAGTTTTGTATCATTAGTTAATATATGATGACTCAAACTATCTACTTGTTATGAGGTGGATACATGATTGATTCTACCTTCAAAGTATAATGAGGGAGAGCATCATCAGAGAAGATGAGCTATATGGAAAAATTAGACGATGATAAAAAAATTTCTAGTGACCCTACACACACGCATAGTAGTTTTTAAAATGTTATATGCATAACATGTTTTAAACATTAGTACGTGGCTATAAAAATCTTATTTGTGATTATTTTTGCATCTAGATATAATTCATAATATATAAAATAAATAAGATTTATTTACTTTTAATTGTGTGAATTTTTGAGAATAAATAAAGAAATAGATGTTTAATTATTATATAGATATGCATTATTATAGATGTAGTTATCTTGTAATAAGAATAAATTAATATCTATTAGTTAAATAAATAATTATCTTTGTAATGATTGTTTTCATAGAATTTGAATTATCTTAGAATTCTAACATTGAGTTAATACAATTTAAATTTAGTTTTGAAAATGCATGTAAAAAATTAATGAAAGTTAAGAAAATAGATATAATTATTTATTGAGTTAACTTAAACTTATGTTGAGATAACATGAAAAATTATGGCGTGGTAAATTAAATAAACAAATTGCATGTTTTAATATGATTAAAAAATGGAAGGTGAGTTAATCTAGAACTATGAAGGTAAGATAACTAAAGATTAATAAAGATAAAATTGAGAGTGTAAATGGCATGCAAAGAGAAGGACGTAGGAGAGGAAGAGGAAGATAATTTTATAAATTCATGAGATATTTTGAAAGAAGATACGAAGAAGTAGCAGGCAAGAGAATTGGAAGAGAGAAATTAGAGGAAAGAAGAGAAAGACGTATTCTTCAGCAAATATCAAGAAGGTTGGTTCCATAATTATTTTCATGTGTGCCAAATGGGGTGATTTATATGTGTAATTATTATATCTAGTCTGAGTCATATTAAATCAAAATTTGTATTTTATATATTATAGCCCTGCGTAGTAATTTTATAGACCATTGTTCCATTCTTTAAGCTTGCATCTTATTCTCTAAAGAGCCTATGTATTGTTTTTCTTTGGCCTATGTCACCCTCTAGTTAGGTTGCATTTCACTTTCTAGAAGCCTACGTATAAATTTTGAAGCATAAATATTAATTTTAGAGGACGGCGTTGTATAATATAATGTTATATTTTATTAAGGTTGTGCTTCACTTTATAACCTTGCATTTTATAAATACATGGATTGCATCTCACTTTTTAAAGATTGTGTCTAACCGTATAACGTTGGCGTCACACTTTGAAGTTTGTGTATTTTTTCATAACCCTGCATTCCAATTTTGTATGGCCTGAATTTACTTATATAGGCCTACATATAAATTGAAAGCCCTGAATATTCTATTATAAGTTGCATCCTATTACACATGGCAGTGTTTATTTTTATTATATGACTACATTTATTTGTATAGGGGCAACATTATAAATTCAGTACAAAATTTTATATTTTTTTATAGGGTCTATGTAATGGTTGTGTAGGCTTGAGAATTTACTTTAAGACCTGTGTATAGGCTACGTCCCCCTATTATGAAGGTGTTTTACTCCTCTGGATGGAAATTACTCATATAAATGAACTTTGTTTGACAATTGGAGAGTCCATGTAGA
Source organism: Torreya grandis (assembly GCA_037957365.1). NCBI lineage: Eukaryota > Viridiplantae > Streptophyta > Pinopsida > Cupressales > Taxaceae > Torreya > Torreya grandis. Next base: position 1,099,386 of record JARHVA010000707.1, on the reverse strand, counting down.
TGGTTGTGACCTGCCTTATAGATTTCCATTGGTTGTGTGTTATATATTTATGATAGTGTTTTCACTTTGTAAAGACTTGTATTACCCCTAGAAGGTTCAACATTCCATTCTTTGAGTTTGTGTCTTATATTCTAATCCTGAGATACTTTATTTTACGCTTGCATTAAATTGTTAAGTTGCATTCATATTATGAAGTGACTACATTTTCCGTATGATAAGGACAACATTCTATATCATAGTATTGGACCAATTCTTTAAATTGAAATGCCCAATTTATTAATAGAATGCCTAGTTTATTAACAGAATTTTGAACATATAAAAATATAACACTGAAGTAATTCATACAAAGTGTTGAGCACAATTATAAAGCACTGAGTATATAAATAAAAGTGGAGTTAGAAAATTAAATGCTGAGTTTATATTTGATAAAATTGAGTATTTATTTGAAACATTGTGTCAAATACATTGAAAAAGCTGAGTCATTCGGTTAAAACATTGAGTCAAATACATTGAAAATGTTGAGTTTAGTAAATATTGATTCATTTGAATAAAAAGTCGAGTCTTGAATTAAATGTTGTCTTTATATAAAGCATTGAATTTTAATGAATTTGCTGAAATTTATTCAAATTAAGATCATGTATATTCCAAAAAATAAAATTGGTAAAAGAAATTATGTTTCTTCTTTAATGAAAGATCAAATGTTCAATGGAACTTTATTTTTGCCTTGGATTTCCATGTTGCAGTTAACACAAGTGTGCAGTTAAAAATGAACGTAATTATATTGAGAACCTAATGAGAGGTATAATATTTTTCTTAGTATTGCCCTTGATCAAGTAATCAATATTGAAATAATCACTTCACTCTGTTCAGAAAGAAATAGTAAAAATATAGCTACAAGAATGGCTAATAAGACAAACTTATAATCTGTTTCATTTAAGAGCTTTACATTATTTTAGTCATACTCTGTAAATGAATACATGTGATACTGCCAAGTAAATATTGATCAAATGTCATTACAAATGATCTTACTCATGCAATTTTGACATGCTTGTTAATAAATATTATGATCATATGACATAAGAATAAGATTATATAAGATGATTGATTCTCAACTTTATTTAGATCCTCTAATCCGTGTCAGATTTATTAGTGAGCTTTACTCAATCAGTGATTTGAGATGTGACTACTTATCCTTATAAGCTATTTGTACATGATGACCGTGATTAGAGTTTTATATAGTTTTGGAATATCACTTTACCTTGTGTAAACAATAGCAAAGATAGATATTTTTTTAGAATGTTACCATACTCCTCTTGGATAAATAATCTATCTTGGATTGATATAATTATATGATCTAAATCTATATTATAGCTTTGCTTAGAATGCTCGTAGAGGCCAGGTAGTATTTATGTAAGCACAGTAGTGTTATGTAGTATGCCAACAAGGTCAAATTTTGTAGCGTCATATAAAGATGAAAATATATATGCAGTATATTTTAGGTCTCAAGATTAGACATTTATAGAATAAAATAGTGCATCGTGATGTGTGCCTAGAGATTATGTTTTCATTTAATTATTATTATGGAGCATAACCAAGGGTATACTCGGGTGGTATAATCTTATACTTGATTATTTATTAATTAAAGTATGAGATTATTTGTTCATGTTTGAGTAAGGTGATTATGCACAACTAACTATGATAGTATGGGATATCATAGAATATTACAGCTTAAAATTATATGCCTAGATGGTACATACTATAGTTGTATGTCTAGAATCTCGCCTACATTGACTGATTAAATGTATGAGTTGGTTATTATTTGAACAATATGTTTTGTAACAGTTAGTAGAACATGTATGCGTGCATACAACCTTGAGAGTGTAAATGAATGTTAAGTAAAATTTTATGTGATTGTATGACTTGCTTCGTTATAAATACTTACTTGAATGAAAGCTTATGAATCCTTGTATTTATGACTACTTGTATGGCTGAATGTGGAAAAACTAGTAGTTATGTTTTAAAACACTAGACTATGATAATATGAGATATTATGGGGTCTAGACATAGATCTTGTCGAAGTAGTTGGAAAACTATAGTTTAAAGTGAATCTTATTCAGATGATATAAACTACAGTCATTATTTCTAGTTTGGGATTAATTTTAATATAAGAGTCAGTGATGCATAGATGAATAAATGTATACTTTGCTTACCTCTTGTTTAGCATATGATGTGATATGATTTCTTGGAAGATGTAATTAGTATGAATCTTGTGGTTAAATAATGTATAGTGAGACATTATATTTTGATATGTATGATTTACATGTCAGTGTGATAGCTTGCAATAGAATAGATTTTCTATGATACACTGTATGTTTACTTTTATGACATCATACACACTTAGGTACTTGCTTGTTCTTTGGATTTTTGTATTGTTCTATCTACCTATCCATGAATGGAGGGTCATTCCTTGATAGGAGATTGTGCGGGGGATTGTTGGTCTGTGATTGCTATAAAAAAGTGTTCGGATGATGCTCTTCCTCCCCACAACAGTACTACTTACTTGGAGACTACTGATGTTAGGATGTGGAGCTAAAAGCTTTAACTGGTGCAAACATGGAGGAGGTTGCTGAGTTCCAGGGAGACCGGCGTCGGCGGAGTGCAGTGCAGAAGGCAACCGACATCGGCAGGTGTGAGCTGAAGACAACCGACATCGGCAGGGGGTCGGCTGACATCGGTCACCTCTAGGCAGACATGGACCGACGTCGGTTGCCTGTGGCAGTTCCAGAACTGTTCGTTGAACCGAGAGTTTGCATGTAAAGGCTAATTATAGTCTTGAGTTACGTGTCTAATTATTGTAATTAAGATATTCTAATTATTGTAAGCATGATATCTATATATAGACTCATGGGTTGTATTGTAAATTGAGTGCTAGAGAGTAAGAGAGCAAAATAAGCTCCTTTTGAGAGAGGAGAGCAATGGTGTGTTCCTCCTAGTGCCATAGTACCAAGGTGGGTGCTGGCTTGGAAAATCAGAAGGGTTCTTCGTATAAGTATGATCTTGGTCAGCAAGTGAGCATGGCTTCTTTTAGAGATCTACAATGGTGAGTAAGGTCTAGTGATTTGCAGGTAGCAGCAGAGAGTAGGAGATCTACTTGATGTACGGTTGTGTACTTGGTGTACTGGCAGCGTTGTTACTGACTAGTGGAGGTGAACATCAATTCTGTATTGGAGTTGATTGTTGGGACCGAGAGAGAGAGGGAAGAAGGTCTTGAGGTGTGGCGAGCCTTTGAGGTGGAAGAAGAAGTGGCATCTTCTTTATTGTATATTCTTCTGAGTGATTATTAATACAATTGTGTATTGTCTCTCATATTCCTGTGTTGTTTCATATTTCTAGTTACTTATTGATTCTGGTTAAATTTTGTGTTTAGTTGCTAATACAAGAAGTAATCATATGTGCTCTAATTGGTGGAGCAAGATCCTGACAAGTGGTATCAGAGCCAGGTTGTAGGTTCAAGAGTTGATACCATCAAGTGGTATCAGAGCTTTTGGTTGGGTTGACTAGCAGGTGGTTTAGATCTGGTAGTATTTGTTGATTACAGGTCACTCACAGGGGTTTCAGATTGAGTGGGAGTATAGCAATGGCAGAAGAAAGTAAGCTACGAATGGAGAAATTGAATATCACGAATGGTCTGATTGATGGAAAGAAAGAGCAGGTAAAGGGAGATTGTTGGTCGATAGAAGATCAGTGTGTAGAAGCAGATGTTGCAGGTGATGTTGCACAGGTTGCTCTGGATAAAGTAGAATCTTTGTTTATAGATTCTTTTGCCTCTTTCCATGCAGCCCAAAATAGAGCATCTTTTCATGGGTATGTCTTTGGAGACTTTGGAGAGATTTATTTAGGGGTTGGTGAGCCTATCAGATTATTGACGAAGGGGAAGTGAAGCTGAAATTGCAGATGGATAACACACAGGTGTTGAAGGAGATCATGCAGGTACCAGTCTTGGAGATGGCTCTAATTTTTTTAGGAAAGTTGGGTGATGGGAGATGCACTGTAACTCTCACAGCGGATGCACTTAAATTAGACGGTGGTAAGAAAGTAGGTATCCTTTATCTATCTACTTATATTACTGATTCACCTTCTATTGCAGATATGTGGCTTTGTAGGCTTGGTCACATATGTAGGAGGGAAATGCATGTTCTTAAGCGAAAGACAAACATCTTTGATAAACTTAAGAACTGGAAGGCCTTGATGTTCATGGAGGAGATGGCAGATAGAGATTAGTTGAAGGGACTGAATTATTCTGAGTAGGGCTGTGATAATTTGAACAACATTTTGATCCATGGAGAGCTCGCGGGTAAAAAGTTATCACTCACAGGCAAACACAGGTACCGGTGTCAGTCATACAGTAATCAACGTCGGCAACAGGAAGATCGACGTCGGTCAGGAAGGAACCGACATCGACAGAAGGGATACTAGTGTCGGCCAGGGAAACGATGTCGACAGTCAGGGTCAGTGTAGGGAACCGACATCGGTCAGTTGCAAACTGAGAGATGGCTGAGATCGGTCACTGGAATGGATGGTGGGCAGACAACAAGCTGTCAAGAAGTATCAAACGCTCATATGGAGGTTAGAAGGGGTAAGTGAACCTCATATTCATTGTTCACCTTCTTTATATTGCTTATTGATGGTCAAGAACCAGGAAGACGTGAAGAGGCAATGCAAGTAGAATCCAGATACAGTGGGCGCTTGGCATGGATGAGGAGTGTGAGTCTTTGGAGAAGAACCAAATAGGTATTTGTTGGTGGAGTTGTCAGCTGTAAGAAAGCACTGAAAGATGGATGGATTCCCAAGATAAAGAAGAGAGTGGATAGATACGTGAGACGGAAGGCCAAGGTATATGGTCTTGAGCAAGCTGCAGGGCAATGGAGGTTTAACTGTTGTATTTGTCTTACCAGGTGGATGATGAGTCGTGACATTATTCAGTTACTGTATGTGGGTGATTTGCTAGCAGATTTATACATACAGGGATTTGCTGAGCTAAGGGTAAGGTTAGTTTAGAGGTGTGTCATGAAGAATTTGGAGCAGTAAAATTCTTTGGCATAAGAGACATGGAGATTTTGTCTCTAGTGGGAGCTGATGTGAAGACGTTGTTAGCGGGGTTCATGATGCAAGATGCAGAATCAGAAAGCACACCAAGGGCTGGACAGTTCAAGTAGAGCTTAGAACGAGTGTTTGAAATCACATGAGGTCTAGTGTAGACCTGAGTTTTCTCAAGTAGTGGGAGTTGTCAGAAAGTTTGGAGCCAATTTGAGAAAGAAGTACTGGAGGGCAGTTCAGTGGATTCTTAGAGGGACCAGCAGCAGGTGCACATGCTATGCAGGGTCAAGTTCTTTTCTACAGGGGTTTGTAGATGCGGATGTGGCAAGAGATTTGGATGATAGGTAGAGCATCACAAGGTGTGTGGTGGTTGGTCTTCAAGATTAAGCTTGAAGAGGGATACAAGCCAGGAAATAAAATTAGATGGTGTACAGGTACAGGTACAGTTGCAGCTATTTATCTCCAAGTGGGAGATTGTTAGGATGTGGAGCTAAAAGCTTCAACTGATGCAAACATGGAGGAGGTTGCTGAGTTTTAGGGAGACCGGCATCGGTAGAGTGCAGTGCAGAAGGCAACTGACATCGGCAGGTGTGAGCTGAAGACAACCGGCATCGGCAGGGGGTCAGCCGATGTCGGTCACCTCCAAGCAGACAGGGACCGACGTCAGTCGCCTGTGGTAGTTCTAAAACTGTTCGTTGCACGGACAGTTAATTCGTTGAACTGAGAGTTTGCATGTAAAGGCTAATTATAGTCTTGAGTTGCATGTCTAATTATTGTAATTAAGATAGTCTAATTATTGTAAGCATGAGATCTATATATAGACTCATGGGTTGTATTGTAAACTGAGTGTTAGAGAGTAAGAGAGCAAAATAAGCTCCTTCTGAGAGAGGAGAACAATGGTGTGTTCCTCCTAGTGCTACAGTACCAAGGTGGGTGCTGGCTTGGAGAATCAGAAGGGTTCTTCGTATATGTATGATCTTGGTCAGCAGGTGAGCATGGCTTCTTTTGGAGATCTACAATGGTGAGTAAGGTCTAGTGATTTGCAGGTAGTAGCAGAGAGCAGGAGATCTACTTGGAGTACAGTTGTGTACTTGGTGTACTGGCAGTATTGTTACTGACTGGTGGAGGTGAACATCAATTCTGTATTGGAGTTGATTTTTGGAACCGAGAGAGAGAGGGAAGAAGGTCTTGAGGTGTGGTGAGCTTTTGAGGTGGAACAAGAAGTGGCATCTTCTTTATTGTATATTCTTCTGAGTGATTATTAATACAATTGTGTATTGTCTCTCATATTCCTGTGTTGTTTCATATTTCTAGTTACTTATTGATTCTGGTTAAATTATGTGTTTAGTTGCTAATACAAGAAGTAATCATATGTGCTCTAATTGGTGGAGCAAGATCCTGACAACTGACTTGATATTCAAAGATACATGAGTTGGTTTGACTCTAGCTTCGGAGGGCTTAGTATCTATTTATTCTATTAAATTTGAATGCCTAATAGAAATGTAATTATATTTTATTTGTATATACTTGAGCAACAATTATTGTATTAGTGGACCAGCTGTGACTGAGTCCTAGTGTATTTGTTTTCCTTAAAATTGTTATATATTATATTGCATTGAGTATTGAAATTTTGAAACCATTATTATTATAAATTATTGATTATGATTGGCTAAAGTTATTTAGTATAACTATGGATGAGTGAATGAATGTTAAGTAATTAGTTTTTTTTTTAATATTTCATTATTCTAAGTACAACTTGACAAGGTGTTTCAATTTCAAAAACTATAAATTGAGAGAAAAAAAAGCTACACATATCAAAGGTGAAGCCTAGAACCAAATGTCAAATCAAATCTTTCATAATTAAGACAATATCACTCTATCTTGATCTCTCTTCATTTCCTTTGTGCCAAAAGAGTGTATTAGACTGCATGTAGCAACATAATCACTTCTAGAGAGGAGGAGGCTCAAAACCCTCACTTGAGTTACTCCATTCACACACTCATAGAACTATATGGAGGACTAATTATGCGTGTGCAAAGTATGTAGTTTGAAACATTGTCTGGGTTGTTGTCTAACTCAATTATGTTTTGTTTATTTCTAGAGTGTCAAGCTAGGTCAAGGATATTTTTATATTCTACACATTTTGATTGATAGATTAGTGAATTAAATGTACATGCATAAGAGGAAGGTTATAGTGCATAAGTGATATAAAAATAAACCTACAAAACCTTAGTAAGGTAGACATGGTCACATGTAGACAAACATGTTAAGTTGTGGAGCTAAAAGCTTCAACTATGCAGACATGGAGAAGGTTGCTGAAGTTTCAGAGACACCGGTGTCAGCAGTATAATCGAGAGACACTGGCGTCGGCAGTATAACCGACATTGGTCATGATGAATGCAGAAGGCAACCGGCATCGACAGGAAGTCGGTCGATGTCGGTCAGCACCAGTCAGACAGGGACCGACGTCGGTCGCCTGTGTGTTCCAAAACTGTTCGTTGCATGAATAGTTAGTTTGTTGAACTGATTGTTTACATGTAAAGGCTACTTTAAGTCTTGAGCTGCGTGTCTAAATTAAGAGTCTAAGTTATAGTTAAGTCTGGGATCTATTTATAGACCCATTGGCATGTATTGTAATTATGAGCTAAAAAGGAAGGCAAGGAAGATCCTTCCATTGTAAGATCATTGCGTTGTAGGTTGTTGCAAGCTCATAGGAGATCTACATGTGTAAGTATGGTCTGTTGAATTGCAGGTTGCAGGTTCATAGGAGATCTACTTGAAGTACTTTAGAGTGCTTGGTACTGGCAGGGTTATTACTGACTGGTTGGAGAGGTGAACACCAATTCTGTGTGTGAGTTGTGTGTTGGGACCGTTTTTGGTAGGAGAGTGAACTTTTGAAGAAGAATTACTGTACACTTGAGGTGTGGCAAGCCTTTGGAAGGTGGGAGAAGAAGTGGCATCTTCTTTATTGTATTCTTTTCTGTACGAGTATTAATACAAGATAGTGTATTGTCTCTCATATTCTGTGCTATTTGTGAATTCTAGTCACTTGTACTTTTGGATAATTCCGCATGTTTAATTTCTTGTATTTGGTAATCATATTGTGCTCTTTCTGAGGAGCAAGATCCTAACAAGTGGGATCAGAATAGGTGTGTTGTTCTTAGATTCCCCAACAACTGGTATCAGAGCTTTTGGTTGGGATACTAACAGGTTGTATTAGATCTGGTTAGTGTGTGTTGATTACAGGTTACTCACAGGGGTTTCTGTTTGAGTGGGAGTAGAGCAATGACAGAAGAAAGTAAGCTACAAATGGAGAAGTTTAATGGCAAGAACTATCAATTATGGAGGATGCAGATTGAAGATTATCTGTATTAGAAAGATTTGTACTTACCGTTGGGTGGGGTTGATTGCAAGCTCTGGGATATGAAGGATGAAGAATGAGAAGTTCTTGATCGGAAGGCTCTAGGATCTATAAGGTTGAGTCTTGCATCGTCTGTGATTTTCAACTTATCACACGCTAAGACAACGGTAGAGTTGATGGAATCTTTGGCAAATTTATATGAAAAACCCTCAGCGTCAAATAAGGTATTTCTTATGAAGCAATTATTTAATTTGCAAATGTTGGAAGGTGGATCTATACATAGTCATCTTAGTGATTTCCATGGTTTGGTAAACCAGTTAAATTCAATCAATATTGTTTTTGATGATGAAATTAAAGCTCTCTTAATCTTATGCTCATTACCTGAAAGTTGAGAGAGTTTGGTAATAGCAGTTAGCAATACTGTGTCTGTTTCAAAAATCTTAAAAGTGGATGATGTTGTGAGTGTAATCTTGAATGAAGAGATTCGCAGGAAAAGCATAGGTGAATCATCAGGAAATGCTTTGAGTGTGGAAAGTAGGGGAAGGCAAAGAGAGAAGATAGAGCATGGGAGATCAAGGTCAAAGATAGGCAGGAGATCCAAGTCCAGGTATGGCAGAATAACCTGCTGAAAATGTGGAAAGCAAGGGCACTTAAAGAGAGATTGTTGGTCGGGTGAAGATCAGCATGAAGGACATGAAGAAGAAGCAGATATTGCAAATTTTGTTGCATATGATGCTCTGGTATGTTCTTTGGATAAATTAGAATCTTGGGTTTTAGATTCTGGTGCCTCTTTTCATGCATCCCCAAATAAGAAATTTTTTCATGAGTATGTCTAGGGAGACTTTGGAAAAATTTGTTTAGGGGATGGTAAGCCTTGTCAGATGGTTGGCAAAGGGAAAGTGAAGCTGAAATTGCAGACAGGTAACACATGGGTGTTGAAGGAGGTCATGCATGTCCCAGTTCTGGAGCAGAATTTGATTTTTGTAAGAAGTTTGGGTGATGAGGGTTGCACAGTAACTCTCACAGCGGACTCTTGGAAGGTTACCAAGGGTGCACTTGTTGTAGCAAGAGGTAAGAAAGTAGGTACGTTTTATCTATCTACTTGTATTACTGATTCTCTTTCTGGGTTATCTACTTCAGTTGTAGATTCGAAGATGTGGCTTAATAGGCTTGGTCACATGAATAAGAAGGAGATGCATGTTCTTGAGTCAAAGGTTTGAAAGGCATGGATTGAGATTTCTGTATGCAGAAGAAGAAGGTAACATTTCTTGAAGAATCCGATGTTCGTGACAAGAGCAGGAAAGCCTTAGTTTTCAAGGAGAAGGTGATGGACAGAGATCAGCAGAAGAGGCTAAAGAATTCTGAGCAGAGCAAGGGTGATTTAGACAGGGTTTTGATCCAAAAGGAGCTCACGGGTAGAAGTCAGTTCTCACAAGAAAAACACAGAGACCGACGTCAGTTAGAAAATTGATGTCGACATCCAGACATGGATCGATGTCGGCTATGTGCAGCCCGATGTCGGTGACTCAGGGACAGATAAACACCGGCGTCGGCCAGGGGGAACCGACATCGGTGATGAGGCAGTCGCATGGAACCGACGTTGGTCGGGTGCAGACTGAGATGTGATCGGCATCGGTCACTGAGACAGATTTTGGGTGGACAACAAGCTGTCAAGGAGTCTCAAGCGCCCATATGGAGGACTTAAAGGGTAAGTAAGCCTCAAATTCGTCATTTCCCTTCTTTAAACTACTTGTTGCTCACTGATGGTAAAGAACCAGGAAGTTGTTAAAGAAGCAGAGCAGGTAGATCCAGAAAATAGTGGGAACTTGGCATGGATGAAGGATGTGATTCCTTGGAAAAAGACCAAATGGGAGTTTTTGGTGGAGTTGCCAGCTAGAAATAAGCACTGAGAGACGAATGGATGTTCAGGATGAAGAAGAGCGGAAATGGACATGTGAGACAGAAGGCTAGGGTATATGGTCTTGAGTAAGCTGTAGGACAATGAAGGTTTGATCATTGTGTTTCTCTTTACTAGGTTGGATAATATTAGCTACATTATCCTATTACTGTATGATGTGCTTATTGCAGGGTTACATATACAGGGAGTTGTTGAACTAAGGGTAAAGCTAGTTCAGAAGTATGTCATGAGGAATCTGGGAGCAGCAAGATTCTTTGGCATGAGTGTGTTCTAGGGACATGGAAGGTCACAGGTTGACTTTGTTTCAGTATGATTGTGTGAGACCGGTTAGCACGCCGATGGTTGGACAGTAATATGAACAGTGTCTTGATTCACATAATGAGGTTAAGTGCATGGTATGTACTAGACCTAAGTTTTCCCAAGCAGTGGGAGTTATCACAAGTTTGGAGCCAATCCGGGAAAGAAACATTGGAGGGCAGTTCAGTGGATTCTTAGAGGGACCAGCAGTAGGTGCACATGCTATGCAGAGTCAAGTTATTTTCTACATGGGTTTGTAGATGTGGATGTGGCAGGTGATTTGGATGACAGGTGTTGCACCACAGGATTTGTGGTGGTTGGTCTTCAAGAATGATCTTGAAGAGGGATACAAAGCCAAGGGAACAAACTAGATGATGTACAGGTACAGGTATAGTTGCAGCTATTTATCTCCAAGTGGGAGATTGTTAGGTTGTGGAGCTAAAATCTTCAACTATGCAGACATGGAGGAGGTTTCTGAAGTTCTAGAGACATCGACGTCGGCAGTATAACCAACGTCGGTCATGATGAATGTAGAAGGCAACCGGCATCGGTAGGAAGTCAGCCGACGTCGGTCAGCACCAGTCAGACAGGGACCGACGTCGATCGCCTGTGTGTTCTAGAACTGTTCGTTGCATGAACAGTTAGTTTGTTGAACTGATTGTTTGCATGTAAAAGCTACTTTGAGTCTTGAGCTGCGTGTCTAAATTAAGAGTCTAAGTTATAGTTAAGTCTGGGATCTATTTATAGACCCATTGGCATGTATTGTAATTATGAGCTAAAAAGGAAGGCAAGGAAGATCCTTCCATTGTAAGATCATTGAGTTGCAGGTTGTTGCAAGCTCATAGGAGATCTACATGTGTAAGTATGGTCTGTTGAATTGCAGGTTGCAGGTTCATGGGAGATCTACTTGAAGTACTTTAGAGTGCTTGGTACTGGCAGGGTTATTACTGACTGGTTGGAGAGGTGAACACCAATTCTGTGTGTGAGTTGTATGTTGGGACCGTTTTTGGTAGGAGAGTGAACTTTTGAAGAAGAATTACTGTACACTTGAGGTGTGGGAAGCCTCTGGAAGGTGGGAGAAGAAGTGGCATCTTTTTTATTGTATTCTTTTCTGTACGAGTATTAATACAAGATAGTGTATTGTCTCTCATATTATGTGCTATTTGTGAATTCTAGTCACTTGTACTTCTGGATAATTTCGCATGTTTAATTGCTTATATTTGGTAATCATATTGTGCTCTTTCTGAGGAGCAAGATCCTAACAAGTGGGATCAGAACAGGTGTGTTGTTCTTGGATTCCCCAACAAAACATGGCCCATATGGTACTACCATGGCAAGGTCTGTATAGGATGCAATGCACAATGCATGAGTTTGTCAAAGAGCATAGTAAAGTGTTCATATTACAAAAGTAGGTTACATATATAGTCACTACAATCAGTTTATAGTCTCATATTTCCAAAATAGAAAATAAATTTGATCGTTCCTTATTCATTTATCATTTACATACTTATTCTAGTTTCATTGTGGCACTTAGACTTGTTTCTCTTCATAGCTTGTTAGATAGATTTGATTTCTATACTTTCATTTAGGGATGCATAGATCTCTTTAATTGAAATTAATTTATTCCTTATTTTGTATAGATCCAAAGTTAGGTTAATTTTTTATAAATATATGGGAGTCTTGGACTTGCTTGATGTCTATCGAAAAGACACTACACTATGTGACAAATAAATAGTTTGAGCTATAGAATGAAATGAAGCTTGACTTCTTTTCTAAAGGAATTATATATCTGTGGGTACTCCTTATGGGAGAGGTACATATAACATAGGCGTTAGGAACTAAAAATCTTATTATATTGTGTGATTTTGTCAAGGTTGTGGTGTCTTTTATATCTGAGAAATTTGGGAAGTGTGAGAATCCATCAAGACTTAGCTCATGTGGAATGGAGATAGATTTAGCGATGGACTTTCTATCAATCAACATTCATTGTGGTGGTTTCTAGCTAATAATTCTTGTGATCTCCCCTTTGAAAAAATGCATTGGGTCCATGCTCTCAATATTTTCAAATGAGGCATGTATATTGATCAAGATATATACTCTAGAACATGTTGGGCTTGGTTATCTTGGCTTGAGGCAAAATCCAAAGTTCTTCAAAACAATGACCAGGGGTCCTAAGAGTTTTTTGATGATGTTCTCACATAAATGTTGCATAAAATTGTAGTGATTTTTGCTCAACCCTGATGGAAGGATTAGAGGTGATATGTTGAAACTGCCATCTTCAATTATACTCCTAGCAAAGGGTATGAATGGCTCTTGCATTGGCTACCCATAATTCAACGGATCAATGAGTGATGGTCTCTCCACCTTGATGTTTGCACTTGGGGTAGGAGGGTTTAAACCATTTGGACTTATATTCTTGAGCCAAATCTTGTTCGTTTGCTTGGTGTTTGTTTCATTAGGGATTACCCTTAGGGCAATGCCTTATGCATTTAGGCAATCTTGAGTGTCCTTTTTGCAACCAAACCAAGACCATTAAGCATTTTTTTTGTTTTTGTGTTATAACTTGGTTGACCTGAACATTGGTTCATTATTTTTCAAACCCTTTTGGCCATATCATTTCATTTGGTAGAATATTCTCCTTGGGGATTTGCCCATGCTTCTTCAAAAATTCACAAAGATTTGGCATGTTTTTTTTTTTTTTTTTTTTTTTTAATTTAGAAAAAAAGAAATTATATTGTATTTCTTAATTTATAGTTAACAAGGAAATCTCCACTTATAATAAGGTTACAACGATATCAAATATGTTTACATAGATTAATGTGTATGCCAACAAGGTGGCACTAACGCTAACCCATCTCTATAATTTGTTGGATCATTAGAGCAATGCTCCTTGCACAATTGTTTGTGTGCCCCCTCTTCGAATCTAAGGGACAAAACTCTATAGAGGGTCATTGTTGAATACGCTCTTGTTGTTACTCTCATAACCAAATTATTGGTGTTCATTTCGAAGTCACTTATCTCCTTCAATGTAACGTGGTAATTGGGATCCTCCTTCCTACCATGAAAATTTCTTGCACTTGAACTTAGCTCTCTCTCCTTGCAAGACTTCTCTAGATGGCATGCAAACATATCCTCATGATAATACAAAGTTAGTAAATTAAAAAAACAATGCTAACACAAGGTGGGGGCCCATACCTAAGGGTGATGACCTATCATAGATTAGTTGGGGCAAATTAGATATCTGAAATCAATCTCCTACTACTAGCTTCCTTATATTACTTAATTTCTTCTTGATTTTATAACATTTTACTAAATATACAATTGATCCTATTAATTACCCAAACTTAACTCTTTTTATACTTTCTTAATCCTATTAACCTAATTTGATAGATTTAAGGACATGATCCCATACTTACTAGTTATCTTATTTTTATGTTGCATAACATTGCTCTTAAATAGATATCATAGAATAGAAGGCCATTAACAATTAAAAAATATAAAATTAACAAATCAAAAAATATATTTAAATATATTAATAAATAAAGATTTATTACGATTACACAATAGGTATTAATAAAAACAAGGTTTATTTTTATGGTATTGAGAAAATTAATTATTATTATTATTTAAACGGCATTCAATAAAAAAAAAGTTTCAGATTTCAAAACGCTAAAAAAGTTCTGGATTTCAAACGGAATTCAATAAAAAAAGGCAATGTGGTTTTTCTTCCCAACGGTCAGCAACTGCCCAACTTTCACAGCCCGTGGACATGAAAAGAGCAGCACGAGCATGGCCATGGCTGATGTTGAGGGCGAGGGTGAGTTTTGATGATTGAATGACAGTCACATCTCTCTCCTCCTTCCACCCATTTCGAGCTATCTTCTGTTTCATCCACACAATAGACATTGTTAACAACTTAAATTCTGCAGGTGCTCCCTATCCCTGCTTGCTGGGTCCCTCAAATGGCCAAACACCCAAACCACCAGAGGTATCCCCTTCTCTGTAATCTGTATCCTTTCTTTGTTATTTCAGACTACATCTTTCAATTACTGGATAAATTAGCTGTAAGTTTACAATTTTTTCTTCCTGAAAATTGGACCATAATTCTTAATTTTCATAAGAGGAGTTGAAGGATTTCTTCAGGATTGACCAAGAATGGTGGTGAAAATCTAATGTTTAGTTTTGTCCTCTAACAGGATGCAAGGAATACTCGGTCAAAAAAATGGCGATTCCTGGAGCAAGCAGCCTCGTGCCCTAAAAGATGGAAACTGGGTTTGTGACGATTCCCAGTGTAATAATGTCAACTATCCGCGAAGAACAGAGGTAGTGTAGTCTACCCGAAGGCTAATACATTTATCTGCACTGAGGCTTCAAAAACTTATATGATTCATGAATGACCCTTTGTGAAACTTTCTCTCATGCAGTGCCATAAATGCAAGAAGAAGAGGGGTCCTGCTGGTGATGCAGTGGTTAGAGCTTACTTGGAGTCATTAAATGCTAGCAGGAGAGAGTTTCTTAAACAATCAGCAATGGGGTGCCCTGTGGTAAGACGTTGAAAGCATCTGTAAATTTTCTTCACCAGCATGAATTGTTCAATTTCAAAGTTTTTGAATGGAAATTGACTGTCTATTTCTATTTCTAATGGGCATCCCTGTTATAGGTCAGAAGCAGAGAACATATAGCTATGGTCAGGGGCATGTTTCCACACAATGCCTTCGAAATTGCACATCAAAAACATTTACCCATTGTTCCAAATTTCACCAGTGATTTTAATCCATGGATGAGGACAGGCTTTGAACAGATATCGCCCTTTAGACTTCAGTATGTTGGAGATAATAGAGGCGTTCCTGGATGCAGATTTATGCCAAGGTATGTGAGGGCTCTGCTTATAATATTTCTTATTAAAAAGAAATTCCAGGAGGAATGAAGAGAGTTGTGTCTGAGTTTTCAGACCTTGAGACCATTTTGTAGTTATATGCCAAGGTTATGATTAAGGTCATGTCAGTTCTTAGGTCACAGCCAGGTCACAAGCCAATTTGTTGTATGAAACCCTTTTTTTTTTGGTAGGGGATTCTTTTCTTTATTTACAATAAAATTTGTTAAAAGTTTTGTATTTTTTATTTTTTGATATACTTGAAGGCATTATATGGAGTCACTGAATTACATAGAATGTCAGCGTCTCTGTTTATATTTCGGAAATAAATATATTCAGTAAGCATGCATCTACAATATTGAGTAAGCATATATCTACAACACTGAATAAGTATACATTTAATTCAGTGAGCTTCTTTGGCTAAGCAGTCATGAGTAAAAGACATCCATACCATCAAAATCACTGAAAGCACGATCCTGATCTTCACTGCTTAACTCTCCGTGTCAACTATCTAAAGGGACTTGTACCTTAATGAATGATAACCAAATTTGAATGTAATCCAAACTTCTTCAATCCATCTACATCCAAAGTTTGAAACCCTGCAAATGAAATCATTTCCATAACCCAATGATCTTTATACGGGGAATGTTTGGTAGTTTATCAGTGCACTTGTTTTGAACATGATTTACTAATTAATCCAACATCTTGGGAATGGATTTTTTAGGTCACGGCCAAGCCTCAAGCCAATTTAGTGTATGAAACCCTTTTTCTAGGTGGATTCCTTTCTTAATTTACAATAAAAATTGTTAAAATTCTGAACTTTTATGTTATGACCTTATAACCAAATTCAAATGTAATTAAAACTTTGTCAATCCATCTACACCCAAAGTTTGGAAACCTGCAAGTGAAAGCATTTCCAAAACCCAAAGTTCTGTACTTTTTTGTTATGACCTTATAACCAAATTTGAATGTAATCTTAACTTTGTCAATCTATCTACAGCCAAAGTTTGGAACCCTGCAACTGAAAGCATTTCCATGACCAATGATCTTTATACAGGAAATGTTTGGTAGTCTACCAGTGCACTTGTTTTGAAAATGATTTATTAATTAATCCAATAACTTGGGAATAAAATTATTTTCAGAAACAATAGCGTCTCAGTATTGAATTCACTTAGATTTGATTCGGCCATGATCACAGGGCTGCAAGTGAAACAGAGGGAAAGCATCTTGCTGAGCATTTGGTAGCCTCATTCACAACATCTGCGGATCCATTCAATGATGCTGGTGAGTGTCTTGCATCGGCAGCAGTATGGCTTCAAAATATGAAATCAAGAGGACAGACTGCAGAGTGCCATATACCCACATCATTTGTGGCAACAGAATCTGCCACAGTTGGAGGAATCCCTTTTGCAGGTCCGAGGGGAACTATTAATATGCAATCGCCTGCAGAAATAGGTAACTTCACACCCCCAAGAAATTCACCAGAAGTTCAACAGACTCATGTGAGGTGCGAAGATTTCTCATACCATTCCCATGACTTTTTGAAAGGAAATCCATGGTCTCTTCCAGAAGTTCTATAGCTAGATCTTTCAAAGTGTTCAGAAAGAAATTTGTGCCATATGGATTGCAGTTTGCTGAATTGGGTAAAATGAGTAAGGCTTCAAACTCTTTAGTTGAATTGAATTTGCGTGTATCAAACCCTGTTTGAAGATTCAGAGGCTGAGATGACATGCCTGAAAACATTGTAAAGTGTGGGTAAAAATGAAGGCCAATCCATTTCATATTTTCTATGCAGAATGGTCAAAGCCATATGTTATTGGGAAATATTGCAATCGAAGTGAATAAAACAATTTTGAATGATGTACAATGTGTTTTACAAGCAATAAGAATACACATTCTGTACTTAATTGCCTAGTTCTGTTCAGCTTTATGGAACAATACTCTTTAACTGATTTTTTTAATTTTTAATTTTTAATTTTTTTTTAGGGTTCCTCTGTGAATAAGAGTTGATGAACCATCCAAGTTAGTATAGCTTTTGTAGTAATTTTTATATATTTTTAATTCCAAAAAATATTATTATAAAATATAAAAAGGTGATTGGTTGATATTTACGAATTAAAATAATTTTAAAAAATATTTAAAATTACAATTTTTTATATTAATAAAATATTATAATTTTAAAATAATTTATTATATTTCTTAATTAATTAGGTAGAATGCATTTTAATTATATTTTTTTTAATATTATGTGACAAAACAATTTATAAACTTAAATAGAATGGATTTCATTTATCATATTTCTTAACCAATTAAATAAAATGAATTTCAATTATATATTTTTAGAACATCAAAATAATTTATAAAATTAAATAGAATGAATTTCAATTTTATTTCTGAAGATATCATCTAACAAAACAATTCAAATATTTTGATATTAAAATTTTTAATTAGTTATTTAAATATAAGTGTAGACACCAAAATCGTGTCTACTCCTTGGTCGACTCCCCCTTGGTCCCCTTCGTCCTGTTCCACTTCTAACCATGCCTAACCTATGTCTTATTAATTTAAAATAATCATCTATTTTAAATTAATAATTCTCTCTTTCTCTATGACACCTCACCCCTCCTAGGATACCTCTCCTTGGATGCCCTCCACTACCCCATGCCAAGTCTTAAATGACTTAAGACCCCATTTCATTCTCCCACTCATCCTCACGCTCATTAACCACCTTCGACCATTTTTTACCACGACCAACTGACCTCGGCAGAAGGAAGAACGGACAAAAGGCTATTTTAAGCCCTTTTTCCTATTCTTTGGCTATCGACGTCGGTCAGTAGTCGGTCGACGTCGGTGGTATTGCCGGCGTCGGTTGCCTTCAAAACTGCGTTCTGCGTCCAGAATACGGATCGGCCAATCTTCAATTTTTTCCCATCTTTTCAATCCTCCAATCTTCTGATCTGCTTGACCCGGAATCAGACCTCTCTCTCTCTCAGGGACACACCAAGCATCACAGGTTACAGGAGCTCACATTGCAAAAAGTCTTCTGCATCAACAACCATTCTGCTACACTCTTTCTTCAGCAAGCCACAGGTAAGTATTTCTTCTGTGTTTTCATTTCAATTATTTAGACTATGTTAGTAATTAGTTTTCTAGTTACTGCTTCTT
Source organism: Torreya grandis (assembly GCA_037957365.1). NCBI lineage: Eukaryota > Viridiplantae > Streptophyta > Pinopsida > Cupressales > Taxaceae > Torreya > Torreya grandis. The sequence continues at coordinate 1,080,675 of JARHVA010000707.1, read as the reverse complement.
CTTAACATCATCAACCAGACTGTCAACCAGATCACAACCCAACCTGTTCTCCGGGAGCCTTCTCTCACCCTTATCTCCTTGTTGCCTCTGTCTTCTACCTGCCCCCTTTTTCAGACCATACTCTCTGCCCTGCAACCCTGCATAGAGCATCCAAATAGACCCAGACCCCTTCCAGACCATCCTGTATGACCATAAAATCCGTCCAGACCCTGTCCAAGGTCGCTGCCCTGACTGACATCGACCATTGCCCCTACCGACGTCGGTAGACTAACCAATGTCGGCGACCTTGACCTACCGACGTCGGCAGACTAACCGACGTCGGCGACTGTGGCAGACCGACAACAGATAGCAGGTACGCATTATCTGATTTCTTCTTTGCTTGTCATTTGTCATTTCTTTATTTTCGACACTTTTACTTATTAACAGTGAACTGTCATCCCACAAAGAAGTCTTTGCACTTTCGGGACTGAGCTTTTGCTTGGCAGCCACCTTATATCCATCTAACAATCTCCTTGTTTAAGTCTCTTTCTTCTGCAGGTGTCATCCTCCACAACCAAAGAGGAGTTCTCACAACGTCTGAATAACGGTGCGCATACCTCATCTGGATAACATCTAACCCTAGACCATTTCCTTTAGTTTCTTATTCCTTTTGAATGTGAAAGTGAAAACTTGATAGAAACATTCTGGCACGCTCGGTGGGACCTTAAGAATTTTCCTTGGGTTCATACTTTTTTCTTCTAAGCAAACTTTTCATATATGTGCATTAGGTCTCTTTTTGCATCTCTCTTTCTTCTATCTCTTCCAAAAGACACCATTAGCAAAGTTAAAAAGAACTCTTCTTTCTTTCTTGCATCTTAGACTAGTCAAAGTCATACTCTTCAACCTCTTCTCCACTTGTTTGCATACGAACACACATTTCAATTTGGGCTTAAAATACATTACATTTCATTTCTTCCTGAATGCATACTTAGTCCACACATCTAGTAATTAAAATCGCATCATGAATAAAGCGTAGTCCACTTATGTTACACATCCAAACCATTTGCATAAAATCAAACATATTATCTTACCTGAGACAAGGTCCGACTAGGATTTCATCACCTAGCAGATACCTTACCCATTCCTGCAATTCCACTTGGACTTCACTACCAAGGGGCAAGCCCACTCTGTTCTCTGGCAGAGGATAATCTCTATGGGAAGTATATACTGGCTAAGCGAGACCAGCTTATCACTGGGCTCGTGAAGTGAGGGGAGCTTGCTTCTTAGCACCAGGCCATGTACGAAACCTAACACAGACTCTTGAGCACCGAAACTAACATGAAACCAGCCTTAGACTATCTCTTCTAGGACCCGTTCTACAAGCCAACTTTCCAAACACACTCTAAGTCATAAGCCAACATGATTCCAAAAGTTTATTCTTAAGATTTAATGCTTAGGGTCTGTCTGTCTCCATCTTCTTTTCTATCTTTATTTGGTTTTTTGAGCTAGTGAGGACGTTTTCTTCTTTCCAAAAACTTTTAAATTTTTTAAGTTTCTGAAAAACACAGTAACTGACATCAGTTTTACCACCGACGTCGACAACCTTTCTTCGCCGGCATCGGTTATCTAACTGACATCGACAACCTGTTATCACCAACATCTGTTTTTAAACCGACGTCGATCACTGTCAAAATTTTTCTTCTCAAAACAGCAAGCTTAAAACCCAGCTTTCTTGCTGTCCAACATCTATTCTGATTTTCTGAGACTGAAAAATATAGTTTTTGGAACCTGAACCTCTTGCCTTGAATGGTTTTGACACATAGTCAAACCAAGACTTTTGTTAACCACGCGAGGCAACAGCCGCTTTCATCTTTGCCTTCCATGACTAGTCATTTAATGGAGTATCATTCAGAGACCGAATGAACTCCTGCTCGACCAACCCCGACCCAACCATCTATTGTCCTCGAAGGGGACCAAAACTTTGAAAGGTTCCTTGACCTCAATGTCAAGGCCCTTCAACATTATCTTGCAAGAAGGCAAACGCGAGACTCTTTAGGCAACCTAATTTATGGGATGCCAACCTCCTTAACTGAAGCGGCAACGATATCGACAGCGTCTGTTACTCAACCCATTACCACTCCGGCCTTTTCTTCGACCATCAACCCAACCACGACTAATCTTCAAAGTGTGGCTCCTCCTTCTATCTCTGGGCCCACTTCCATCGGGGTTTCAGCCCCCATCAACCGCAGACTATTCAACAAAATTCTACCCCTTTCTAAAATCTAGTTGTCTCCATCCCGCCTACTCTTGCCCCCATCAACACAAGAGTAACTACCTACCCTTCAACAAGTGCTACCACCCCTCAACCACCTTTGACGGCCCCTATTCAATTTGTGCCCTCTAACTCCATGGCACAACCACCCCTGGCTTCCACATCTATCCCGATGACTAGTTATCAACATGTTGCGCCTATACAAGCGCAACCGACTACGTCATACGCCTCTTCTAGCACCTTTCAAGCGCCTTACAACTTAGGGGGTGCCCCATCTGCCAATCCGTCAACCGATCTCATCAAAATGCTGATGGACAAAATGTCTAATCTTGAGGCTTTCATTTCTGGTTCAAACAATGTCCTTTCATATGATCAAATTTGTAACGAACCCATCCATCCCTCCGTTCCAATCCGACCGTATCTCAGTCAGTGGGAGCTTCCTAAGTTTACTCGCTTCCAGAGTAAGGAAGACCCACAACAGCATCTGTGAGCATTCAGACATGCTTGTTACCTAATAGCACATGATGATGCATTACTACTACGCATATTTCTCATGTCGCTTTCTAGTGCTGCCCTCGACTGGTACAGCTCTCTCACCAGTCACTCTATCTTTTCATTCACCCAGCTAGCCCAACTTTTTTTTGACCATTTTTCTATCAATATCACCAAAAAAGTCTCAATCACAGACTTCTACTCTATCAGGCAGTTTGACGACGAATCTATAATCAATTTTGTTGCCCGTTGGAGAAGCTTAATCAACCAACTCTCTTTCCCTTTACCTCAACCCGAGCTCATTGAGCTCTTCTCCCGAGCATGTGCCAAGCACATCTCATCCACCTTGCGGGTTCAAATATTTCACACTTTTGACGAAGCTTTCACCATGGCCCGAAAGCTTGAACTCTGCGCTATTGAAGAAAATAGGGTTAAATTGTGTAATACCAACGCAAAAACTGATGACCCTTCTTCTTCCAGACCTTCTCCTTCCCACTCCAAGTCCAAAGGAGTGGCCAACACTGTGGTCGTTAGATCACCATCCTCGACAATGACCAACCAATCTCAACTTTCAACATCACAAAGCATCACAAAACAATTCCAACAACGCTATATACAGCGTCAATACACTCCAATTGGAGAGTCATACGCTTCCGTGTTGTAAAAACTCGTCAAGTAGGGGGTCCTCAATCTCCCTCCAATCCGACCACCTCAATTCAACCCTTCAAAAGCCATCCCTACATGGTATAGGGAAAATGACTTCTATCACTATCACCGTGTCCAAGGCCAAGACATAAACAACTGTTGAACTTTCAAGAACATTGTCTAAGACATGATAGATAAGGGAGATCTTGTTTTGGATAACCCGAATGTGCCACCCAATCAAAACATCGACATCTTCAAACAACCCTTTTCTAACCATCCTCTTAGCTGAAACAATGTCCAAACCATGATCGATAGCTCCTACAAGCATCATATACGCACGGTCAACACGGTCTCGCCTCTTATGTCTAACCAACCTCTCTCACAGGTAGAAGAGTCTTCTTCTCCTATTAGTTCTCCATCGACCTCTCTTATATTGGAGGACGCTTCGACCATACCAATGCCATTAGCCTCACCTTCATCCTTCCTCCTACCAATGGGGGACCATACCCTTCCTACTCCTCAACCACAAGTAGAAGGCACCATCATCCCTGCCCTCTACCCTCTTGAGGAGTCACATTCTCCAATTTCTTCTCCACCAAGAGAAGATCCTGTCTCTTCACCCACTTCGACTGAGAAAGATCCATTGATAGTTTTCTCTTGCCTTTTGCCTGAGATCGCTACATCTCACTCACCCCCGTCCATATCTGAACCCAAACCCGCGCAAGCGTCCACCATGCCAAAAGAGATTAAATCTCTTTGTGTTTGCCCCATATCTAATCTTGCCTCACACAATAGTGGCCCTCAAACCAAACCAAAGAAGGCCACTAAACCACACCAGAGAATTTCTCCCCCACCTTCATCATCACCTTCAATTTTGGGCCCGCATCCATCTACTTTAATAGGGGTGCTTCCTACTCCCATACCTCATAGAGGCAAATTGCTTCCATTATCCCCTTTACCCATTAAACATATATTTCTTCCAAAACGACCAATGCTTCCTATGCCTCCAAAACAAAGGTCATCGACCCCTACTGCAACAAAACACGTATACCCATTGGCGGGTTCTTATGCCTTGCTGTTATGACAATTGTTGCAGTCTTCTCGCATCAGTCTTCCACCTCTTAAATCATACCAATCTCTCAGACCAAAATTGCCCTGGTTTGATGACACTAAAGTTTGTGCGTATCATCTCACGCCGGGACATGACACTGAGCATTGTTGTGCCCTCAAGGTTGTCATTCGCCAATGCTTGGAGAAAGACACACTTCTTCTTGACCATATTATCAACAAACCTTCAACATTGCCCCATGCTTCCCATATATTTTCACCTTCACACTCATCAACTCTCAGATCAAGACCATCTTGGTTCGACAACACTAAATTTTGTCACTATCATCGCACACCGGGACATGACACTGAGCATTATTGCGCTCTTAAAGCTGTCATTCGTCAACACCAAAAAAAAAATACCCTTCTCATCAAGGATCCACTTGACTACCCCTTTGCCAAATCTTTGACACCATCACATGTCTCACAAACATCATCACCTAAATCGGGATCTCAACACTAGACTATGGTCCCTCCACCGCCCTTAACCCCATTATTTGAAATCAACACAGTCAACTTGACCACCAACCCGCCAACCCAAAAAGATAAAGGGAAAAGACATGTTTCTATCCCTTGGACATCCCCATCCACCAAGCCTTCACCACAACCAAAACCCAAGATTACTGTCTTGGGCACATCTCGACCAGCATCCTTAAAGACAATCCCTGACTCCGTGGTGAAACAACCTCACCACACGACCCCTGTGAAGATGTCTTTGTATGATCTCATACAAAACTCTCCATAGCATCATCAAACTTTGATCCAAGCCTTACAATCAATGGAGGTCCAACCTGATGACCCCCAACCATTAGCCACTTTAATCAAATCATTACCAACCATTTCCTCTGTTACCATCCGTGATTCCTACCTCCAACCTGACAGATCAAGATCTCGCCCTCTCAAATTAAATCTGTCAAACATTCTCCCTAGCAATTGGGGAAATTTGACCTCATCTTGACTATCATGACTTTAACCAAACATTCAACCAAACATTGACCAAATATCAACCGACCCCAACCAAACATCAACCCAACATCGACCAAGCATCAACCAAGCCTTAACTAAGCCTCGACCAAGCATCGACCAAACACCGACCACATATCAATCGACCAAGCCTCGACCAAGCATCGACCAAACATTGACCACATATCAATCGACCAAACTTCGACCAGCCTTGACCAAACATCGACCAAACATCAACCAACCAAACCATGACCAAACATCATCCAACCAAACATGCCAACAACATATCAACCAACTTCATGACCATCATCTTTAACACATGACCAATTTAGAACGGAGTAAATGAGGCAAGTTTGCTCTTAATTGGCTCGGACCTTACATCATAACGCACAAGCATGGACTAGGGACTTATCAGAACTTGAGCCCCCTAATGCCTTGCATCTACGACCATTCTACTGTTAGCCGAGTACTCGTTCACTTGACATTTAACTTGAGCTTGTTCTTTGAGCAATCCCCGTCCTCTTAATCCTCATTCTTTTCAACCCTATTCCCCTAAACAAATCCTATGTAACCCTTTTATAAAGTATGAATGCTTTGTCGTAATAAAAGGGGGTCCTTAAACTTCTATAGTCTTGTCCATGACTCACAATTCTGTCAAAAATAAATTTTGATGTCAAAATATCAAAAGGTCACAAACTCTAAATGCAGACTGCTCCCTCGAAGGACATCTGTATCATCATTGATGTAGCTAATAGACTGCTCCCTCGAAGGACAGCTATTCAAAGCCCTTATATATATAAAGCAAAAATATAGACCACTCCCTCGAAGGATGGATATGACTAAACTCTTACTACACACAACACTCTATTAGAAGCTTCCCGCATCGATCAGCTTCACAAATGACCACAAAGCACAATGACATCTCTATGTAGACTTCTCGCATTAATCAGTTTGTCAAAAAAAAAGTCATGGACTTGACTTGTAGTCATCTCAGGGTCTCCTATAAAAAGGGGCAAAGTTATCCTTACTCAAAAGGGTTACCCTATCCTCATATATCACATCACCTACTCAAGGGACTTCGAGCTCATTTAATGTCAAAGTGATTCGATTACTTCTCTAACACAACTAATGGTCAACGATGTAATGCATGAATGAGGCTTTTGTTTCTAAAACCCCCTTGCCTATGCTATCATTATGGTCCATGTCAATGAAAAAGCAACGCGTCTTTCACTTCTTATACATCTTGGTCACAAACAATCCAACCAAATCATTTGCCAACCAAAGCCAACCAGCCAAAACATTTTCAGACTACCAACATGACAATCCATTTCACATAGTTTCTATGGAAACCAATACACATGGAAACTATCGACCACACAATTTATGTTAAGCATAAACCATTACTTTCTAAAGCATAAACATACTCAATTCATTTTTGGCATACATCCATCGCCAATATGGAAAATTGCTAGGGATGAAAGACCACATCACCAATGTTACATAATACACCATCACACAATATGAAAAAGGCTGTAACATCATTTTATCCTCATCATTTCAACACATGACCAAACCAACCTATCGACCATTTTGCCTCCTCGTTCGAACTACATTGGTCTGAGGCCCTAAGACCGAGGATATGTAGGCAGCACTCAAATGACATGACGTCTTCTGGGGTTAGCTCGACCTCCCTCATTTGTTCGTCTACCTGATGGACAAACCCTTTTCCCCTTTGACCATGACTTAACCTCATCCAAGACCAATCCATAACTTTGACCCTTCCTCCCTTTCTAGGGAGAACTACATCGACCTGAGGCCCTTACAATAAGGGCTATGTAGGCAGCACTCAGATTACATGACGTCTTCTAGGGTTAGCTCGACCACATCTATTTGTTCATCTATCTGATGGACAAACCATTTCAACCCTTTAACCATGACTTAACCTCGTCCAACCCGTCCATAATCGACCCTCTTCCTCCCTTTTAGGGAGAACTATATTGATCTGAGGCCCTAACGACTAGGGCTATGTAGGCAGCACTCAGTCGACATGACGTCTTCTGGGGTTAGCTCGACCACATCTATTTGTTCCTCTATTTGATGGACAAACCATATTATCCTTTGACCATGACTTAACCTGACCAAACCAACCTATCAACCAGCCTGAACTACATTGGTCTGAGGCCCTTCTAACAAAGGGGCTATGTAGGCAGCACTCAGATGATAGGACATCTTCTGGGGTTAGCTCGACCACATCCGTTTGTTCGTCTATCTGATGGACAAATCATATTACCCTTTAACCATGACTTAACCTGACCAAACCAACCTATCAACCAGTCTGAACTACATTGGTCTGAGGCCCTAAGACCGGGGCTATGTAGGCAACACTCAGATGACATGACGTCTTCTGGGGTTAGCTCGACCTCCCTTGTTTGTTTGTCTACCTGATGAACAAACTATTCTTCTTTTTGACCATGACTTGACCTCGTCCAACCCATCCATAATCGACCCTCTTCCTCCCTTTTAGGGAGAACTACATTGGCCTGAGGCCCTTCACACAAGGGCTATGTAGGCAGCACTCAGATGACACGACGTCTTTTGAGGTTAGCTCGGCCACATTCCTTCATCTATCCATCTAAAGGACCAACTATCTATCTCAACCTCGCCTCGACCAATAACCATAGAGATCACGCCTATCTCCCCAGACCTCGACCACTTCCAAGACAATGTTGCCTTGATTATTTTTGCATGTATGCTACCTCATGAATGGTTAGCAAAATTGTCTGTAACCCATGTTTTGACCCTCACAAGTATAAGATCGCGAGCAAGTTGATCCACACTACTTGTGACATTTTCGTGTTTCTAGGAGCACTTTCTGAGCCCAAAATACCTGGAACACGACAACCATTGGAGCTACAGCTTGGATCGAATAACCCAATCATCTACGACTAAATGCTGGGGCCCGATTATTTCGATTTTGGCACTCCTCAACTCTTGACCTGCGACAATTTGACCTGACTATCTCGTGAAGTGGTATGCGCGCAATCCCAACTATTGCAACGTTCACACTCAAATTTCACCATATCCATCCATCTCTCTATCAAATCGGCACCCGATATCAGGTTATCTTCTCTCGACTCCCGCTTGGGAATACCTCATCCCACATCTAGTGCAACCAACATTCTTATTTTTGTCTTGTAGTTCACTAGAACAACCGACAGGACAAAAAAAATCTTATCCCATCCCTGGGGTAATCAACTCCTGCTTTTGTCTTGCAGTTCATCAAGAACAACCAACAAGACAAAAATGGGCAAATGTAGACACCAAAATCGTGTCTACTCCTTGGTCGACTCCCCTTTGGTCCCCTTCGTCCCGTTTCACTTCTAACCATGCCTAATCTATGTCTTATTAATTTAAAATAATCATCTATTTTAAATTAATAATTCTCTCTCTCTCTATGACACCTCACCCCTCCTAGGATACCTCTCCTTGGATGCCCTCCACTACCCCATGCCAAGTCTTAAATGACTTAAGACCCCATTTCATTCTCCCACTCGTCCTCACGCTCATTTAACCACCTTTGACCATTTTTTACCACGACCAGCTGACCTCGGCAGAAAGAAGAACGGACAAAAGGCTATTTTTAGCCCTTTTTCCTATTCTTTGGCTACCGACGTTGGTCAGTAGTTGGCCGACGTCGACGGTATTGCCAGCGTCGATTGCCTTCAAAACTGCGTTCTGCGTCCATAATGCGGATAGACCAATCTTCAATTTTTCAATTTTTTCCCATCTTTCCAATCCTCCAATCTTCTGATCTGCTTGACCCGGAATCAAACCTCTCTCTCTCTCTCAGGCACACACCAAGCATCACAGGTTACAGGAGCTCACATTGCAAGAAGTCTTCTGCATCAACAACTATTTTGCTACACTCTTTCTTCAGCAATCCACATGTAAGTATTTCTTCTGTGTTTTCATTTCAATTATTTAGACTATGTTAGTAAGTAGTTTTCTAGTTACTGCTTCTTCTTAACATCATCAACCAGACTGTCAACCAGACCACAATCCAACATGTTCTCAGAGAGCCTTCTCTCACCCTTATCTCCCTATTGCCTCTGTCTTTTATCTGCCCTCTTTTTCAGACCATACTCTCTGCCCTACAGCGCTGCACAGAGCATCCAAACAGACCCAGACCCCTTTCAGACCATCATGCATGACCATAAAACCCATATAGACCCTGTCTAAGGCCGCTGCCTTGACTGACATCGACCATTGCCCCTACCGACATCGACAGACTAACCGACGTCGGCGACTGTGGCAGACCGACAACAGATAGCAGGTATGCATTATCTGATTTCCTCTTTGCTTGTCATTTGTCATTTCTTTATTTTTGACACTTTTACTTATTAACAGTGGACTGTCATCCCACAAAGAAGTCTTTGCACTTTCGGGATTGAGCTTTTGCTTGGCAGTCCACCTTATATCCATCTAACAATCTCCTTGTTTAAGTCTCTTTCTTCTGCAGGGGTCATCCTCCACAACCAAAGAAGAGTTCTCACAGCGTTTGGATAATGGTGCGTAGACCTCATCCGAGTAACATCTAACCCTAGACCATTTCCTTTAGTTTCTTATTCCTTTTGAATGTGAAAGCGAAAACTTGATAGAAACAATAAGATGTTTTTTTTAATTATTTTTTTCTCTTATTAATTAAAATTTTTGATAAGATATATTATTTTAACAATTATAAAATTTAACAATAAATAAATTTAAAAAAAATTATATATTTTTGAGAAGTAATAATTTATATCAATATAATAATTAAAAATTCATTTCAAAAATGACAAATATAATATATATTTATTTATTAAAATAATAATTAAGACTTAGACAATTGTTTAGGTATCAGTCATCTTATTTTAGATCTTGAAATTTTTTAGAGAAAGTAAATCATCACAAATGCAAATTGCTCGTTTTTAAGATACTATAGAATACAACAAACAACATTATAACATAAAAATGGCAAGAAATCTATTGGAAAACAATATTATAGCGTAAAAAATGGAATTACTGGCTAGACTAAAATGTATATGTAATATGGATATTATCCAAATGCCTCTTTTTTCATAGCACAAAGTATTTAATGAAATTTTAGAGAAATCATTTGAGTAGTGATTGGTCACCATTTGCATTTTTATTACATGTTGCCTAGAATCTTGTAAACTTAGATGTTAGGGTAGACGTACAACATAAATATAAATATCTAGTCAATATTATGTGATTCTAATTTTTAGTGAGAATTTGGATCTATAACATATTTATCATTCGATAGTGTCCATTTAATTGACACAATTTGTGAACATTATAAAATTTATGTATAACTAATACAAATTTATTATAAAATAATTATATGTGGAGGTTTATATATCCATCACGTTTAGTTCAATACATGTATAATTTATGCTACCCTATTTCAAATTAACATTGCAGGTTTATATATCCATCATGTTTAGTTCAATACATGTATAATTTCTTCTACCCTATTTCAAATTAACATTGCCCTAATTTTTGAGTTTTAAATTACATGCATGTTACATTCAACTTTAGTTTTAAACAAATTAGTTGCTATTAAAATAGAGATAGTATAACTTTAACTTCAGTCAATAATATTTTAGTTCTAATTAATCATAATTAATGTTACGTATCATTGTAATGTTGAGTTTACATTGTAAATTTATATATAAATTCAACCATAAAAAAGTATAATAAATTTAATACGTGCCATTTAAATTTTGCAAATAAATATAAATAAACATAAAATTGAAATTATTTTGTGTATCTATTTAATGATATTTTTTTAATATAATTTTAGTGAAAAGTTTATAATGGTAAAAGGAAAAATCTCATGTTTTGGTTGAAAAACATTTTGTTAGGGTTTTGGTTATGTGTGTCATAGTTGTTATTTCTTATCAGTTTTTGAATTATACTATGGTTTTTATTGCCCCTTGCAAGGTAATAATTGTTTTTACAATTTAGGAGCTTTGTCATAGGGCAAACTCTGGGTATACAATGACCTCCCTATATTTTCATGTGGCTGTTGAAGTTATGGACAAATGGGGCGCTAAGAGCCATGGCACCGCCTCTCAAGCGATCGAGGATATTTGTTCCTAAAGTGTACCACAAGGTAATATTTCTCAACTTGATGTTGTTTTGCCTATGCCTAAGTTTAATTCCACCTGTCAATGGTTCAAATAATTTTGTTTAATAGGCTATTTTATGGGTCATGTCCCCTTTGAAAGCATGCTTAAGATTTGGGTTTAATCTTCCTAGATCGCTCATGGAAATAGGCTAGAGAGCATCCAAAACATGACAAAGGAATTTTAGACCCTACTCATGCGGGTATGATATTGAACAAGTTTGCCACTTGGGACATTTGTACCTCCTTATTAGTGCTCTCTCCCTAGACCTATGACTTTGTTGTCTCATAGCATGTTGATCTGAAAGTAACCTATCGACAATGCAGGTTCATATCTACATACAAAGAAAGAGCCAAAAACTGACAATTCTTCACCCAATAATATATATGCAATATTATTTCGTCTACTACTCCATTACATATGAGAGATACAAATTATATAGGAATAACATTCCTATATTTAGGGAGATCAAATCTCCATAAATCTCCCTATTAATAAACCAACTAAATATGAATATATTGTTATTAACAATATATTCTATTAAATAATAAATCTAACTATAAGATATTAATGTATTATTGTTTTACCAAACAATAATTATGTTATACATTAATAATGTTTACACAATATGTCAACATTCACTCCCTTGTGAATATTATTAATCATATCTACACCCCCTTAATGTGAGCATGGAGAGAATATACATCTTCAAGAATTGGTAAAAACAGAATCGTATGTTAACATATACTTTTATGTTTGCATACTAGTGACGTGATCTTATTGCACATGACCACTACTATGCGAAGGAACGCATCCCATATTTACTTTATGTGACTGCAATAGACATGTCACTAGGGGTCATCTCCATAAAGAAGTAAGGTAGTCACAGAATCTCTGCAGTTACCTTCTCTCTTAGACAACTATTTCTCACATTTTATTATATCCACACTCTCCCTTGTCTCTAAATAGCATAGGTGTTTCAAACAAGTAGGGGAATGAAAATAAACTACTGAAAAAGATAAAATCACACCACGCATGTGAACATGAATGTCCTTCTATTCTTATTCAAACACACATAAGTCACCAAATCATTTTGGACCTCATCATTGGTGATTGACGAGAGGCTCTATAAACCTCCTTCCTTCATGTATCCTCCAACCTCGAGTCGAAGAGGCTACTCACTCAATTGATGAATATTTATTCTTTAAGTGCCAAATGTATTATTTTGCTATCAAACGTCTATGCTTTGTCAGTCGAGCGTTCTTGGGTTCAGTATTGGCCTTATATCTATCTTTAAAAAAATTAGATTTTATTATCTTGATATTGCATAAATTGGATGTCGCATTCAAGCGATAATGTGCCCTTATGCTTTTGAACATTGTTTGACATTTTTACAATATTCAAGACCCTTTACAAAAAAATGACTCAAAATATTTTATTGTTATAAATGACATTAACTTAATTCACCTAAATGACTTTGACAAACATACCTTTGACTCAAGACTCAAAATAACTAATTAAAATTGTCATTATAAAACTAATGAAACTGAAAACTTTGAGTTTTTGACAAATAATAAAATTTTAATATAAAAATTCTATTGCAAACTAATGACTCTAAAAACAATATCAATTCCTATAAAATAACACTGACACACACTATAAAATAATACTGAGACAAGATTTAATACCTATACTTGCTTTGTAAACTGTAATAAATGATTTTGACTAGATATAAATGACAACTGACCAAACACTAATAAAAAATTAATAAAAGGATTATAAATACATGAACGATGCCAAATTACTTATGCATGAACATGACATGAATGGTGGAGACTATGAATGACAAGTATGATGACACACATAAAAACTAGCTATTGCATGGATAAAAATATATGATGCATAGAGATCCATAAACTAAGTTTATTTATCCCCTCATTTGGCATCATCACAAAATTAGATCAAAACATAACTAGGATTTCATCAATGATAGCATCAACTTGGGTGTCCAAATCAACTGCAGACAGATCATGAACTTTTTTTGAATAATGGAGACAAAGGAAGACTACTCGATGTGATCTAGCATGGGAATCCATAGTAGGATCTTGATAGGTGTCTAGTGCAAGGATAAATCTGGGATGTTTTTGTAGGTTTGATAGAGATAGAGAAAGGACATTAAACATGAAGCATACAAACTAGATCCACATGTGGTAGTTCACCAACATTTAGGATTTGATGTTTAGTGGGATGACATGGATGAAGCATTTATGAAACAATAGGTGTAGGTCAAGTAGAAACCCATGCTAAAATCTTCTATGTTAATGTACAATCTTGAAGCAATAGGTGGAAGACAACATAGAGCCAAAATTGCCATGGTAAAAGACAATGTGGGAGTATGCAAAGCTTGAAGAGTATCAAATTTCCTTCATTCTATTTACATCGACCTAGTAGGAAGAACAATGAATGGAACTAATAGTAGAAGCTTCAAGCTACATAGTCGAGTAGGCATTTTTTTTAATTACGCAGTCATTAGTGCGTCATCATCTTGGAAAAGAACAAAAAATTGAATGGACAAAAATTGTAAACAAATAGGCAGAGGTAATGGATAATACATAAATCAATCAAATACCATTTTATTGAATTTTCTTTTGTAAAGGATTGAAAACACCTCTCTCAATGCTTCTTGATGTCACTTGGATATTTACCCTTTGAGAAGATGCAAAACTCTCCTCATCCAAGTGGCACAACAGAATCACCTCGAGGTTTGTGGGTAGCCTAAGGAATGAGGTGAGTCTCTAGATAGGGCTAGCTCCCTTGATGTATCACTTAGGATTCAAACTACTAATAACTTTAGGGGGTGAAAAGGGAGATAAATATATGAAAGAAAACTAACCCAAAGAAGGTGATACACCAAATAGATTGATGACATCCAACCATATGCATATTACACTTGAAATTAAAGGACAAACTAAACATACACTCCAATCTATGTCTTCTTGCATCAATGTTACATTATGAGGTTATGAATGAATGCGTAAAGATAGGAGGACTAGACAAGAGGCCTTGAATGGCACTAATTAAGAGACTAACTCACTTAAACCTTGATATTTTCTAGAACACATCACATGCCCTGCAAGAAGAAACTACAAATAGGTGAGAGAACGTGAAAACTTGCTAAGGAATCCATAGTATTCACTAAGAAAATTCAATATTGAAGTAAAAAACATTAATAAAAGTCATGGAAAAGGTAACACTTAGGCATTTTATTTATCAAAAGGTATACAAATTATTAGGGCTTCACCATACTCAAGTGGAGCATCCCATGCAATGCCAAAATGACTAGTTCTTATAGAACTTGAGAGAGAGAGAAGAAGAGAAGTCCAAGGGTCACAAGGAAAATTTTCAAGATGATACAAGGATTTAATTTTTCATGTGGAGATGGTATGGGATAAACCATGAAAGGTCAAGAGCTACAAGTGTTAATCCAAGTCACAAACTTCATGAAAAGTGGCAAGAAAACTCCTCAACGAGCTTAGAAAAAATTTCTTCATGATTAGAGTTTTTTGAACATCCTATGACTAATGAGGATCAGTTAAAATAATTTAAATTAATTTTAATGACATCATACATGCATCTCCATGCATTAGTTGTAGGCCTAGTCCTCTAGAATCAACTAGAAAGGAGCAATCATCATCGATTCTCCAGAAAACTACTATTCCATGTACCCACACTTGGCCTCCAAAAAGAGATAAATTTATCATGAAAATACATAAAATTTAGTTAATTACATGTTTTAATACCATCCATGGCCTTATAAGCATCAAGAGCACCTTAAAATCACTTTCCCTTAGAGTTTTCACACTTCTCACTAGCTTGTCCAATATGCTAGTTTTGACTGGCTAAGTTGAAGTACTTATTTTAGGTATTTAAGATATATTTAAAGGTATAAAAGTGATATGGGGTGTTATATCAATTCTTAATATTTACATCTATATAATTTTCATCTCTTGAAACCTCTTATAGCTTGGAAAACACACAAAATAGTGAGAAAAACCATGATTTTGCCCCCATTTGTACAAGTTTGTACAAAAAAAAAAGAATGTGGAGTATCTTGACTGAGTCCTTAACAAAATAAAATCCTTTTTTTCAGAAAAATATTCCATTTGGATAGCTATCCAACTCCATTTCCTCCATCGAGTCACTATCAAGGGTCTACAAGGGTTTTAAAGTAGTTTTGACCCTTAAGCTTTGTTCATGAAAGTTAGACGTCCAAGTTGCCAACCAATTTCACTAGTTTAATGTTAAAATACATCACTAACTTTTCCTAAGTCCTTTGGCTCCCATGCATATCATACAAGAAGATGTGAGCATTTGAATGTGACCTATTTGAGCTTGATTCCTCCATTTGCACAGGCCTGAGATGAGTTTTGAGCTAAAAAATGATTATTTGTGCTTTCTCTAAAAAAAATCTTGGACATGTACTTAATGACCTAAAAAACATCTTTTAATTCATGAGGATGTTCATTTCATGTGGAAAGTGAAAGTGAATCCTCATTTGGGCATTAGGCCTAATGTTGCTCAATAGCCCTGCTTACAACTTGAAGCACAAAATGACCTTCGTGAGGGTTCTCCTATATTATATTAGATCATACACATATATTATATCCATATTAACATTTCCAAATGGATTATAATCCTTTCCAAATATTATAATTAAAAGCGACTCCCTCATCTAGCACCATGTCTCAACCTTGTCTTTAGGCCTAACTATAACTCTTGGTGTCTATACCACCCTGTCTAGTTTATTCTCTTTGTGATTATTTTATATGATTTTCATAGGTGTTTTTTATCTTTTCAAACCTCACTAAAATGTCTCCCCCACTCCTAGTTCATCATATTTACCTCCTCTCTCCAAACTGCCTATCTATGCATAAGGGGAAGTACCCCCTATATGAGACAAAATAGAGGGTACTTCCCCAATATTCTAAGACAATATAAATATTTTAGAGGCCTATTTATGTGTTAAGGAACTCATACACAAGTTTCCAACCCTTTTATTTATATATAGACCCTCCAACCTCATCAAAACTTCAAGATAGACTTGTAAAAGGCATTGTCTGTAGGGGTGTTAGAAAAGGACTGAGTATGTGTATCATTTGAAATTTTCTTTGCAAAAACCCCACCTATGAGAATGATATGATGCTACTATAACCATAATTGATATGATTCAGGTTTGATCATCACTTAGGGCTTCCATATATCTCCTCCTAAGATCTTGACCAGTCTTGATTATGTCTTACCTGAGTTGCTTGTTTTATAAAGGGACTTATAGGTATGTTTTCTTGCATGAATTAGGCATTGGTGAAGAATTTATCAAATTATTTTTAGTATTATTGAATCAGATTAATATGTTTAGGTTTATATGCATCATGTTTTTCCTCTACCATTACCTAAACTTCACTTCCCAGCTCACTGCTTAACTGAGTCATTTAAGATTGGTTTTAGGTGAGTCTTTAAGATACTATAGGTTATTCTTTAGGTATAGGCATTGGAAAAAATGAAAACAACTCTATTTAATTTTTAACAAGATGGACCCAACCATGGCATTGATCTCTTCACATTTTGGGGTTGAAAACTCCTCAATATTAGTCATGAATAAATGACGGTGTTTTGCATCTTTTTTAGACACTTGTAGTCTATCTTTCATGGTTTCATCATAAAAACAAAGTTTACAAGCCTCCTTAAGTCCTTATACACTATACTCAAACTACCATCATTATGTTTTCCATGCTCAAGGTTGAAAAGGGGACTATTTTAAGTACTCCAACCTTCTTGATCTCTATCCCTTGTTGTAGGTACCAACTCAAGCCTGTATACAGACTGCATTGTAACCATAGGACTCAAAATAATATCCCATCCTCCCTTGATGATCATTGGAATATGAAAAATTATTTGAAACATTTTGACTCATCTCCATGTGTTGGTAAGGTCTCATTTTCAACTTTGAGTGGAAAATAAGTTCTTATAACCTCAAACCTATAGATATCACTATCTAAAATTTGTGTATGAATGTGTACTTCTAGGCCCTTCAAAACCTGATCTCCATTTGTCATTTTCCACTCAAAATTGGTAGATATATTGTCTATGGTAGAGGATTCATGTTCCACCCATTTATATGTCTTATAAAACTTTGGAACCATGTTTTAGAAGGCCTAACAAAACCCCTTGGAGCTCTGTTTTACCAATTCAGAGATTTGAGGCCTGAACTTTTAGTCATTGACTTTGATCAAGATAAGACCTTGGTTTGCTCAACCTAGTCTTTTCAAAAGGTCTGACATGATCAATTATATCTACCAAGATCCTAAGGAAATATTTTTTATGTTCAAACCTCCCAAACAAGGACCAATGTGTTTCTGCCAGGACCACCTGTAGGTGATTGTTTAGTACATATAAACAATAAGTATAAACTTAGGCAAAATGCATTATCTTGACCCCCTAGTGAGTTGATATCCATCTAAAAACTTAAAAATAATTATTCACACCATAAAACACCTAAAAATATTATCAACACACTCCTTTCAATGTGAAACAAGTGTCATGCCACCTGGCTGATTGTGTATGATAGTCATGGGTAAATTGATTGTATGTATGATATGTGATTGCAAAACATCGAGATGCCTTGGATAAAGAGGTTTAAAGGTGATATGAAATATTATAACCTTTAAAATATCTTAATTACACTATCACAACCCTCTGTGACCATTCACAAAGCATATAAATTTAGGAAATAATAGAAACCTACCAATAACATAGACTGGGCCAATTCTGTAAACTTGAGGTGATTTACTTATTAAAACAACTTTTAAAGTGAAAAAAATCATGGATGGAATATAATAAGATAGGATACATCCTCTGGAGTCCACATCAATAATTGGTTTGTATGAAATTTCTCAAAATGAAGCAAAACCTATAGGGTGTATGAAATAGCTAGTAAAAAAGCACAGTCAACTTGTTAGCAATGGTTCATAAAGCATAGTTGATAAATATTTTCACTCTTATTATGAAAATTAAAATATCTAATCATATTATCATATCCCAAAAAAATTTGTCTTGAAACCTCATGAGTTGTCTATACCAAGCAAAACCTATAAGTCACTTTTGTTTGCCAAGAAAGCCAAGAAAGGAGTAGAACTATTTTGAGCAATAAATGACACCTCCAAATTAAAAAACATGTGTTAATAAGCATGGGGAAGATTAAAAGTCACATTTACACCTTTTTCAAGTGGCACACTTCCCAAAGAGGTTGTACAAGTGCCATTTTCTTCCTTTTCTTTAAGAAAATTGACTTTTCTTTTGATGAACCTACAAATTTTATTTAAAAATAGTGAAATAAGACTTTTTAGGACATATTTAATATGAAATAACCTATTTGGACCTTTGCATTTCCCAATAAACCCATACAACTTCATTAAATGCACCCTTTTGACCCCTAAAATGACCCAAAATGATAAATGGACATAAAAACTACTTGACCAAAGCCAATATAACATTAGTTTTCACTAATTAACCTATAATTCACCTCATGACACTCATATTACAACCCCTATATACTTAGAAAGTCAAATTTTTACCTATAGGTGCCCTAATTTGACTAAAAAGTCAAATTTGGTCAACACTTCCCATGATTCTCCTTCTTGAAAACTCCATTAGCAACTCATTACAGACTCAAAATCTATGGTGATATGATACCAGATGACAGTACAGGTTTAGATATATATACAGAAAAAGAGTTGAACACTGATAATTCTTTACCCAATAACATATTTGTAATATTATTTCTTCTGCTACTCCATTACATATGGGAGATACAAATTATATAGGATTAGCATTCCTATATTTGGGGAGCTCAAATCTCCGTAAATATCCCTATTAACAAGCCAAACTAAATATGAATATATTTTTATTAAGAATATATTCTATTAACTAATAAATCTAAGTGTAAGATATAAATTTATTATTGTTTTACCAGATAATACTTACGTTAGACATTAATAATGTTTACACAATACCTCAACACCTATTTGGGTGGAATTTCTCAGGTTGTCTCTTACTTTTTGTAATTTCATTGACAAAATTGTGGCTTACATTGATCATGTGGTCTATCATGAGGCTACAAGATTTTATTTTACC
The DNA here is from genome assembly GCA_037957365.1 of Torreya grandis. Classification (NCBI taxonomy): domain Eukaryota; kingdom Viridiplantae; phylum Streptophyta; class Pinopsida; order Cupressales; family Taxaceae; genus Torreya; species Torreya grandis. Next base: position 1,060,839 of record JARHVA010000707.1, on the reverse strand, counting down.
TACCCTTAAAAAAGGGTCTTTGTTGAAGTAGATTTATCAAGGATCTCAAAGAGTTTGTGGAGATTCAAGTTGGTGAGTCTTGACACTCGCACTGGGTCCTTTATATTAACTTGCCTAACATGTGCTTTTGAAGTCAAACCATAGATCAATATATCAAGGATTATCTACTGTATTTACTTTATAATAGGATAGCTCCCAAACCCACCTATGATATCCCTAATAGTACTTAGGAAGATGGGTAGAAAACTATTAGGGGACAAAAAATAACTATAACAAAGTGTCCGTTCATCCGACTCTGGTGAGAAATAACAAATCATCTTCCAGTTCTACACCTTAGGTGCTTTTGCCTATGACTCAACCTATTAGGGATGTGCTTGCTAGCACTCAACCTACTAAGGAGCATGCCCATTCTGAGGTAGAATTTCCAAAGCCCCATTTTTATAGTATGCCCATGGCTGAAAATGTTTTGGCCAGTTCTTAAGTTTATTCAAAATTTTATCTCGATAGCTTTGCTCTTCTACCACATCTTGCCTCATATTTAGGTACAAGAAAGTGCTCACATAGTCCCTTCAAGGATTCCCTTGCTCATTCTCATAGTCCCTATTTTTGGGAATCTATAAAAAATGTAGAGTATGCGGTTAGGTTGGCAAACCACTAGGTTGTTTAACGCCAAGAATTCTCACTTTCCAACAATGAGCAATTCCTAAAGAACAGATATGAAGCCCTTGAAGGGATTGATTTTGAATATGTCTCTTACTACCCATAACCTATGAATTTTTATTCATGGAATGTTCTAAGTATTACAGACTCAGTTCTTAAGTATGTGGTGAGAGATTTTAGGAAAAAGTTTGCAGATATGGACATTCTCAACCTATAGAAAATTAAGGTGGTAGGTTTTCTTATTTTTACTATCAACAAAGTGATATGGCCTAATAATTTAATGCTAATAAGTAATCATGTCCGAGGTCATGGTGGCCTTATGACATTTATTTCTCTGAAATGATGGCCACATTTTATGGATTCTAGATGTAACCCTACACATCGTGTCATTTGAGCCCTTTTCAATATTGAGAACCATTCTTTTTGCATCATTAATATCTATGCATCAAATGATCTACATGAAATGATGGATTTGTGGTGGTGGTTTTCCAACTCATTACCTGACACTCACTAAGAAATTTGTGATGACTCCAATATGGTGGAACAACCTCTTGATGAGATTGGCCTTCTATCAATGATATGGTCTGCCAACAAAAGAGAGGCATGGCTTCTCATGTGAAATAAATGTGGGTTTTATGACCCCATCACCAATTGTCATCCCATTTTTGAAGTTTGATACACTTGGACCAACATTTGAAGTGGATGTGATTGTGTGCTAAAATGGTTTGATCGAGCCATGCTCTCTACTCAATCATACTTCTCCTTTGATAATATATTTTCTCTATTGGTGGAAGCGTTAATAAAATTTGTCCTTTCTGACTATTTTCCAATCCACTTCCACTTTATTTGGTAGTTTAAAAATCCAAACATTCAAAAAACATAGTTTTTTCTAAATACAAATCTATTATCCCATGGTCCTGCCATAGTCCACTTTAAGCAGGTTTGTAATTTGGTCCCTTGACCTACTCAGTAGCCAAGTTTGATTCAATTGTGGGATGATGCGATCAATCAGATGGCTAGATTTATTTGAATATATATTCATCAACTAAATAATATACGATAATGCTCTTACTCAACCACCTCCTTGCAGCTGAGTTGTGTGGTGTCAAAGCTCGATTAAAACCCCTTCAATGAGCTTATGTAAATGCAAGAGGCTGAATTAAGAAAAAATATCCAAATCACATATGTGGACAATACTCAAGGAGCTCAAATTTGGTCGCGTCTGCACTGGCTAAGTGGGAGATAGAGTTTCCAAAAAAAATTCAAATGCTCAAAGCAAATAAATCCATCCCAACAGATCCAAGCCATAGAGGAGGATGGCTGTTGCCTTATTAAAATGCCCCATATGGTCAGAGCCTTCACTAAACATTACCAAAAATATTTCACAGCTCAGGAACCTTCCCTAGAGTAATAATGAGCCCTCGACCAATACTTCTTAGTTGTTCTAATCAAAGCCATTTCTTCCTAAAGGTTTGTCTATGATAGACAACTCTATGTAGAGTAGTTATAAGAGGCAGTTATACATATGGTCAATGATAAAAATCCTGGGTGTGATGGCTTTCCATGTGAATTTTACAAAACAATATGGGATACTATTAGACCTAATCTCTACCAAGTCCATCTTGAATCCTTCCATAGATAATCTTTGGGCCTGAGTATCAATAATGGCACATCAAGTTCATCCCAAACATTGGTGACCCTAAATTATTTTACAATTAGAGGCCTATCACTCTGATTAATGTATTATACAAAATTATTGCCAAAGCATTTATCTCTTTGGGTCTACCACCTTCTGCGTTTAATTATTCAACCCAAGCAAAAAGGGTTCATTCAAGGTAGATATATCCTAGTTATTGTTATTATTTTATAGGAAGGCATGGAATGGTCTTTCTACTCTAATCAGAGGGCCATTTTTATAAAAATTGACTTTAAAAAAGCATATGACCGTATATAATGGCCATTCACGTTGTTTATGTTGTAATCTCTTGGATTTGGCCCTACCTTCTTGAAATTGATTCATATGATTTTTATCGATGCCTTTTCCTTTATTTCTATTGATGAAGTTAGCTTAAATTAGTTTGGTATTTTTAGATCTTTTAGATAGGGTTTCCTGTTAGCTCTGGCACTTTGTGTTCTTGCTATTAAAGGTTTTGGCTACCTACTTGCTAATGCCCAATCAAAAGGCCTCATCTGTGGCATTTATTTACCATCTAAGGAGCCCTTGCAAATTCTTAATGGGAATTTCATGGATGATTCCTTCCTCACTTGCATTGGGGATGAGGCTAATATTGTTAGTGCCATAGATTGTCTTGATGTTTTTTGTCTTGCTTTTGGCTCTTCCATTCAATGGCATAGAACCTAGTGTTATAGACATTATTTTCTCCCTTGCCTCTCTAGATGGCTCACTATGAATGGAAATCAATCCAACAAAGTTAAAATTTTAAGTTCTTAGGCATCCCTTTTGCTTTTCAAGCCTCCCCCTCTAGACTTTGGCAATATGTGGTGGACATGGTGGAAAATAATTTATTATATTGGATCACCCAACCATTATCACTGGCCAAAAAAATATAAATTTTTTCTAAAGTTTTTGCATACATCCATGTATATTATTCATCGTGTTGGGTGCCTTCTAAGCAGTCAGTCTAAAAACTATAAATTTTCTCAAAGACTTCATTTAGGCTAACCCCTCCACTGGAAAAGGTTTTCATAGGATGGATTGGGAATATTTCTACCTTCCCCATGAGGTGAGTGGTATGGGATTGATATATGTCTCTTTCCAAGGTTTGAATCTCTATGTAAAATGGATTATCTGTGTCATTGAATGAAATGAATCTTGGAAGGTGTTCATCTATAATTATGTTACTTAAGGATCCCTTTATTATCATGTAGCATGGAAAGGTATTTATTTTTTTAACCTTCTTACTCTTGTTTCCCCTATAATTTATGGGATACTTTGTGATAAAAAGTATATGGAAAGCTTGGGAAAGATTCTAACCTTGGATTTTATGGAATGAATCTGGGTTTAGTGATGGGCTCTCTATCAATCAAAACTCCCTATGGTGGTTCCCTATCATTAAATTCCATGCAGTTCCTCTTGCAGAGGTGCCTTGGATTCATTCCCTTAAATTATTCTGAAGGGGATTCAAATAGTACAAGATTTGTTTTTCAAGATCACTTGCTTTTGGATCCCCTAGGATTTCAAAGGTAAGTATAATATTTCTAATGTAGAATAAAACATCTTACAAAGAGATTCTGGAATTCATTCTAGTGAAATTAATTCACAAAAGCACAATCAATTCTTTTCACGCTTGGTGGCAAAACTAAAAATGGTATTTGACACCCCTTTCTAGATTTACATTATTCAAAAATGTTATGAATGGCTCTCACCACATCTGCCTATGGTTGGCAAACTTAATGACCATTAGAATATTCAATCCTCCCTCATAGTTTTGGGGAGATGTTTTTAGACTATGTAGGCTACATGCATTTATCCTAAGATGGATCATTTTTTTTGGTATATGAAGGCTAATTCAATTATGGGTCATGTAGTCCTTTTGCCCTTTCTATGATCACCCAGAGACTTTAATGCTCATTTTTTGGTTTTGTCCCAAATCTAAAGGTCATGGGTATGGATACATGATTTTTTAAATCCTTTTCACCCATACTACTTCAGTTCACACAGTATTGGGTGACAACCCATAAATTCCCCCTCAATTCATCCAAGTCTGACATGTTTTCAAAGTGGAAATTCTATTTTGGATATGGAAAGAAAAGAATTAGAATTAATTCTACAATGTTTCTACTGACATTCTCTTTTTGACATATAATAAGGCTTTGGTTATTTATAATGTGCTTCTGTATATTCAAGTGTAAACCAACATGGCTATAGAGTTGGATTACCCGTAGTGATTACTTGGTCATTAGAGTGATGTTCCTTGCATTATTTATCATGTACCACCTTCCCCACCATGGAACTCATCTTTGAGAGGATGAAATGGCCCTCTTTAGGGTGGTCCTCATTACATTCAGTCTCATCAGCATTCTCATAATTATGCTATTGATTCTTCATCATGGTGTTGCTCTCCTCCCTTGCCCAACATTGAGGTTGGGGTTGTCCACCTCCTTGTCCTCTATAGACTTAGGGTTAGGGCTCTTAACCTCTCATGGACTAGTGTAGAGGGATCCACTAGCATGAGAGTTCATAGAGTGATAGGAAACTACCACCAAATAAAGGCTTCCTAATTAATTGTTTGGCTCTCTCTCTAAGTCACATTTGCAAGATATTGAGAGTCCAGAAGATGGTGACCAACATGCCTCTAATATTGGATGGGACCCTATTATTTAAGGTAAATATATTCTATGTTATGGATGGGGTGATCCTCCTAATTTTTAGTACAAGTTCCTATAAAACCCATTAGAACATGCTAATATAGGGATAACTAATGAGATTCATAAAAAAGGAAGAATACCATAGATGGTAAAAAGGATTTAACTTATTCATTAAATTATAAAACAAGAGTAAAGAAATAGAAAATGCATGATTTTAATATGCAAAGCAATCAATATGAACTATATGATTAACAAATTTTAAAAACAAAGCAACATTGCCCACATAATGACCATAAAAGATATGTGAAGGGAAACCATTATGAACTATATATTAATATCTATCACATTAGAACCATTTCAAATATTATTATGTGATATATAGAGTTTTACAAATTGATGTTGCTTCATATTGTTGGAGAATTGTCAATGATGTCATGGTGGTGTCATGGAGGTGTCCTGATGAGTGTATATAGAGCCTTGATTGTCTATGTGACAATGATAAATTGTGAAATGTGTTTGTTCTTGTATGCTTGAAGTATGATTGGTTGATCTTCAATTTTGGCATGGTTAGAGATGTTAAGGGATGAGTATGGAGTATTGATCATATGTAAAATGTCCCTAAGATATTTTCTAAGCTTTGAAATCTTGTGTACATAGGTGGAATTCATCTAGTTGTCCATAGTTTTTCATCTAGACAATTTGGGTCTAGTGACAAAAAATCTGAGTAGGCAGTTTGATGACATCACCATTGCCACGTAGGAATTAGTCAAGGGGAGTTGGTCATATGGTTGTGATCAAATTAGTCCCTAGTTGTTATGTGCTATATCTCAAGTCATGTATCAAAGTATGGACAAATATATGAGGGTGTAAAGTTGGCTTTTCAGTCAGAATTCTTTATTTTCCCATACTTAGCCAAATTTGGATGTGGTCATAAAAATCTGAGTAAGCATGTTGATGAGGTCACAATTCACATGCACGGAGGTGTCAGGATAAAATGATCATATGGATTTGTTCATTTTTGTGCCTTGTTTATTTGTGCTAATTTTTTGATCATGTGACAAAGTGTGTCAAAATTTATGTATATGCAAAGTTGAGCTCCCAGGTAGTTTGACTGTGTTTTCCCATACTTAGCCAATTTTGCAATGTGGCAAGAAGATTCAAGTGAGCATTTTGATGGTGTTATATCTTGCACATGTGAATATGTCCAGAGAAACTAATTTTATGGGTTTGATCAATTTTGATCCTAGTTTATTTGCACTAAATTTTAGATCTTACACTAAAACATGGCAAAAGTTATGCATGCTCAAAGTTGTCCCCTCAGGCAAGTTTTGACATAGTTGGCTCTATGGTAGAAGATTTTGAGAAGGTATTTTAATGGTGATATATCTTGCACATGCAAAGTCATCAGGTTAGTGTGTCACATGGTTGGATTCTCCTGTGTAAGAAGATCATTTGGTCCAAATTTGAGAACATGCATCAAAGTACAAAAGAAGCTATTAAGGTTCAAAAATGGCTACTTAGGCATATTGAAAGGTTCCCCATACTTGGTCATTTCTGCACAAGTTAAAGTTCAAGCAAGATTGATAGCGCATGTTGCTCTAAAAAATTAGGAAGTAATGAGATGACGACAAGTGCATGATGTTTAATAATTAAGAAAAAGGTACAAGATAAGGATCCAATGGAAAGTGGGTGTTCATATAGATTGATCAAATGGTGAAAATTGATTGCTAAAGACCTGACTGATCCACAAAGATCTACGGAGTGTGTTGAGTCAACATTTCAATATTACATGAAATGAGATCAAAGTGATTGAGGTTTAACATTTGGCTTTGGCAGAATATGCATTAAAGTTCAAATAAGATAGAAGTGTGTGAGATTGATCCAAATTTGAGAGGACACAAGATGCGAGCATTGTGTTTGAAGGTTAATAGTGATCATTTGAATTCAAATATTTGAATTTAACATAGGGAAAAACTAGGGCTGTATATTTTGTCCATATGTTTTGATAGAATTCAAGTTTTTTGGTTTTGTAAAAATAAAAGATGAAGAGGACTCCATGACACATCTAATGAACATGATTTGAAGATTTAGAAGTGTGTACAGTCAAAGATATTAATGTTCAAAGTTGACTGTGTGTTCATGCTTATTTTGCAAGTGACCTGAGAAGGATATTTGAGCTCTTTTTGATATTTTTTCGATGGCTCATGATGAATTTTCTATTTGGGAGTGTTTTAGACTCTACGAGGGTGCTCTGTGAGTATTTTGGAGGTGTGATCAATCTATCTTGAGTGTGAACAATGCTTAAGAAGTTGACTGTATGTTCGGTAATGATGTTCTTATGCATAAGGTCTCTATTTGAGTTGTTTGAGCATATGCAAAGGTGAGCTAAGATGATTGTGATCATTTGAAGATGTCAAAAGGGACATAAGGAGTGGACTCGTGTATTTGAAAGTGGTCTTGCATTTTTCTTTTGTTCAATGAAGTGCTAAAAGAATGAATGGGTTTATATGATACCTATAAGGGCTGCAAGGGTGTAGTTCCTTAAGGGTGACCCATAGATGCTATGGAAAACTTATGAATATTGTTTTGAGCCATGTCTTCATATGATATATGTCTTAAAGGGTTAAGACATGCCTAATGGCTGACCAAGGTGTTGATTAACAAGATTGCTCTATAAATAGTGAAATCAAAGATGGTGATTTCTAGACTTTGAATGAGAGACTAAGGAGAGATTTGTGAGAGGCTTGTGTGTGTGGTTTTTGGAGAAAAGGTAGGGTAGAGTTCCATGTGGATGTGTTGAAGATCATATCAGTTTAAGGATTATTTGTATGACCTATAGGTCATAATTGTATTGGTAAAATAGTGATCTTATAGATTGAGTGTGAGCAAAGGTGAAGAGTGATAAGTAGAGGTCCATTATCAAGTGTTGAAGACATCAATTCATAGGTGGTGTGTTCATAGGTGTTGTTTTGGCATCTCAATATTTAAGGTGGTTAAAACCTCCTTACAAGGTGAAACTTGCTAAAAGTTTTGTTGTTGTTGCAGCTAAGCTAGACAGGTGTTGAAGTACCTTATGGGATTGTAGTCTCATTAAATAGGTATTGTAGTTCTTTTATCATTTGTATATGGTCTAAATTAGTTATTTTTATTATAGGATAGTAGTTCAATTACATGTTCTAGTGGGTTTTATCCCCCAAGAGGGTTTCCCATGTATGTCATGTGTTATGTGATTGATCTTGCATTATCTCTCTTGCTCATTGCTATGAATGATGTGTATGCTTCATAAATGGTTGTGGTATATAATTAATTATTTGTAAAGATCATAATTTAATTTGGATTATTTGGGCTCATTGATTCACCCCCATCTCAGTGATTTTACCTCTAACACATATTTCATATTTTCACTACAACGATATGAGAGACTCTTTGCATTCTGAAGCCTATTGCTATTTTTATATGAGCCAAGTACATAGAAAATGGTATACATTATAAAAAATATAAGAAGTCACACATGTGTTTATCAATTACATTCTATGATTTTGGTAGCCTTGTTTTACTCCCAACACTTTTCCAGACTTAAACAGTTATCTCATCACGAGATAAAGTTATAGCAAGGAGTCCTGAGTTTAAAATTTCAGATTTGTTGAGCAAGTGAGCCAAAAACAAGAGTTGTGGTAATCATTATAGATTTCATTTACCAATTTTCACCCTTTTTACACTATTTAGCTGCCCTTTCACATTTTCAGCTAAGTATCACATTAGCCTACCATCCTTGTTGGTTTTCAATAAACTAGCTTAACCAGGTGGTTGCCTTTTATAGGTTTTTAACCATCCTGGCCCCGCTCCTAATGATTAAGGCCATCCCCCTGGAGTGTATAAAATTTTGAGAAAATTTAAAAATTTGAATGGTGCATAATACCTACTATGCAGGTGGTGGCATGCTCTAAGTTGATTGCACATAAGGTTACTGTGATGTGGATGTTGGTTTGTAAGAATCAATTACTACTATATAATTCCACATTTTTTTTGGATCTTCACTTGGTAATCAATCTTCCTCATGTGCATTGGGAATAAATATTTTATATTTGAAAGGAGATATGTTAAGTTCCTTGGGATATTTGAGTATGGATGATGCATATCTATATGCATCCATATATAAGTGACTAAACAATGTGTATTGGTTATTCAATGATCTTTATTTTAATGGAGAAAGAAGACCTCTACTAAAAATGAATTATAATTTCAAATATGAGGGCCTATATGCTAACAAGTATGATGTAATTTTAAATTGAATAGCATATTATTTAAGGGATTCATCATCATATTATTTGAAGTGGTGAAAATTTTCTAATGTGAGTCTAAGCACCTTATGTATATTATAAGCTAAGAAGAAAATATCATCCAATTGTGAAAATGTAGTTAAGGAACCATTTGGTAGGCTATAAAACCAATCCCAAGCTTCTAATGTAAGAATTATATGGAAGGCTTTTAGTAATATTTTTTCATATTTATTCCATTGACCAAAAGAATGGACATATTGAATTATACAAGCAAAGGGATCTATTTGACAAAAGAAAAGAGGCAATGGTGGTCTTATAAAATCTTGGGGATAAGGATGATGAAGTACACTTTTTGTAAGAGGTTGATTATGGAGAATGTTATCATTGGTATTAGCATTGTAGGATGTCATTTGCATTTGGATTAAGGATAATTGCCTTCAAAGTGTAAGATGAAATTTTATCTTAATAGATTTAAGATCATGCAACTAATTTAAAATATACTCAAACAATAAACTACCTAAGTAAGATATAGAGCTATTAGAACCACAATGCAATAGATGAATTCACAAATTTAAATAAGAATTACAATCCTAAATCTAAGTGATCCAAACCATTATTAAATGAATTAAAACAAGAGGATTGGGATTACCTTGACTCAGAATTTTGACATGATGTTGTTTGATCAAATATGCTTGATGATGAATTGATTTGGCATAAAGATATCATGAGGATATCTAGTTAACTCCCATGGAGGGATGAGGTTGCTTAAATATAAAATGGAGGGAGAGATTGATCCAAAACTCAAAAATATTTGGTTGAAATATAATTCAAGAAACAAGAATATCACAATTCAAATAATGCCATCTCTGAGAAGAGATGTTTTATTGATCAAATTTATAGACCCAAAGATATGCCTATCTCTGAGAAGAGCTGTCTGATTTCTATTTCAGGTTACATCTTCATTTATACACATTTTGAAAGTAGGGTGAGGATGTGGAAGGTCACCAATCTCAAGGGAGATTAAGTGGTTTGACTTCCATGATTTAAAACAATACAGAATTTGAGGAATTACTATTTTTAGAAACTTACTATTTTTAGACTACGCTATTAAAATTAAAATTTGAGGCACTTCCATTGGATTTTTAGGGGGTAAAAATTCATTTATCAAAGCTCAATTCCATCTCATGGTGTTCTCCTCATTCTTATCTTTCCAACGGTTCAAATGGTGAGTCAATTGGAGCTACGGTGCAAAAGTTATGGCTCCTAGAAGTTTCGTCATCAATTGGGGTGGACCCGTCACCCGAATCATCACCTGAATTGTTGCCCAAATCAGAGATCAATGGTGGAGACTCAAAGTTTGGATTGTGTTTATCAATGGATGAGGATTATCCAAGAAATTTAAAATTCCTTGGAGGATTCTACAAGAGATAAGGGTCTAGAGGTAGAAACCTCTAGAATTTCTTTGGGAGGGTTAAACATGATTATGGGTAGATTAGATAGGTGTTTTAGGGGATTCTAGAGAATGTAGGGGTGTAGGAGAGCCTAGGGATAGGCTATTAGGTGGGTAGGTAAGCCATGGGAATTTCAAATTCCCAAACAATAGGTAAGTGGGATTAGATTAGGATAATAGGAATTTAAAATAATTAATGAAAGAATGGAATGATACTATGGTTAGTAGATGAAGATTAATGAAACGGATATTAGATCAAATGATTAAGAAGGGGGATATATTTAGTTTATATAATTAGTGTCAGCTAATAGGCATATTAGTGACAAGTAATTAAGTGAGAAAAATTATATGCATACATTTTTCCCCTCTTTGAAAGGGCATTACGAGTGGAGCGAAGTGGAAGGAGTAATGGTTTTTCAAAGAAAAACCATGTCATGGATGAATGTTAGTAAATGATGTTAGTGGCTATGATGCCCCCTCGAGGGGACATGTAGGGAAGAATGAGATGGATGGCCACTCAAAAGAAGAAATAATGGGTGGGATGTGATGGATAGACAAGAGAATGGGATGCAAGGTGATGAATAGATAAGGGGATGGGATTTGAGTTGCGAGATAGATGATGAAGAAGATGAGTTTGACTAGAACAATGATCTATAGATTGATTATGCCCCTAGTAAAGACACATGCATAGGGAGGAGAGATGACTACATCATGTTTGTCAATACATCCCAAGGGGGATTCAACCATAACATGATGATGATAGGATTAAAAAGTCTATAAGATTTAGATGTATCACAAGAAAAGATGCATTTAAGGGAGAGCTATAGGTTAGGATAAGACTGATTTGAGAATATTAATGATGGGTGTAGCTCAAAGATAAAGTTTGATCAATATGATGAAGAGGATGAGAGAGAATAAATGATTGATTGAATGACCAAAATGATAGGGAATGAGGATGGAAGATAGATATAGTGGCTGAGTTATCCTTGGGCATTGAAACATGCCAAGTGCTACCTACATAGTCTGAAAAGACCTCAGGCTGATGTAGTTATGACTAGAGGATAGAAGGACAATTTATGGAGTAGAAGATGATGATGACGATGATGATGATGATGATGATGATGATGATGATGATGACGACAACGATGACGATGACATTGATTAGTGATTAAAGGGTGATATTAGTGATGAAAGGATAAAATCTTTAAAGTTAGTCAGATGGGTCAAGAGGATTAAATTAGTGATGGGAATAAGGATGATTAGATGATTAGATGAATGATGGGGGTGTAGATGATCAAGCCATTACAACTATCATAAATTTCATCATAGTATAAGCAATCCAATAAAATATATCACTTGGTAGTATGCCCCATGATATAACCATGACCAAGAGGACATGTTGCCAATTGTGTGGGAAAATAGCAAATTCTACATCCTCAAGGGCACTTATAAGCATTATTATAGCTTTAGTTGAACTCATAACAATCCCATTCCTTACCCAATAGACAAAAAGATAAAAATACAATCAAATATTTACATGATAAAAACATGCAAACAACACAAACAAGTAACACACACAAGTATCTAATGCAGTGTCATGGTGCGTTGTCTAATGATGGGATGAGTGATTGAGTGATGGGATAGACTAGGATGATCATGATGTGATTGTGGATAGGATAATCATGATTAGGATTAAGACTTAGGTAATGATATGGATATAAATTAGGATTAGGCTAATGACTTGGATGAGGATATGGATTTGTGGATCTAAATGAGGATATGAATATGATGACCAAAGATTACCAAAATATAAAACCTTGTAAGAGTCCAATCTAGCAAGATTATTAGGAGGTTATGGGAAAAAATACCATCCATACTGTAAAAATAGTGATTGGATGGGTACTAGGTATGGAGAGGCAATGATAGGGAAGTGATAGGATGAAATACCTTTCATACTAGAAAAATAAGGATTGGATGAGTGCTAGATATGAAAAGGCATTGATAGGGAAGTGATGGGATCAAATACCTTTCATAATATAAAAATAAGGATTGGATGGGTGCTATATATTAAAAGGCATTTATAGGGAAGTGATGTGATCAAATATCTTTCATACTAGCAAAATAAGGATTGGATTGGTGCTAGATATGAAAAGGCATTGATAGGGAAGTGATGGGATAAAATACCTTTCATACTATCAAAATAATGATTGGATGGGTGATAGATGTGAAAATGCATTGATAGGGAAGTAATGGGTGCTAGATCAAATTCTTTGACAAGGTTGTGTATGTCAATAATACCTAGTCAAACAGGATGATGATGAAGACATAGATGGGTGACCACTAGGACTTGGGTCCAAGATGAATAGGGGATGGATATTAGATGTTGTTTAGGATGGGTATTAGATGAGGTGATGTATATGAATGTGACTAAGGACAAAAGTAATAATACAAGACACCCTGAACTATTTTTGGCTTTTTCAAATTTTATATTTTTTAGGATTTTTTTGGATATTTTTCAAATTTTAGGGTTTTTTGGAATACATATACACTATACAAATGGGGTTAACTAGCAAAGGGAATACAAAACCTATCAACCCAAATGAGGATGGATGGAATGAGGGATGAGTGACAAGAGGATGAGGGTGATGTGGAAAAATGGATGAGGACTAAGGACAAAGGGACTAGGGATTTCCAATGACCACATCATGAACCAACTATTTAGTTGCCTGAGTCTCCATTGGATGATATGCAAAGAGGATTTGAGAACATTTCTCAAAACGCCATACACTATTTTACTAAGGTTAAGATAGGAAGGAATGATAGATAGGATGTATGATATGATGGCAAAGGGATATGATATGGATGAGATTGTCAAGGGAGGGGATAGACATGGATTTGTAATATATACAAGGTTAATGAGGGATGAGGTAAGTATGGATGGATTAACAAAGGATATGGAATGGATGGATTTTGCCCCCAAGTGTTGAGGTACAATATAGATAATAGATTACATTACCATGATGTTAAAAATCAGTTTTCATCATGGTACTTGCCCAAGGAACTAGAAGACTAGTTTTCACCATTGGATAAATGATGTTTTCTAATTAAATTTGGTAGTATCTTGATTTATTTGGATAAGGGCAAGATGAAGGATGCATAAATTATTTTGGTCTTCAGCCAACACCTATTCAAGATATGCATGATTTTAGGATCATGTTATCATTGTTGGATGTATTGGGGTTTGTGTGACCTTTGGTGATTCTTGAAGGTAACCCTTCTAGATATCTAGACGAGGTGTCTTCATCACCATATAAGAGATGATGTTCCCCATGTAGGTGATGTGAGGTACATATTGGATTAGATGTTGATGTTGATGGGGGTGTAATGAACTTGAGTTGATGGTAGGATCATGATAATGGGGTGTGATGGGTGATGGAAGATGACGACTAGAAATTGCATACACTATTAGAGATGTTGGACATTCTTCATTTGATTAGTGGCAATTGATAAAATTTTGAAAGAGTTCCAAGACACTTTGACTTTGTGATTCATCTTTGATTTGATTACTTGATGGATGATTAGTTGTGCTTTTCAAATTATTTGGATTTTAACTACCCCCTAGTGCTTGATTTTAGGCTTCACCATGGGAAATTGATTTTTGACTTGATAAATAGTGATTTTGACTTTGATATTCCTCTAGTGCTTGATATTGGGCTTCACTAAGAGAAGATATATTTAGATTAGGATGATATTAGAATCTTCTTGATTTTGACTGCTAATATCAAAGATGAATTAATTATGATTTATGAATTTTGGAATGTGGTCTTGGAACTCTACACTTGTGGCACACATTATATTACTTGAGGAAGGCTCCACCGATATATGTTCCTATTCATCCTTATAGAGGGAGGTGATTAAGTGATCATCAATGGGGAGAAAAGGGTCCATGATGGATGAATGTGGTGATGAGGGCATGATGAGGTTAATGAGTAGTGATGGGGTGGCATGGTCTTCATAGGGGTTCCTAGGATACCCAATTTTGACATCAAATAAAATCTCCTCAAGATCAGCAAAAGGATCACTATGACTAGTTGTAGTGGACAAATCTAAAATAGGATCATATTCACTTTAAAAATATTTAATAGATAAAGCTTTAAAGAACTATGCTATGACATCATCATCTTGATTGGGATCCAAAGGTATGACTAGTGATGTAGTGGAAGTTTCTAGATTAGAGGCTTTTGATAAGGAATCTAATTCTGATTTTGGTGTTGTACATGATCCTGATGAAGATAAGACTTTCGATGTTGACTCTGATGTATAAGATGCACTATTGCTAGCATAAGGTTCATTATCCATGCTTGACCTCTCAATAAGGGGTATTTGATGTGATGGATGAGGGGGTTCACAAGATACGAGAGGACTAAGCTCATGGGGATTAGACTCAGCTTTGATGGAGGATTTGTCAAGGATGGGGGGATCATTTAGGATGGGTGTGGAGTCTTGACCTTGGCTTGGAAAGGGAAGGGATTGATCATGATTGGTAATAGAATCTTGGTATTCCTTTTATTTTTCACCTAGGGATGTGGATGCATCTGGTTCATCCTCAATTAATATATCACCATGGCCAATGAGGTCTTGGACATAGTCTTGAAAAGGTCAACATTGATTAATGATATGCCCCCAACTTCAATGATTTATGCAATATTGATTATCTTTATACCAGAATGGACTAAGCTTAGTGGGATCAAGATGTTGGATAGGTGTATAGACCATCATTTTGGTGGTGACTAGTTGTTTAAAAAGGGTGTCCAAGGACATAAGAAGGGTAGTATAAGAACCCACTTATCTTTGTGACTTAGATGTGGAAGCATTGGATTTGTGTTCAAATGATTGTTGATGTGACAGGGTGGAGGTAGTCAAGGTGGACAAGATTGGATTCCCTTTGCTAGTATGGGAATGGGTAGATGGTGGTTTATGACTAGAATGTGGAGGATTGGTATAGGACTCAGATGAAGGGGCTTAGACGAGAGGTGCAATGACTTGAAAGGGATCAACACCTTTGGGGAGTGGAACAACCATAATAATAAACTTAAAGAGGATCCCATCCTTATGGGAATATATATATTGGTCTATGAATAGAGGGTCTATCTCCATGATGATGGTTGAAGAGTGATGGATGCTGGAGGTAGGATAAGGATTAGATGGGGTTTTTGAACAAAATAGGTCGAAATAAATGAGCTAGTATGATTAGGTGATGATGGATGAATGGATTAAAGACTAGGATTAGTTTCATACTAATAATATAATAGGTGAAAATGACCTATCCATAATGCCTAGGTGTCAAGATAGCAAAAGGGATTGGAGATTTGATGGGTGCCTAGGTTCTAAAACTAGCAAGATGGTGATTGGATGGGTGCTAGTTAGGAGTAGGCAAAGATATTAAAGTAGATTGATGATGATGGTTTTTCTAGATTTATAATAAACAAATTACAAGATGATAACAAGATATTGACTAGAGATTTGACTAATGGGATGAGTGATAGTGGATTAGGATGATAAGATGATGTGGATAAGAACACTAGCTCAGAACCTTAAATCAATTTTACTCAAGGTAGGATGGGATATGATTTATGTGATGCAAGTGATTAGGATAAGTATAATGATAGGTGATGATTAATTGATGAAGGGGTAATGATGGGATGGGGGTGAGGATGATAAAGGGTAATGTAAATGAGATGGGGATAGTTTAGACCCTAAAGAACCAAGTAGGATAAGATGCGGATGAGATTAGACTAGATTGGTGATGAGGACAAGGTCAAGACAAAGGATTGATGATGGACTTAGGATAATATGTGGAGGATGAATCAAGTTATGATTAGGATATGTAGGTAATGGGGGTGTGATTAATGATGGATGGGTCTAGGATAGGATGTGACTATAAGGATGTACAAAAGAAGAAATATATGAACAAGATGGTAAGATAAAGATATACAAGATGATGACTAGGATACATGAGTAATGAGTGCATATGATCAATGATGAAGGGGATGAGGACAAGATCGGAGATAGGATAGGCTAAAGGAAATAATAGGATGATGAGATATGTACAAAATGATATGTTTAAAAGTCAAAGATATACAAGGTGGTCTTGGGACAAGGTGTGCAAGGCTAGAGGTGATTAGGATATGTGAGTAATAGAGTATGATCAATGATGAGTGGAGATGACTAGAATAGGATGGGATGAAGACAAGATGGGAGATAGAATAATGCAAGGATATAAAAGATGGTATGTATAAGAGGATGAAGAAAAAATAATGAGGCAAGTATATACAAGATGATGGATTATGCAAAGGCCTATATGGGTTAGTTTTCTTTAAATATTTTAGTTTCAAACTTGCAAACACTCATCAATTATGTTAATAATCAAAAATGATGTTTGTGTTTGACTTCAAGACTTATCAACCTACAAAATAAAATGATTAATAGTTTTCTCAATTTTAATCTTTGTCTAATCATCAATACAAGGTAACCTGTAATGATAAAGTGTTAGTAATTTGGATTTGTCTTTAACACACATATCACTTATAGGTTAGAAAACTTTACCCTTTATTTGCATATTCTATAAGTTTTATAAACTATTATTTTTAGGATAAAAATAGCAATAAACTTTAAAATATTTACACTACTAATAATTACCCTTTCTAGATTATAATATTATCTTTTATCCTCAGATTGCTATTGAAAAGGGAATATATAAGGATTTGAATTACTTATATGTACGAGTAATGACACATGGTTATCACTATGACTATTAATAACACATTAAAGGAAGCATTAACTAAATGATTAATAAACCCTATTGATGGATCGGTATAAGAAAAAAAGCTATATCAAATTCTTTGAATAGACTTATAATGTTATAAACTTTGATTATCGACTGTATGGATAGTGCTTTTGATATTATTTTGATTTTGAGACTGAATTTGACTTTGACTTCCCCCTGGTGCCTAATTTTGGGCTTCACCAAGGGAGTTTGATTTTTAACTTGATATAGGATGATGATTTTGACTTTGATGGTCGCCTTGTGCCTGATATTGGGCTTAACTAGGGGAAGGCATTTTGGATTAGGCTGGTGATTTGACTCTTCTCGATTTTGACTGAGGGAATCAAAGATGATTGGATTATGATTGACTTTTTTAATATGGTCTTGGACCTCCACAATTCGGGCACTTATTATATTACTCAAGGAAGGATCCAACAATGCATGTTCCTGTTCATCCCTCTGGAGGGAAGTGATCAAATGAACATTGATAGGAAGAAAGGGGTCTATGATGGATGAAGGTGATGGATATGGTATGATGAAGTCAAAGAGTGGTGATTGGGTAGTATGGTCTTCATTGGGGTTCTTAGGAGACCCAGTATTGACATCAAAGAAAATATCCTCAAGATCAACAAAAGGATCATTAAGACTAGTTTTAGTATATGCATCCAAAGTAAGATCAAATTCACTCAGACAATCTTCAACAGATAAATCTTGAAATATATTTGTTATGACTTCATCACCCTGATTGGAATCAAAAGGTATGTCTGATGATGGATTAGAGGTATTTGGATTAGAGGTATCCTAAAAAAGATAGGCATTATCAACATCTACTACAATGTCACTAGGGGATGATGTTTTTGATGAGGAATCTAATTTGTATGTTGGTATTGAACATGATCTTGATGTTGATACTAATTGTGTTGGCAATGATGTTAAATCTGATGTACAATTTGCAATGTTACTAGTGTAATATTCATTGTCCAAAATTGACCTCTCATGGGGGCTTTAATGTGATGGGTGAGAGGGAAATGGTAGAGGGACAATGGATTGGGCAAAGAGACGGCCTTGGAAGGATTCATGAGATATGGGGGGATTAGGCTCATGTGGAATGGATTTACCTTTGATGGAGGATTTATTGAGGATGGGGGGTTAGGTAGAATGGATGTGGTGTCTTGACCTTAGTTTGTAATGGGAATATCTTGATCATGATTGGGAATAGAATAATGAAATTCCTATTCTTGTTCACCCAAGGATAGAGACTCATCTAGTTCATCCTCGATTATTATGTCACCATGGTTGATGAGATCTTGGATAAAGTCTTGAAAAGGATGACATCGATTGATGGTATGCCCCTAGCTTTTGTGATATGCACAATATTGATTAGCTTTATACCAAGAGGGCTTAGGCTTAGTGGTATCAAGATGTTAGATAGGTGGATAGATCATCATGTTAGTGATGATGAGTTATTTGAAAATGGATTATAAGGACATAGGAAGAGGGTATATGGACCCATTTCATTATGTGACTTAGATGTGGAAACATTGGGTTTTAGATTAGATGATTTTTGATGTGACTAGGTGGATAGACTGGTATTAGTCACGGTGGCCAAGATTGGATTCCCTTTGCTAGTATTAGAATAAGAAATGGATAGTTTATGACTAGTAGGTGGAGGATTGGTATAGGACTCACATGAAGGGGATTGGATGGTAGGTGTAATGAGTTAAAGGGGATCAACACCTTCAGGGAGTAGAACACCCATCATAAGAAACTTCAAGAGGATCTCATCCTTATGGGTAGATATATATTGGTCTATGAATGTGGGGTCTATCTCCATGGTGATGGTTAAGGAGTGATGGATAATGGAGGTAGGATAAGGAATGGATGGGGTTGTTAAAAAAACTTAGGTCAAAATAATTGAGCTAGTATGATTAGGTGATGATGGATGAATGGATTAAAGATTAGGATCAGATTTTAGACCAATAGTACAATAGGTTTTATCTACCTATCAGTGATGCCTAGTTATCAGGCTAGCAAAAGGGATTGGGGGTTTGATGGGTGCCTATGTTCCAAAACTAGCAAGAAGGTAATTAGATGGGTGCTAGTTAGGAGTAAACAAAGATGATTAGACTAAATTGATGATGATGGTTTTTCTAGATTAATACTGATAAAGTGACAAGATGATAGCAAGATATTGACTAGAGATCTAACCAATGGGATGAGTGATAGTGGATTAGGATGATAGGATGATGTGGATAAGAAACTAGCTTAGAACCTTAAACCAATTTTGCTAAAGATAGGATGGGATATGATTTATGTGATGAAACTGATTAAGATAAGTATAATTATAGGTGATGATGAAGTGATGAAGGGGTAATGATGGGATGGGGTTGAGGATGGTAAAGGGTAATGTAAATGAGATGGGGATAAGGGCAAGATACAAGATGCAAACATTGTTGTAGTCTTCAGCCAACACCTATTTGGGATATTTGTAATATTAGGATCATGTTGTCATTTTTGGATGTATTAGGGTCCATGTGACCTTTGGTGATTTTTGAAGGTGACCCCTCTAGATACCTAGACCAGGTGTCTTCATCACCCCTATAAGAGATGATGTTTCCCAGGTAGGTGATGTGAGGTATGGATTGGATTAAATCTTGATGTTGATAGGGGTGTGATGAACTTGAGTGGATGGTAGGATCATGATAAGGAGGTGTGATGGGTGATGGAAGATGAGGACTAGTAGTCGCATACACCGTTGGAGACATTAGACATTCTTCATTTGATTAGTGCCAATTGATAAAAGACTGTAGGAGATCCAAGACACTTTGACTTTATGATGCATCTTTGATCTTATTACTTTATGGATGATCAGTCATGATTTTGACATTATTTGGATTTTGAATTCCCCATGGTGCTCGATTTTGGGCTTCACTAGGGGAGATTGATTTTTGAATTGATAAATGATGATTTTGACTTTGACATTCCTCTAGTGCCTGATATTAGCATTCACTAGGGGAAGACATATTCAGATTAGGTCAATGATTGGAATATTCTTGATTTTGACTATTAGGATCAAGGATGACTTGATTATGATTTATGAATTTTGGAATGTGGTCTTATACCTCTATACTTGTGGCACACATTATATTACTTGAGGAAGGCTCCAAGGATATATGTTCTTGTTCATCCTTATGGAGGGAGGTGATTAAGTGATTATGTATAGGGAGAAAAGGGTCCATGTTGGATGAAGGTGGTGGTGAGGGAATGATGAGGTCAATGAGTGGTGATGGGGAAACATGGTATTCATAGGGGTTCTTAGGAGACCCAGTTTTGAAATCAGAGAAAATCTCCTCAAGATTAACTAAAAGATCACTAGGACTAGTTGTAATAGACACATTCAAAATAGGATCAGATTCACTCTAACAATTTAAAATAGATACAGCTTGAAATAACTCTATTATGACATCATCATCTTGATTGGGATCTAAAGGTATGCTTGGTGATGTAGTGAAGGTGTCTAGATTAGAGGCTTTTAATGAGGAATCTAATTCAGATTTTGGTGTTATACATGATCCTGATGAAGATAAGACTTCTAATGTTGACTCTGATGTACAAGATGTAATGCTACTAGTAGAATGTTCATTTTCCATGATTAACATCTCAACAAGGGGTATTTGATATGATGGTTGAGGGGGTTCACAAGACATGGGAGGACTAAGTTCATGGGGAGTAGACTCAGCTTTGATGGAGGATTTGTCAAGGATGGGGGATCATGTAGGATGGGTGTGGAGTCTTAAACTTGGCTTGGAAAGGAAAGGGATTGATCATGATTGGGAATAGAAACTTGTCATTCCTTTTCTTGTTCACCCAGGGACATGGATGCATCTAGTTTGTCCTCAATTATTATATCACCATGGTCAATGAGGTTTTGGACATAGTCTTGAAAATGTCAACATCAATTAATGGTATGCCCCCAGCTTTGGTGATATATGTTGTATTGATTATCTTTATAATAAGATGGCTTAGGCTTAGTAGGATCAATATTTTAGATAAGTGGATAGACCATCATTTTGGCAGTGACTAGTTATTTAAAAAGGGTGTCAAAGGAGATAAGAAGGGGAGTATAAGAACCTGCTTCTCTTTGTGACTTAGATGTGGAAGCATTGGATTTATGTTTATATAATTGTTGATATGATAGGGTGGAGGGAGTCAAGGTGGCCAAAATTGGATTCCCTTTGATAGTATGTGAATGGACAGACAGTGGTTTATGACTAGCAGATGGAGGATCGATATGGGACTCGCATGATCGGTATGGGACTCGCATGAAGGGGCTTGGATGGGAGGTGAAATTAGTTGAAAGGGATCCACACCTTTAGGGATTGGAACACCCATCATAAGAAACTTTAAAAGGATCTCATCTTTACGGGAATATATATATTGGTCTATGAACATAGGATCTATCTCCATGGCAATGGTTGAGGAATGATGGATGATGGAGGTAGGATAAGGATTGGATGGGGTTTTTAAACAAAATAGGTTGACAGAAATGAGCTAGTATGATTAGGTAATGATGGATGAATGGATTAAAGACTAGGATTAGATTTCATATTGATAGTACAATAGGTGATGATAACCTATCCACATTGCCTAGGTGTAAATTTAGTAAAAAGGATTGGGGGTTTGATGGGTGCTTAGGTTCTAAACTAGCAAGACGGTGATTCGATGGGTGCTAGTTAAGAGTAGGCAAAGATGATTAGACTAAATTTATGATGATGTATTTTATAGATTGATAATAACAAAGTGACAAGATGATATTCAGATATTGACTATAGATCCGACCAATGGGATGAGTGATAGTGGATTAGGATGATAAGATGATGTGGATAAGAATACTAGCTCAAAACCTTAAATCGATTTTGCTCAAGATAGGATGGGATATGATTTATGGGATGAAAGTGATTAGGATAAGTATAATGATAGTTGATGATGAATTGATGAAGGGGTAATGATGGGATGGGGGTGAGGATCATAAAGGGTAATATAAATGAGATGGGGGTAGTTTAGACCCTACAGAGCCAAGTAAGATAAGATGAGGATGAGATTAGACTAGATGGGTGATGAGGAAAAGGTCAAAATAAAGGATTGCTGATGGACTTAGGATAAGATGTGGAGGATGAAATAAAATGTGATTAGGATATGTAGGTAATGGGGGTGTGATTAAGGATGGATGGGTCTAGGATAGGATGTGACTAGAAGGATGCACAAGAGAATAAAGATATGAACAAGAGGGTAAGATAAGGATAAGATGATGACTAGGATACATGAGCAATGAGTGGATATGACCAATGATAAAGGGGACAAGGACAAGATGGGAGATAAGATAGGCTAAAGGCAATAAGAGGATGATGAGATATGTACAAAATGATATGTGCAAAAGGCAAGGATAGACAAGGTGGTCTTGGGATAAGGTGTGGAGGACTAGAGGTGATTAATATATGTGAGTAATGGAGTATGATCAATGATGAGTGGAGATGACTAGACTAGGACGAGATGAAGATAAGATGGGAGATAGGACAATGCAAGGATATAAAAGATGGTATGTATAAGAGGATGATGACAAAATTATGAGGTAAGTATATACAAGATGATGGACTATGCAAAGACCTAAATAAGTGTGTATAGGTTTGGGTGAAGGCTAACTTATCTCACAAACAACATGGGTCTAACACAACACACACCCAAACAAGTCACAAACCTATTATTAGTAAATTTAAGGGTGAGCAACCTGATGTTCATACCATCAAATGGATTCATAGGTGAGGTTGTAAGCTTGTGACCCATTATGGAATTGACCAAACCCTATCGACCCAATTTTCACATGGTGGCTACTTAGGAATTGATACTGACTTTTGTAGCGAGGCACTTGTTATGACCAAAATATCATATGCTAGGTTTGCATAATGTTTCTAGATATGTCCCCTATATATGTGAACGTATAGTGGGGCCCAAGTCCATATAGGAAGATATCCTAATACCTTGTGTATTGGAGTTTAACCACCCTTCAATCCACAAAACCCTTTATGGGTAATTTCGCTTAGGTCCTGAATGATATCTCTCTTGATTTTTATACTCTGTCAAAACATGGAGTTTGGACTAGTGCATGGTGGTGAAATCCACAGTCACTAGTCTCCTAGAAAAATTAAAATTGAATGGGGTTTATAGGTGGTTTTTTATCCTCCAAGAATCATTGCAAGGATTCTAGGAGGAGAGCATACACCAACTATAGCCCCAGGAGACAAACAAGTAGTCAAAAAGATTAATTAACAAATTAGATTAAGTGTGAGATATCTGCAAAATGAAAGACAAGAATAAACAAGACAAAAAAATTCAAGACAAGACGACAAAAATGATATATACAAGATGAGATAGATGACTAAAATGATTCAAAAATGATTTTTAAAGTGCCAAAATGAAGCTTTGATAGGTGGCCTGCAAGCAAATGATTAGTAGTTTCAAGTACTACTTTTAAAGAGGTACCTGTAAGATAATTGATTAGTAGTTTTGATCGATTTTAATCTTTGACCAATCATTTTGTAGAGCAATACAAGGCAACCTATAATGATGGTGTGTCATTAGTTTGGACAAAGTTATTCTTTAAATGTTGAAAACTCCACCCTTTCTATTGGTTATTTTGATACTTAATGATTACTAAAGAAAGTCTTAATTAACGTGACTAAATCATCAAATTTATAATAATGGGATAGATAATCAAACTAATTAGAATTAATATTCAAATGAACATGTAAAATATTATTTATATGACATGGACTATTCTTTACATGACCATTTAATCAAGTCAATGAATAAAGTTTGGTCAAGACAAACCAATGGGCAGTTGAAATATATTATATTATTATTTTTATTTTTTATTTTTTTGTTTCTTATTATTTATTTAAGCATGTAGTTATGAAATGACATCTATAGATTATATAGGTGCTATAAAACTTTTGATATTTTTAAAATACCAATTAATTGCCTTCGTATTACCTAGAAAACTATATTATAAACAAATATATTGTTAGAATGGCTAGTGATTTTAACAACATGTAGGCAATTTGTACACACATTCTAGACACTTCAGACAACTTTTGGAATGTGTAGATCCATTTGAATGTTAGGCTTACTAATTTTTTTTCCAAAACAAAGTTAAGGTTTTGAGATTTTATTTCTACTAGGGTTTTGAATTTAAGGTTTTGACAAAGAATTTATGACATGGAAATAAAGAGTTTACAGTGGCAACAGAAGGTGCTACATTCTAGAGGGTTAGGGTTCGCATAGATTTTACTTTGGATATATGTCTTCTTTTTTGTAATTATTTGTATTTGAATTAAATTCCATTAGATTTGAGGTTTGCCTTAGAATCTATCACATTGATGGATCCATAAAACTGAAGTAATGTGGTCAGTGAGGATATAAGTGGAGGGATCAATCTATTCAAATTTATGTAAGTTAGCCTCACAATATTCAAGGATCTTCAACAAATATCATATATGGATTTATTACTAAGATGCACTACTTATGTCTGCATGTTCCAATAAAGAATGATTTGTTAGGACCCTTATATGGCTCGACAACTACAATGGACACCTAAGGAGAAGGATAAATGGTGAATCCATGCTTTAGATCAGGGATATGCCAAAATAGGGACAAAAAGGTGTGACACTTATGAATTCCTACCAATAATGAAGATAATGGAGGATTGATGCAGGATATGCCAAGCAACAAGCTTGCATTGTATAGTGAGGTGGCATAGGAGGTACATAGGATATCATATCTGGGCCTAAATTAGATTCGACTGGAGGAGAAGAAGAGAGCAAATGGATGATGACCCAAAAAATTACATGTGGCTATGCAACCTTGCTAAGATTGGGTAGGTTTATAAGTTATGTGAAAAGAATAAGTTCTAATTTATGTGAAGGCCACGAGTGAAGCATTGAAAATTTCATAAAGAAAACTAAACAACAACTTGGCCACAATAATGGAGAAAGCACTAACTACTAAGTCGAAAACAAAAATATACATGTTTTGTTAACTATTTATAGAACTCTGAAATGTATAAATCTTTAATAATATCATACACACATAAAAAAAGGATTATTTAGTTAAGTGAATAGTAGAATAAGGAGAAATACATTAACATACACTAAATTATATATATAGACTACAAGAACCAGAGCATGATTGTTGTGGATGGAAAACTTGAAAATGTCGATCCACCAATTTTGTTTTAAATCTAATCTGCAAACTCAAGAAAACAATCTTAAGTCAAAAAAACATTAGTTTGAGGGAAGTACCGATCCCACCATGGTCTCCACTATGTAGGATGAAATTTGAGCTTAATGGATTTAAGATCATGTAACTAGTCTAAAATCTATTCAAACAACAAACTACCTAACTAAGATATAGAGCCATTAGAACCACAATGCAATATATGAATTCACAAATTGAAATAAGCATTACAATTCTAAAGCTAAGTGCTCTAAATCATTATTAAATGAATTAAAACAAAAGGATTGAGATTACCTTTGACTCATAATTTTAACATGATGTTTCTTGATCAAGGATGCTTGATGATGGATTGATTTGGCCTGAAGATAGCATGAGGATATCTAGTTAGCTCCCATGGAGGGATGAGGTTGCTTAAATAGAAAATGGATGGAGAGGTCAATGGTGGAGATTCAAAGTTTAGATTATGTAGATCAATGGATGAGGATTATCCAAGGAATTTAAAAATCCTTGGAGGATTCTAGAGGAGATAAGGTTCTAGAGGTAGAAACCTCTAAAATTTCTCTAGGAGGGTCAAACATGATTATGGGTGGATTAGATAGGTGTTTTAGGGGATTGGTGGATTAGATAGGTGTTTTAGGGGATTCTAGAGACTGTAGGGTGTAAGAGAGTCTAAGGATAGGCTAGTAGGTGGGTAGGTGAGCCATGGGAATTTCAAATTCTCAAATAATAGGTAAGTGGGATTAGATTAGGATAATAGGGATTTAGAATAATTAATGAAGGAATGGAATAAGATTATGGTTAATATATGAAGTATATATTAGATAAAATTATTAGGAAGTGGGGGATAAACTAGATAAACATAATTAGTGTTGACTAATAGGCATATTAGTGATAAGTAATGAAGCAAGCAGATTCAGATTCATACATGAAGCTTGCCTATAGCATTCATCATAGACATGGAATAAGTAGTGGGAATGGTGGTCTTTAGTAAAGATGCAATTGTTGGTTGTAATTCACCATTTCTTTTTAACTTAGGAATATTAGAATTATCATCATTGTGAACAATAAGTGAAATATTATAATCTTTAAATTTAGAACCTTTTGGTAATGATATTTTAGTGTGAAATGTTGGAACATTTGGTAATGGTGTGTCTTTTGAATATTCAACTACCATTGGTAATGATATAACAATTGGAAGTTGAGTAGCTTAGATAAAGGTACATCATTTTGAATTTGAGGAAATTTTTGAAATGATGAAGCTTTTAGAGTATATAAATAACCCTTTTTTATATACTTTGGTTGGTTTTCAATTGAATGAAGGAATGGTTGATTTGTTATCATTAATAAGGGGTGCATGATTTAGAAATTTTGTACCCTTGGGGGTTTCCTCAAATTACATGAAGGATCAATCCTCTTATTACTTGTTTTTAAATAAACCATAATATCGTTATGATTTTTTACAAAGCTATCATGATCAAACAATGGAAGAATTTGCTCATATGTTTCAAATGTGTTTGTATGAAGTAAATGATCATATTTACTACATTCCTTAAAATTACTCAACTCTTCTCTTGGCATAGTGATGGCATTGACCTGATAAGAGAGATGGTAGCTATCACTATTGAAAGAGTTGAGAGGAGGCCTTATAAAATTTGAAAGCTAGGAGTCTTATATTTTCACTTTAGATTGTATATAAATTTGGATTGTTTCTTCATCATAGGAATCAAAACAATCTATATCATCCATGAGGAGAAAAATAAGTAAATACCAAGATTAGGGGAAAGAGGGAAACAAATTTTGTTTTTATTATGTTGATGAAACAAGGATACTCATAGGTCGGTTTCACTAAATGTTTATCCCTAAATTTATAAGGTTAGGGTCAAAATATAGAAATATTTTAAGCACAAAGGTGATGAACTAATATATAGTACACTAATTAATTACAAACTTACATAAATGAATATTCTAAATTATAAAACTAAGATATGATAAATATATAAAGTACCAAATTTGAAAGATACTTAAGTGATTGAAATATCAAAGAGAAATTATATTTAGTTTGGTTTACTATGTACAAGCAGATATAATTTTTACACAAGTAGAATTATGTAGGATCAAGATTCTGAGGCGGTAGTTAGATCTTGGAAATGATGTTTTTACAGCCACAAACCTTATCGTCGACATTGAGACACTATCATTGATGATATTATCTATGATTTAGCTTTACTATCCTATAAAAATTATGTACTAGATCTTGATGCGGCCAATTTCACTAATCTAGGTTTTATGTCACCTTTAAGATGGTGTCTTTAGATGTAGACTATAGGTTTTTACTTTGTTCTTATTAATCAAACCCTAACTTTTCACTTTTCTTCACCCTTGGGATATGTTTGCCAAAAATATATTAGTGGTTTTATGGTGTCGAGTTGATCTAAAATACCCCTCTATCAATGAGTATTTCCTACATAGTAGATACTCCAAGGAGGGACTCAAACTTATGTAGTTCTCCCCTATGTGTGGGAGTGTGTGTGAACAATGATGTAGTATGTTAGATATAGATACATGCAATGATATATCTTGTAAATCTATAAATATCACTCATACCTTGTTCTTTAGGA
Source organism: Torreya grandis (assembly GCA_037957365.1). NCBI lineage: Eukaryota > Viridiplantae > Streptophyta > Pinopsida > Cupressales > Taxaceae > Torreya > Torreya grandis. The sequence continues at coordinate 1,032,387 of JARHVA010000707.1, read as the reverse complement.
TCTTTAGACCTTTTGTATGACTGATCCTATGATTGATAAATAAATAGGGAGTAATTGGGAAGAATAACTCACTTGTGTGATTCATTAAATGATTATTGGTAGGTGTTTTTTTTGGTATTTTATAAATTAATAATGAGAAGGCTTAGATTTGTATTTATACCACACATTTTGAAAATATTTCATGATAGGGTTTAGTAAGATAAATAAGTTGATCCATAGGTTTAGAATAATTTTTTATTTGTATGACTTTAGGTGACTAGACACTAGATAAAGATCTAGACACTAATGTTGATGCTAGTGTCCCTCTATGGTTGGTAGTGTCTAGAAGGCTAGAAAACATGTATGGATTTGTAATTGATAGTGAAGGATATATCAAGTTTTGAGCTTTCTATATTGTACATGTTGTCTAAGCCATCAGAATGATATGGGTCAGACTATAAGATAAGCATTTAGGCACAATGAGATGTTTAATGTGAGGCTTTTAGCGGTGAAAATATCCAGAGATAAAGGTTAGATCCTTGATTGGTATTTTTCAAATGTACAAAACTAAGATGCTTTAAATACTTAATTTTAGTATCTACAATGTGGACACATGACTCCCAGCCACAAAGGATACAAGTTTTTATAAGATATTTGTTGACTACTACTCATGAAAGATGTGGGTATACCTTTTGAATACTAAAAATTAGGTCTTCCAAATCTTCAAATATTTAAAGGTCATAGTGTAAAATGAAATGGGTTGAAAAATTAAGGCCCTCTACACAGATCATGGGGGTTAATACACCAATATAAAGTTCTTATCATATCCCAAAGTGAATGGAATACATCATCAATTGATTGTTCCATATACACCACAACAAAATAGGGTTACATAATGACCTAATCATGTAATTATATATTTTTTTCACAACATGGATGAGGATGCACAACTATCTCATTCACTTTGGGTAGAAACATGTCAAATAGCAGTCTATCTGCTAAACAAGTCACCCATTAAAGCTCTTGATAGGATCACACCACAGGAATCGTGGACTATGAACAAACCGAAAGTTTCACATCTTAGATTTTTTTGTTGCAAAGCATACATGAATTCCTTGAAAAAGAAAAGAAAGATATTATATAATAAAATCAAGGAATGCATTTTTTTGGGGATATAGTAAAGAGTCCAAGGTATATGGGCTCTTTGACCTAGAAACTAAGAAGGTCTTCATAAGTAGGGATGTTTTATTTAATGATAATAATGGTATCATGCCACCTTCCACATAGGTACATGATATAGGCATCAAATATAGATTTTTTAGATGGTGATAGTGGTAGCGACATTGATGATGGTCAACCAAGACTTTCAGTACCACCACTTACCACTCAACATATATCAAAGAGGTATAATGGTAAAATACAAAATACTAAATTAGATGGAGTCCATAATACATCCAATTCAAGACTGAGGACTCATAGTATGACTCACAAAGAGGTAAACATGGCTCTTATGAGCATATTTTTAGAAACATTTGAGCATTATATAATAAGACAATCCCAAAAATTGAAACCTCATAAAGATGCCATGAATGTATAATATTAGTCATTGATGAAGAATAACACATGGAATCTTGTTGATCTTCTACCAACAAATAATCCCATCAAATGTAGAGGGATATTTAAGACCAAGTATAGGTATATGGAATCATATATAAGTATAAGATGAGACTTGTATCAAATAGATATGCTTAGAAAGAAGACATTGACTATGCAGAGACATTTACTCCCACATCCAAGATTAAAATAATCAAAATGATATTTGCTTTGGCTACACATTTTGGATGGAATGTTCATCATAGATGTCAAAATTGATTTCTTGAATGGAGATATTTATGAAGAAGTATACATGACCGAACCAGAAGAATATGTCAAACAAGGTCAAGATTAGAAAATATGTATACTTATCAATTCATTATATGGTCTCAAACATGCTCCCAAAACCTAGTATATAAAAATATATGAACATCTCATAAGGATTCCATATGATACCAATATCTACCTCAAACAACAAGGGGGAATATTATTATAATTATTGTTGATGTGGATGATATAGTCATAATTGGTAATTCAGTGAAGGTGATCAATGTTACAAATAATGATATCAAGCAATCGTTTGACATAATATATCTTGGGATACTATATATTGTCTTAGATTAGAAGTTTGGAAATAAGGGCACAATATATTTGTGTGATAAATTAAATATACCAATACATTGCTTGAGAAGTCTTATATGATGGATTATAAACCAATGGTCACATGTACGAAGATAAGGTTTCAATTGTATTTTTCAGATCCATCACCACCGATAGATGCCACTCTCTATCGATAGTTGATTTTGAATCTCATCTAGCTCATCCACACTAGGCCAAATATTAGCTATGTTGTTAGCTATCTTTTGCACTTTAGATAAGAATCCAAAATAAGGCATTGGAAAGCAAATAAGTGGATATTGATATATATTCAAGGAACAAAGGAATATGGTCTAGTATATAAGAATAATGACCAATTATTCTTGATGAGATATACAAATGTAGATCACATAGGTTCTATTGATAACATAAAATCCACTTATGGGTTTATATTATTTTTTGGATCTGGTCCAATATCATGGAGGATAAGAATCAAAATTATCTATATCAAAATTCTTCTTGACGAGGAATAAAAATAATAAGATATGTATGTCAAGTGATGTGGATACATTGTACTCTTGAAGGATTGGGAGTACCCCAAGCTCAGTCTATAGTTTTGTACTATGATAGCCAAGGTATTTTTCAACTTGTTCATAACTTGGTGTTTCATGAGCACATGAATCATATTAAATTTAATATGCATTTCATATGTAAACATGTTCAATAACACAACATAAAGCTCCAATATTTCCCCACTCAAGATCAATGTGTATATGTCTTCACAAAGTCACTTGCAAGTGTCAAGTTTGAGGCATTCAAAAATTCTTTCTCTTGTACCCTTTAGATTATGATCCACTAAGGGGGCTTGGGCGGGGTCAGGGGCTAGGTGGGAGTGAATGTTAGAATAATAACTTACTAGCTCATAGTCTAGGAAGTTGTACATGAACCCAATATTAAATAATGGGTGCATTAGTAAATAAGGGTAGTTTTATCTTGTTGTAGACATTTAATAACTACCTCAAACATGATGTGTTAGGTGTGATGGACTATGGATCATGAATCCTATGTATGTAACTTTCATGTTTGATCAATGCTAATGATCATATTGCATCTTTCATATTCTCTAATAATACTATGGATACTCCATAGGTTGACATTATACCAATATGAAGATATAAAAAATGATCATATGACTAAGTAAAAGTTTTTCATAGCTACAAATCAACCACAAAATTTCAATACATGCTAGTAACAGGGTAAATTTTAGTGGCAAATATGCGTTAATTGATAAATATTCACTTTTTGGGTAGTTGTATTTGTCAAATTTTTGGGAGTAGTATATAGGACTCATTCACCTTAAATTTTGGGATGTAAATTTTTTATGGGTCATCTCAGTGATTTTTTATAATAATTATGGGAGCATCCATGTAATTCACCTTGTGTGTGTGTGTGTGTGTTCACAGGGCTTACCATCCAAGTCTCATTTTTTACCTCATTGTCAAGTTGAATATTGAGGTTGCTTGAGAAATAGATATTGAAATAAATGAAAAATGGTTTCAAAAAAAATCTTAAACCTTAATATTATTACATATTTAAATTCCTCTTGAATAGATATGCAATTTTTTTAAAAAAAATCATCTTAATCTGAGTTTGTATACAAAAGTTATGGTCTTGAGACGTTGACATTCAATTACATTGCATCATTCTGTCAGTACCTAATTGCATCATTATCACATGGCAGCATCATGATGTTGTCACCTAGAATCATGTTGTCTCTCGAGAGCATGCTATCGCCTAACAACATGTTGCAATGCAACTAAACACCAACTTCTAGAGACTGTAACTTTTGCATACGAACTCAGTTTGAGATAATTTTTTTTTGAAATTGTATTAATCTTCAAGAGGAATCCAAATTATAACATGATAATGGGAAAAAGCATACTACCACCCGATGACATGATGTGATGCAACTAAACACCAACTTTTGGAGGTCATAATATTTGCATACAAACTTGATTTGAGATGATGTTTTTTTGAAATTGTATAAATCTTTGAGAGAAATCCAATTTATAGCATTATTCTAGATGGTATAATTATGCCAGGTAGAAAAATGCTTCCAAAGAGAAACATGTTATCGCTCGATGACATGATGCGATGTAACTAAACACTAACTTTCAGAATCCATAACTTTTGCATACAAACTTGTTTTGAGATTTTTTTTTTTGAAATTGTATAGCTCTTCGAGAGGAATCCAAATATGTAATAATATTAAGGTTTAGGAAAGTTTTTAATACTCATTTTAAATTTATCCACAACCTATATGTTTTTAACTATGTAGATGAGCGGTTGTACGAAAAACTTAAAAAGGTGATTTTTCAAAATTTTCATATTCACCAAGGCTAAGAATCAAATTCACCTAAATAAACCTAAGGGGATTTATGATATGGTCTCTTAAAATGAATCTTGGCTAGTAATTAATGTGTAGCTTTATCTAATTTTTTCACCAAACATTTAGCTTCGTCAATTAGGGCTTTCAATCTTTGTGAAGAAACTTTTCCCTTTTTCATTTCATTGATCAACATTCATGAATCACCTTTTACAACAATATTTTTCCATCTTTAGATGACTACATCTGAATCCTTTAAACATTATTATTCCTTTCATCCAGGAGTATTCATGTCCTACACAATATCTAGAACAAACATAAATATTAATTACCCCTAATTATTAAACAAACACGTCCTCCTCTAACAAAACATGAATCCCATTAACTGCTCCATCAAAATTTAACATAACAAACCCATTAAATGGGGTACCTAACCACCCCACCCTTCTTATAACTCACCACCCAGAACTTATTATTAATGAAAGATTCTAGTATTTTGATTGATCAATAAAATAATTTAAAACTAATTTTCATGCAAATCACCTTATCAACATAATTTTAAAACAGTTTGAATTTTAATTTGAGCAAGAAAACCAGAACACCTATTTTGACATAGATAGGAATGGAAGGAGTACAAGGAGACTTCTTCCAATAGGATGTGGGCGAGCAGGAAAATAAGAGCAAGGAAGAGATGAATATGACCCAGATCTGGGTGGGCTGGGGGTTGTCCATGTCATCAATGACATCCCTTGTAAGACTCAATGATAAGTTGGATGGGAAAGAATTAGTTCTATAGACTAGTAGAAGGAAGTTTTTGGATGTAATTTGGAAAAAAAATTAGAGCAAAAGTTTCCACAACACCTGTTGGGTTTCTTCAAGAGCCCTTGCCTAGGCAATGAGTGAATCTATTTGGGGTTTTTGTGAGGAGATCCTAGTCATAGAAAAGTTTCAGGAGTGGAAGGAGGGGAAGACCTTCAATAGTTTGAATTTTATTTTGAGTAGGAAAACTCGAACACCAATGGGTTTTCCTAACAAAGTTATGAAGGTTGTAGGGCCCATCACTATAGTGTTTCTAAACAGATTAGATCTACTAGTGGATATTAAAGTTTTGGGATTAAATAATAATGAGGAAGATAGAGGACTCCTCATAAAGCCTTATGAAGTCTGATATAATAATGATGATCCCTGTACATGGGTGGTGGTTTTTTTGAGTGATTATATATGGTCACTTGCTACACATAGGGTCAATGAAAGATGGGAAAAAATATTACAGAAGACCAAATCTACGAGGGAATAATTTTAGCCTCACTCAGTTTTGATCATGGTGGATAGAGGAAACCAAATCAAAACTTATCTTACCAAGTGGATGATAGAGGATTCTACGCTTGCCTATTCTGGGTTATGGGGCTTGTGTAGGATTTCAAGAATATTACTCATATTTGGATAGAAAACCCTATGGTGCTTCAAATTATGGCTGGAATGCTGAGGATGAAATGGTTAGGTCCTTGTTGAAAATTAGCCTTTAATGGATCCAGTGGGAGGAAAATCCCACTTGGTGTGTATCGAATGAGTGGAGGTTGTGAAGAAGTCCTAGGTGGCAGAAGATCTTCCACCCTTGATGGATGTTTGTTTCTATAGTGTAAGTCTCAGGGAAGTCCTACTTATGGGATTTATCTTTTTGAATCTCATACTTGGATATAAGATCGAATATTTTTGGTATTCATCATAATATTTTATGGAATCAGATCTGATAGGGATGAAGCCTCTTCAGGGGTTTTGGTTTCATTTAGACATGTATTGACTCTTAATACATGTAGGGAATGTGGAAGAAGGGAAAAAAATATGCTAAAGATTAAAGTTGTAAAAACCCTTGTTTAGTTTCAGTTGGTTTGGTTTGGGGTGGTTATAGGAATCCCAACCAAATCATGTCCTATCAGAGTGGACGATAGAGGAATTCACCTTGCTAGTTTTAGGGGAGGAAAATCCCACTTATTGTGTCTTAGCTATGTGAAGGTTATGTGGAAGAGTCAAGCGATTGAAGACCTATTCTTAGGGGATTCTTGTTTTGTAAAGTAAGTCTCAGAAAAGTCCTATTGAAGGGTGTCAACCCTTCAAATCCCATTAATTTGAAACATCATTGACTATGCTAAGGTTGTGGGAACCTTCAAAACCCTTGTGTTATGGTTGCAGGAGCCTTAAAACCCCCTTGTTATCTGATTTACCAAGGTCACAGGATTCTCAAAACCTCTCTTTACTACACTTGGGTTGGTGGGGAATCCTTAAGTCCCTTTTATTGTTATCTATAACATTTGGTTGTGGCTCCACTGTGTAAAAACCTCCCCCTGGATGTGGGTCCATTTATCAAAACCCTCACTTGTTTGGTTCATAGCTTTTGGTTAAAAAGCATTTACCTCATCAAATAAAAAAACATAATTTTACAACATTGTAACACCTTTGTTTAAGTTGATAATCGAAGTGTCAAACAATAATAAAATATAACATATTGGTATCCAAGTACATAAAAATATCCCTTGACCCTATATGTTGGATAAGGTTGATGCCAAAGCAAGGGAGTAAGCTTATTATCCCAATCACCTCATCAAGGCAAATAAAGCTTGAAGTTTGAAAACACATTATCTATCACTCTTATTATCCTTATCACGTTGCCTTACCACTAACCCATATCCCATTGGACTCATCTAAATAGATTTTCTAATTTTTAAAATAATTTTAAATATAAGTTCTTTAAATATTGTATAGTCAATGTCAAATTCTAAATTTTATTTTGTTTTAACGATAGGTAAAAAAGAATTATTGGAACTTATTGTAATATTTATTATTTAAAATAAAGATTTACATAGATGGTGACAATAAAAGTGTGGTAAGTTGGTTTTTACTCAAAATCTATGTGGACAAAATAAATGGTTCAAAATATCCTTTAAAATTTTAAACTAAACAAAGTTATATAACAATAATATCAAAATAGGAACTCAAAACACTAAGATAAGTGTGAAAATCATGCACACTGAAGATAGTGGTAACAAATCATCCTTAGGAATAAGTTTACCCCAAGAAGATTGATCTTTTGAAGGTGGATCAAGTGCAACCCACCCATCTTGAGTGTTCTCCGAAGGAGCCAAAGATACCTTGATGCCCCACCTAGGACGTGGAGACATGACAACACTAGTTTGTTCACCACCATTTAATGGGAAAGATAACCAAAATGAGTGAGGATGTTTTTTTTGTGGTGGTAGACTCTAACCTCCCTTGAGGAGGAGGTGAGGAGAAGCAGTTGTGGGAGCAGCTTCGTCATCATCTTTGCACTAGTGGAGGAGAACATTGTAGTAGAAAATCTAGAGGAACACAACTCATGGTGTAAGGGACACTACCCCAATGGTTGAGTAACTCTTAGAGATAATAAAATTCCAGAGCAACTTTCTCTATTTGTGCTTGAATATGTAAATATGAAAAAAATATCACAACTTTTTTATAACAAAAACATGAATTGAAATATCTTACTATTGAAAATTGTTGAATTTATAGCTTTCCAACGTCAAAAATAATGGTGGTTTTAAAAAATTCACAAAAAAATGTATGCTAGCCATTGAGCATTATATCCAAACAAAATCATTCTGAAAGAGACTATGAATCCATTGCCAAGCTTGTTGAGTACAAGGACACATCTAGAAAACATGTTTAAATATCTCAAGTATAAAGCACATAGGGCACTTAGGATTGGGGATTCTTATGTGTTTGAGTCTTTCCACTACTTATAGACCCTGGTAGATAAGACACCAAAGAAAATGGAAAAGTTTGGGCTCGATCATGGCATTACATATACGGTTGAGTCTAGAAATCTAAGTTTAAGGAGAAAAAATCATATTCCACTATTTATTCAACTTGCCTAGCACCAAAGAGAAGGGACTCATTATTTGGTATAAGATACATGGATAATAATCATTGAAAGTAGTGTCATAATTCCACCGCTAGTCTTTTCACTAGGATATTGGAGATTATATGCCCAATTTGTGAGGCATGACATCCAACAAATGTTCTTGAGTACACATTATAGAAGGCAAGTCAAATGTTAAAAGCTTGAACTTCCTTTGTAAGGTTGGCCATGAAATCCAATCCCTAGAGGTGAAAATCTCTCTAATAGTGGGAATGCCTTTTTTTAAAGTTGAATGGCTTTAATACATGGTGTGTCAGTAAGAGAGATGTTGGTATTAGTCATGATAGGAGTGTTAGTGTAGATTTTTATCTATTTAATGATTTTTCTTACATATATCATTTAGCTTACGTAGGTATTATTGTAGGTCATTGAGGAAGATAATCCCACATGCATGAAGATGTAGGGTTGTGTCTATCTTCCACCTTTTCTAAATCTATTTTGGCTAATAAATAATGATAACGATGCTAATGATCATAATAAATATTTGATTGTTAACGAAAAGCTTCTTGTTGCTCATGTTTCATTTCATTTCTAAAACAAGCATCTCTTTCACATAATTTATTTTGCATATTATAGATATATTCATGTTTCATGTCTACTCAAACCTTGATCCTTGATTGTGGCATAAGCCGATAAGGAGATCACTATAGATTATGGTCATTGAAAGAAAGACAACTTTAAACCTATCACCAATCCACTTGAAGTGGGGCTTGAAAAATTTGAAGGCTTTCTAGATGCTTTTGATGATAAAAGATCCATTAATATTGATTCAGGCCTTCTATTCTTCTAAGAATTCTTACCATGAAGAGACCCTGTAGAGATTCAATGTCTCAAAAGAATTATAAAAGCCTCGCACCCTTCAATGCCTCGCACCACCCATTTAATACCTAAAGTAATGATTTTTTTATAGATATCAATAATTCCCATGCCACCTTTGTCTTAAGGGCACCAAAAAAATTATCATGCCACTTTTTGAAAACCTCGAGTTTGTTTAGCATTGGTTTAAAGAAAATATTTAAACAACTTAACTAATTTATCATTAAAAACTTTAAAAAGAACCCAACAATAAAAATAGTAAATATAAATATAAGCAAAAAAAAATTGGTACAATTTTAGAACTTGCCTCCTAAAAATAAAAACTAAAAATACATATTTAAGATAAGTAATTTTGAGATTTATACAATTTATGTTAAAGATTTAAAAAACACTTATTCTTAACCTGTTTTAGAAATCAATGTCAAGAGTTTCAACTTATGGGGCACTCATTTTTTTGAAAATATTTGATTCTAATCTTTTTATGGGTATTTCTTAAAAACACCAATTTAAATTATAAAAAATCATTATATATTTTATTATTTTTGAAGATGTTTTAATATAAAAATTATACTAAGAATAAATTGCATTATAAGTTTTATTTATATTTTAAAACTATAAAGGGTTGTAATATTTAAAAAGTATATTGATCTAATGGTTAAAATATGTATTTATAAAATAAAGTAAATCAAGTCATAATATGTTTTAAAGATACTTTAAAGAAGGCACCTATTGGGTAGTCAGCTTTTATGATTTGAATCCCAAAAAACTTGATAATAAGATCCAAGTTCCTATAGTTGCACTCAGCTCTCAAGGCTTTATTATTATTATTTTTTAAATCTGAAATGTTTTAATATAGAAATTATACTAAAAATAAACTATATGAGAAGTTTTAATTATTTTTCAAACCCCCTGAAAATATCTCTAAAAAATTGTGGTATAATAATTAAAATTTATGAGTATAAATTGTTTAAAAAGTACATTTATAAAAAGAGTAACCCAATTTCAAATCATTATAATTAAAATTATATTAAAAATAAATTATATCAGAAATTTTAATTATTTTTCAAATACACTAAAAATTTCTAGAGAGTTGTAATATAACAATTAAAAAAAATATTGGTGTAATGGTAAAAAAAATGCATTCGTAAAGAGAGTAACCCAAGTTTAAATCATTGTCACAAAGTACTTTCATTATACAATTATAAACACAACTTTAAAAGTTACCCTCATTTTAAAGGGAAATTATAATTTGTACTTTTTTTTATTGGTTATAGACCCTTTTGAAGAGCATTGTAGGCTAGAAATTTGACTACTTCAAAGTTCCTACTATAAACTAGCTAACACACAATTTGCACATTTAGAATCCATTGGAACACTTTGTCACCAAACTATTAAATCTCAATCTTAAACATAGTTAAATAAATTTCAATCCACACAACCCATGCAACACTCAAGATACCAATGCCTATTTTGTCCATTAAAGAAATCAAGATATAACTTTTGATAAAGTTTAATAGTTTCTCAATGGGACGGGGAGAAAAAGGGGTTAAGTTGAACCAATGTCATTTTATTGAATCATAAATATGACTAGGTACCTTGCTTCATAATATCAAAAGAGGAAATTTTCCTTCATATTTTAAAAATCAAATATACCATTCTATCCTCAGTGAAAGTTGCCAAAAACTATTTACAAAATTTTATGTCACTTGAATTTTTATTAATTTTTTTAATTTTTCAAATAGGCAATGACATGATTTTTTGAAGTTAGATAAATCACAGTTGGGATGGTGATTTTCCCTTGTGTTTGAGAGGGGTGACTCCCTCGTATGATTTAAGCTTTTTAGGTTTTTGTGTACTTTTAAACAAAAAGCACAAAAAAAACAAAAATGGGAAATGGAGAAAGCTAAAAATGGAAGAAGAAACGAGGAGGATGCAGGTGAAAGTGAGAAACCCACGATAGAATAAATATAGAGGATTGCCTAAATAACTTAGAATTAGATGAAGTGAATGGAAATTCTTCCTCTCATGTGAAAATGGAAATATGAGCAGCATATGTAATGGGAATGAAATGGCTTGTCTAGAAGCACAAAGTATCCTCAAAAATCAAATTAGGAGCACTTGGCACAAAGCCCATTTAAAAAATCTCAGCACAAAGTTTACAAATGTCATGTGTAACACACAACCATGATCAATGCAGAATTTTTATGGATTCTCTATCTACGAATGGAAATATAAATTTCATAAACAGATAAATAAAACCCACAAAGCCAATGAATAATTTCACCAATTTGTTTCTACTCCATAAACAAAACTAGAAAAGTACATGTAACTAATAAAGTTGCATTATCCCTTCCCCAAGAGTTGAAAGAAAGAAGAATCCCCCATAGACAATGGGCATCTCTCATAGTTATAACACATAGGAGGATGGAACTAAACTTTCATATTGTTGTAACTGTTCTTTCCAAGATTTCTATTCTATTTTTACATTCACCTTTCACTTTTTAATTTTAAGCGACTTAAATATAATTAAAAAATTATAATACTTGACTTAAACAAAGCATTGAGTTAGCCCATTGAACTTTATCCATTGGGTGGTAGAATTTGAAAATAGTATGAATACTTATTCATAATCCCACCATGTATGTGCCACACCTTATATTTGAAACAAAGTCATGCAAGGGACATTTCGATAAAATCTAATAAGTGAACCCATATATAAAAGTATTTAAGGATCAAATATTTCACATCATTGGATTGATCTTTGAAATATATCTATAACGCTTTGAACCAAAGCCAAAATGTTGTCTGGACGTGAAAGATATGAAAAAATAGATATATCGTACCTGGTGTCCCTCTTAGGTACTATTAGAACAACATTACTCCTTATTTGTATTCCCACCAAAATTTGACTCTAAGTATCAAATATTTCACATCATCAAATTGCTCATTGCAAGATCTTTCCAATGCTTCAAACGGGAGCCAAAACAGAGTCTAGATGCAAAATATATGGTAAAAACAAGATTATGCATTTTTGTCTTTGTATTCTAGTGCATTTTTTAACCCTGGGGGGAAACACGCTCATGAGATCGAGTTGGCTAAACCCTAGGGTACGATTCTTTCAAATATCTGCCTGGATTTTACGGATACTTTATCAAGTTTCAGACCTTAACACTTTGGGCATATATGATCCTTGGAATAAGCACAACATATGGGAACCAAAAAAAATGAATTTGACAAAGTTCAATTTTGGATGAGGCAAAGAAATGTTTATAACACATTCGCTAGGCCCAGATGTCTAACATCAAAGTTTTGGATATTTGTTTATATTTTACACAAAATCTATGAATTTTAGGTCAAAATTGTACCCAAAATAAATTTTTTATGATTGATTATTATATTTAATAATATTACTTACATATATATAGGTTTATGATCTCCTTTAATCAAGGAGTCAAATATAATCAATACTAACTACATCAATCACTAATATCTCTCTAATAAGCCTATTTATGTGAATTATTTTAACAACTCACATACAAATAATATAATATACTAATTAAAGTATCTCACACATAATGTGTGTATTAACTAATATATGAAATATCGAACATTCCCCCTGTTAGTCTAGACACAGGGGAAGGAACTACTCTCAACAATTGTAGCATGCCATTATAGAGCTTGAACATGAACTTAACACACATAGTTTTGTATTGGGGCTTGCACACACAAACGTGTTTCATAGGATCTTGCACACACACACACAAACATGTCACATAAGATCTTACACATACACAAACATGTCGCATTAGAGCTTGAACACATAGTAATGGTCAGGAACTCAACTAAATCATGGATGGGAGCTAGATCAATCGATATATGGGAATTGGATCAACTAATATATGGGAAATGGATCAGCCAATGCATGGGAAAATCAATTGAACCAATCAAAAAAATGAAATGATCCTCATACAACCCTTGTCAAGAACACATTTGCTACAATATTATGATATGAACCATCACTTTATCATCACAACAGGGGAAAACATTGGCATTGATTACATTATTTTATTTTTATTTTACACACCACACAAAACAAAACAATATATAGTGTTTGAGGACCAAGTCCTTAATATCATGTGTGTATTCTTTGCCCTCAATCATTTCCACTCATCACAAACAACATAACTGGTACCCACTACCACTGGACACTAATCTTGGCTTTAGTCATTTTTATGTAATTTCCACTATTACATTATGCAACCCCTTCATTAGTGACAATCTTGAGGTCATTGTTTGGCTTCTGATCTCTATTTCCTTTGACCTCCAATGGTACCATTGAGTACTCAGTTGAATAGAACTTTAAAACTCATATACATGTCATCTTTAATAACATATATCCCCCACATGATGGATGTTAGGTTCACACAGTAATACATTTATACAAGAAGAGTTTTTACCTTTTAATACTTACAACATTCATTAACTTATAGTCTCCAATTCTATAACAAAACCATATTCAATGACATCTAAAGACTATAATTTTTTTATTTAATATGAATACAAGCCTTAAAAAAATCATATATTGACACAAAATATCCATTTACTAATAAAGTAAAACTTTTATAACTTTATCTTTTAAAACAAACTCTATTGAGACTTATTAGACTATAAACTAAATTAAATAAATCTCATACAAACCTATAAACTAAAACAACCTAAAAACCCTTGAAATTTTGGCTACGTACTGCACACTTTCATGAGTTTGTTGCATGCACCAACATAGACCAAAGCCAATTGTGGACTCCAAATGGAAATTTCCCTTGGTCTGATCCAGTGATTGACCCCATTCCACCCAATATCTTCAAGTGCATCAATCCAACATGAGGTTTTGCTCATAAATGGTAGAATAGTTGGGCATGGATTATAGAATATGCACAAAGATCCAGAATGACCAAATGCACTTGGATAAGTTGAATCACATGAAAGGGTACTATAAAGAAGATACACACTATAAAATGGTATCTCCAATGAGTTTTGCATGTGTGCGAGGAAGGGACGGAGAGATAATTTAGATGTGTGATCAATTTTGACGTAGCTTTCACATGTGTCTGCGTTGAAGATACAAGTCATGAATTTAAAAACTATAGGTTTACGTTGAGATTTTGTTGATGTCAAAGAAGTTTTGATCATAGTTTACATAAAATAAAATCTTTTCTATTGATTATTATATTCAATAATATTTTTTACATATAATCAAGCTTAATCAATACTAATTACATCAATTACATATAGTCAAGCTGAATCAATACTAATTACATCAATTTTTTATATTTCTTTAATAAGTTTATTTACGTGAGTTGTTAAATGCAAATAATATAGCATAATAATTAAAGTGTATCATATATAATGTGCATACTAATTAATAGATAGAATGGATTTTGTGACAAACGCTTCAAACGAGAGTCAAAACAGAGTCTGGATATGAAAGATATGATAAAACGGAAGAATCTTGTCTAGGATGCACTTTTAGTTGGTGCTCATACCATGCCAAAGTTTTGGATCCTCCAAAATGAAATTTTCTCAATTGTAACATGTAGAGGGACTTACAAGGATCACTTTTTGTAAGAACAATACCAATAGTTGAGAATTGCAAAACCCTGAAAATGTGAGAAGAATCTTATCTATTGTATACTTGAGGGAGTGTGGTTACTCTACCAAAGTTACATTTGAAGATTACATAAAGTTTTGGACCTTGACATTTTGGAAAAAGATGATTCTTGGGACAAGAACAACATGTGGGAACCCAAAAAAAATGGATTTCAACAAAGTTCAATTTTAGATTTTATAATAGCTCAAAACTTTAGATTTCTCTGTGTAGGAACCAAAATTTTGAAAATTTCATGAATTCAAATTTTGGGTATAACAGGTAGGCAGGGCACTTAGGATTGGGGATTCCTATGTGTTTGATTTTTTTCCTTAAATATAGACCCCAGTAGACAAGACACTAAAGAAAATGGACAAGTTTGGGCTTGAGCTTAGCATTTCGTATATGGTGGTCAAGTAAGCCACGTTTGCGAAGAAGAATTCATATTCCACTATTTGTTCAACTTACCCAGTGTTAAAGAGAATGGACTCATGATCTGAGATAAAAGCCTAGACAATAGTTATTGAAAGCAATATTACAATTCCACCACTAGTCTTTCTACCAAAGAATTGAAGATTATAGACCTAGTTATTGAAACATGATATCTAGTGGAAGTTCCTGAATATGTAGGATGGAAGGTAAGTCAAATGCTAAAAGCTTGAACTTCCTTTGTAAGGTAGGGCATGGAATCCAAACTCTAGAGGTGACAAGATCTCTAATAGTGGAAATGTCTTTTTTTAAAAGTTGAATGATTTTGATACCTTGTGCATTGACAAGAGAGATTATGGTATTAGTCGTGATAACAAACCACTATAGAATGGATATTGAAAGAAATACTAGTTTTGAAGCCGTCACCAATCCACTTGAGGTAGGGTTTGACCAATTTGAAGGTTTTCTAGATGCTTTTGGCCATAAAAGATCCCTTAATTTTGATTGGGATAAAAGGGATGCGCAGAGTATGGAACCCTATATCCAAAGAAGAGACGGAGAGATAATTAGTAGATGTGTGATCATTCTTTTTGGTAGCTTTCAGAGGTCTATATTGAACATAAAGGTAAGTCATGCATCAAAAAACTAAAGGTCTACATTGAGACTTTATTGATGTTAAATAAGTTTTGATCAAAGTTTGCACAAAATAAAATCTCTTATATTGATTATTATAGTCAGTAATATTGTTTACACATATAGGTTTATGATCTCCTTTAATTAAGGAGTCAAGCTTAATCAATACTAGTGATATCTCTCTAATAAGTTTATTTAAGTAAGTTGTTAAAAATAATTCACATACAAACAATATAACATATTAATTAGAGTGCATCACATATAATGTGTGTACTAATTAATATATGAAATATTCAACATTTGGGACTTTGAAACTTTACACAAAGATGATCCTCAGGATAAGATATTTCTAACGCTTCGAACGAGAATGAAAACAAAGTGTGGATGTGAAAGATGTGACAAAATGGAGGAATCCTACTTGTCGTACATGTTTAGGTGGTGCTCATATCATGCCAAAGTTTTAGATTCTCAAAATGAAAATTTCTCAATTGTAACATGTAGAGGGACTTACAAGGATCACTTTTTGTAAAAAGAATACCAACATTTGAGAATTGGAAGACCTTGAAAATGTGAGGAGAATCTTGTCTATTGCATACTTGAGGGAGTGTTGTTACCTTGCCAAAGTTCTATTCGAATTTTACATAGTTTTAGACCTTAACACTTTGGACAAAGATGAACCTTGAGACAAGTGTAACATGTGGGAACTAAAAAAATGAATTTCGACAAAGTTCAATTTGGGTTTTAGAATAGCTCAAAACTTCAAATTTTTCCATATTGGAACCTAAATTTTGAAAATTTCATGAGTTTAAATTTTGGGTACAACAAACAGGCAAGCCAATTGGGGATTCCTATGTGTTTGAGTCTTTCCCTTAGCGACAGACTTGATAGATAAGGCACTAAAGAAAATGGACAAGTTTGGGATCAAGCTTGGAATTCCATATACAAGAGTATAGCAAGCCACATTTAAGGAGAATAATTCATATTCCACCATTTGTTAAACTTGCCCAATGTCTAAGAGAATGGACTCATGATCTGGTAAAAAGCCCTGAAGAATAGTTCTTGAAAGCAATTACAATTCCACCACTAGTTTTTATACTATGGAATTGGAGATTGTAGACCCAATTTTTGAAGTATGACATCCAACATACATCCTTGAATACGTAGGATGGAAGGTAAGTCAAATGTTAAAAGCTTAAATTTCCTTTGTAAGGCAGGGCATGGAATCCAATCTCTAGAGGTGACAAAATCTCTAGTAGTGACAATGCCTTTTTTAAAAAGTTGAATGACTTTGATACCTCATGTGTTGACAAGATAGATTCCGGTATTAGTCATGATAAGAGACCACCATACATTATGGCCATTGAAATAAAGACTAGTTTTGAACCCGTCACCAATCCACTTGAGGTAAGGAAGAATAATGATATAGAGTGTTTTTATCTCTTAAGATTTTCTTAACAAAGTTTTAAAAGGTTCGTAGACATAATTATTATTTTGTATCAAATTAAAGACTGATTGGTTAAAAAATATTTTAAAGAATAGGAGACTACCTTCAAAAGTTTTACAATTATATCGTGTAGACCCTTTTTTTAATGTGTTTATTCTGTTGTGATGCTTGACAAGTCTTTTGTTATTATTGTCTACAAATAAATTAGCATGTCTTTTATGAGTTGAAGATTTGATTCAACTATAACACTCTTTACTTATATACATGATAAATTTTCTTGTGGGAGAAATATTTGCTATAAAGTCTTTATATGTAAAAGTATGTTTTGTTGCCAATCCCTATTTTCGAAGTTGAATAGCTTTTTTTTATGGGATTAATAATTCAATCTGTTTTTGTTTGACTAGCATTATATTATGTGTATGATTAATCGGTGCTTTTCAATAGACAAAAAACGTTGGATAGCTTTAGGAATGGTAGTAATGTAGGGGTATCCAAAGGTTTGTGTAATCTTGCATCAACAAAAAATAGAGTGCAGTGTTTGTTTGGATTTTTTGGTTGTGGTCTTGTTTGTGTGAGCTTGTTAACTTTTTAGATTGATGTTGCAAAAGTATTTTTTTGTTGTAGAAAAATGCAAAAATCTATTGATTATTTCTATCAATCTAAAAACACTGTTAAGTCACATACTTGTCGGAAATGATTCTTCAACTGTTGTAATTATTAGAGCATATTACACAACATTTGTACCAAGTTTCAGACCATTAGGAGTTATCACGAAAACATACCAACCGTTACACTTGGAAGAAGGTTTTTTTACTTGTGGTAATACTACAGAAATAATTTGATGATGAAACTTAGTGGGATTATAGACTTTGACACAATTTCAAATCATTTGGAGTCACCGTAGAGGTGTACCCCCTGATTTTGTTAGAGAACTAGGTAGATGGTTTTTTATCTTGTGAAAGAGTTGTGTTAAGAATTGAATTACCAAATTTGTCTCTATGATATAAAATGTAGAATAAAATGTATGTTACAAATTTAACTCAATTGGGTAAGTGTCGGCAAATTTATTTTAAAAAAAAATAATTGTTATTCAACAAGAAAATGCATTTGTTTAGTCTTTAGATGGTTCATTGCCTTGCAAAAGTGCTACAGTAAGACTTGGATTACCAAATCTGAATCAATGAAATATAATATAATTTATAAGTTGTGTTCCAAATTTCATCTCAATTGAACAAAACGCAGAAAAGTTATGACAATTTTATAACTATTGTTCACTGAAAAAATATGTCTAATTTGATGGTTCATTACATCGTAGAAGATCCACGGTAAGAATTAGGTTACCAAATTTTGTGGGTTGATATAAAATGTAGTTATCATGTTATGTTTTAAATTTTAAATCAATTGATAAACTTCAGTAAAGTTAATGTAATTTTATTAACTATCGTTCAACATGAAAACATCATGTGTAGTCTACGACACTTGGTAAGGTTGTTCTTTACATGCGGTAAGAGTTAGATAGTGAAATTTGGAGCAGTGATGGTAAATGTATACTAAAAGTTATGTTTCAAATTTTACATCAATTGAATTAATGACATTGAAGTTGTGATTTTTATAATTGTCGTTCACCCTAAAATGTCCCCTAACAGTTATTGAAAATTAGGTATTGATCTTGAAAACTGAAAGTTGTCTAACAATTATTCATGATGTGGAGGTCAAAGAAGTTGAAGAGACACCCTATGAAGATTGAGATGTAAAGAGAAATACAAGATTGTAAGAGAGGAAGTTAGTTGAGAGATTGACGCGCTGGGGAAAGTGCAGAGCTCTCAAGGCGCAGAACAAAGAGTTGTATCAATTCAAAAGAAACTATATAAGATTCTAGAACTCTTTCATGTGATAAATACCCTGTAAGGCATGTGTGTTTGTGTGCGCACGCACGTGTGTGTGCGTGTATGTGTGTGTTTGACAGTATAATTTTATTTTCGTTGTAATGTTTTAAAATTAATGAAATAAAATTTTGTTAAATGTGTCAAGTCTAAGTAAGTGATGAAAGTGTGACCATGAGTAAATGTTCGGCCCTAACAACATAGAGATAACGGTAGATTTTAATTGGTTTCCCTATTTCTTGATTGCACCATGCAAGAACAAGTTTGAATTCAAACATGTTTATAATTTTCTAATAAAAGCAAAACCTGAATTTATGTATGAAGATTGGCCTAATATACCATAATCCACTTAGCATTGTTTACACCACCTATATTTGTAATATTATGATTATGATATTTTGACAAATCTATCTAGATATAGAGAATTAAATGCTTACACCACCTATGTTTGTAATATTATGATTATGATATTTTGACAACTCTATCTAGATATAGAGAATTACCTCTATACACCCAGGGAAACAAATGGTTTGTCAAAGTGAATGATTCACTGGTAAAGTGATATGGTTATATTTTGGTTAAATGAATTCCAACCCAAACATGTGCACATCATATATGGAAATGTGAAATGCGCATCTCAGATAAATTATGGCAAAACAATGTCAGCTAAATCAAAGGAGGTACTCCATAGCCATACCATTGGAACGCATTCCATTACTAACAGTTACCAAAGCTTCAAAGAGGTCAAGCATCATAGTGTGCATTGATAACCTCTATATTCAATACATTGATGTCTATTATAATAACAATCGAAAAGATGTACTTGGGGAAATAGAATCTATTTAACTTGCTAGACGCCCCTCAAAGAGAGATTTTGTCGATGTCAATAAACGTATCTACCCAAGACAGATAGCAAAATGCATCACATGAAATTGTGAGTCATACTGATACCATAAATCTACATCACCCAAATGCATTTTGCAAAAAAAAGTTCACCATTTTCCTAGAGGGATAGAAATTGTGTATACAATATAAGAAATAAGCCCCTTGTCATTTCCCAGCATGGAATTGAAACATCGAGATACAAAATGTTTTTCAAGATTATTGGTCCTCAAGTGACTCAGAGGAGGAGAGATTGATTTAGAGGCATTCAGTGCAGACATTACATCATAGAAAATAATGAAGACATGTAAATGAGAACATTCCTGGACAATATTCAGAATTATGTAATGAGTTCAACTATTACAGGCAAATGAGATTTTTAGTTAAACAAAAGCATTAGAGAAACTTAGCATCAATCAGGTAAAGAGGAAAAGAATAAATCAAAGGGTTTCTATTTGGTCTGAAACCATCTGAATTTTTACACTGAAGATAGGATACGACCCTTGAATTTCTGATGTCTGGTCTAAACCCAGTTTTGGCTAGATTCATAGAAAATAGGAAAATTTTGCAGTAATCCTTCCTCATAAAACATTGCATGGCAGTGATTCATTCCAGGTTCACTCAGATACGGTTGGCTTTATCAACCTTAAAGGAATGTCTACATCATGACTATATCGCTGAAGAATATTCCAGTCGAACACAATGGAGAAGTTAATATTGCAATAGAATTTGCTTTCTTTATGATTATATTTCTCAGCTCCCTAATCGGGCTTTGGCCAACTGATTTACCCCTTTTCCTGCCCTGACTTTTGTAAGAAATGTTAGTTTTATGATCAGATTTGAAACAATCAGAAAATGCAACACAATGAACAATGAACACAACAATATACCTTGGGAAAACCCTCCAACTTGAAGGGAAAAACCCAGCAACAATATATCTTTTATATATTGAATGATAATAACAACAATCTGCTTTACAATGGCCAAATCCAAGGCCTACAAGTATGGCTTCACTTCTTGAATCACAAAGAATAAGATCACACTCGATAAATCTGATTTGCTCTTGAAATAACTTGATCTAAATCTGATTTGCTCTTGAAATAACTTGATCTACTCCTTAGAAGTCTGCTCTGCCTTGTGAATTATACTTCTCCTTATACTTCTTGAACAATGAGAAATCACTCTATATATATACAAATGAGAGGAAAGAGACGCATCTCTTCAATTTCCCTGTCGGCCTCCACCAAACAAATTATGTCTTAAATAATACAATAAGTTAGGCTGGAAGTGAGAGCCTGACGCTGCTCCTTCAACATCAACACTCCCTCTCAGCTAGGGAGGATACTTCCAGCAACATAAGACATATCACCTCATTGTGATGTCAATCACAATGGCTACAACAATGTATAGTATGTACAAGTGTTCATTACTTTACATGACATTCACCATGGTTCTCTTAGAGGGTGGAATCAATGAATTTCACCTTGAACTCCTCTCACAGAGAAGAACTCGTTATCAAGGGATTTCACCTCGAACTTCTCTCACAGAGAAGAACTCGCTATCAAGGGATTTCACCTCGAACTTCTCTCATAAAGAAGAACTCGTTATCAAGGGATTTCACCTCGAACTTCTCTCACAGAGAACTCGCTGTCAAGGGATTTCACCTCGAACTTCTCTCATAAAGAAGAACTCGTTATCAAGGGATTTCACCTCGAACTTCTCTCACAGAGAAGAACTTGCTATCAAGGGATTTCACCTCGAACTTCTCTCATAAAGAAGAACTTGTTGTCAAGGGATTTCACCTCGAACTTCTCTCACAGAGAAGAACTCGTTGTCAAGGGATTTCACCTCGAACTTCTCTCACAGAGAAGAACTCCTTATCAAGGGATTTTATCTCGAACTTCTCTCACAGAGAAGAACTTGTTATCAAGGGATTTCACCTCGAACTTCTCTCATAGAGAAGAACTCGTTGTCAAGGGATTTCACCTCGAACTTCTCTCACAGAGAAGAACTCCTTATCAAAGCTTTGGCGGCTTCTACAATAGATATGTTCTTCCTTCCTGCAACAACACCATTCTGTTGAGGGTTGTAAGGGACACAAAACTCCCTCTTAATTCCTACTTCAATGCAAAAGTTACGGAATCCTTCAGAGGTGTAATCCCCTCTGTTGTCGATTCTCATAACTTTGATTCTTTCAGAGGGGTCCCAGAACTATTACAGCATTCTTCTCTCATCTCATCAGATAGCTCACTGTCCATGTTGTGGTCAGCATCATAATCACTAGTTGTTCTTACATTCTCATTTATGGCATCCACAGATTCTGAATGTTGCTCTCCAGAATCGTTACCATGAATTTCAGAAGCACATATGTCCTCTCCACCAGCTAAAGTATTTATGTCTTCGTCTTCTTCAAATTTAGAATTTACGCTAAGCTCAAACAGAGATTTGTCCAGTGCGCTGTCAACATCTGTATGACTGTTGAATTGTATAGGCTAATTTGATTCACTCTCCCTGCTACTGCCATCCTTGCATTCTGCAAACAGTCTTATGAGATTATAGTCATCATCAAATCCATCAAATATGCTTCCTGCAATATAAATGCACCCCTCTTTGATCTCTTGCTTAGGAACAGCACTGGGTTCAATAACTGAATTTGGTGGACTGTCAACCTCTGTATCACTGCTGCATTCCATATCAAAAGTGTCAACCTAAATATAATTGTTTAGCTTGCCATCTTCACACCCACACACTCCAACCAGTTACAGATATAATCTTCAAAATGCCACAACAGATCTACAGGATCCTCATTCCTAAACCAAGGAATATCCGACACCTCCGCACACGCGTCTGAAAAACAACAAGCTGTCTCCACCACAAACGGGCTTTGTGCGATGCCCAGCTCATCATCCGATGCACTCAGCAAGTAACCTATCTCATTTCCTGTCTCCTCCACCATCACTGTTTCGATTCTCAGCGTCTGCTACTGACGGATTATTTTCAGTAGAGCGAAAAAAAAAAAAAAAAAAACTAATCTCTTCTTCCAGACTTCTCATAACGCTCCACACAACATCCTTGTTGCCCACATTTTGCTCTTCCTCTACATCTTCCAGCATACGGATAAGCTCTTCCTCTTCAGGAGAAAGCCTACGAAAATGCTTACAGCTCGAAGCACCTTCCATTCCTATTTCTGCTTCTTCTTAATTGCCTCTGCCGTGTTTTCTCTCACCCATTTCAAGCTCCTCTCCAACTCCAAAAGTAAGTTACTGAGATTTAAGACAAAAAGTTTATATAGAAAACAATCTCAAAATAGGTGCACAAATTAGGTGCAATGTAACTTGTATAAGCTGGGACCAAGTCACAATAGAAAAAGAACAACTGAAAGCATTAATGGAGTCTCTAAATCAATCTGTATAAGAGTAAGCGTCCTTTGTCACAATGCAAACTCAAAAATACCAGGAATGAACCAAGTAAATTAACTTCAGGAGCAGATTCACCCTCAATCGATCAAACTTGGGAAGTTTCGATCTTGAACTGATTCCTTGAATGTAGAATTCCCATGATGTTGTTTAGTGCGGCTACATGCACGTGATGATGGAGCCTCACAACTCCATTAGACAGAAATTCATAGTTTATGTTGTTGAGCATGAAAACCAAGTCTGCCAGCCGCCCAAGCTCGTGTGCAGCGATTCTGCGCGGTGCGAAGAGATGTGCAGCAGAAATTTTGTGAAGCATTCTCCAGTAATCACAGTTGGGAGCAAAACTGATGGCTCTCTGGAACATGAAATGTTGAAAAGACTGTTTCAGTGGCTTGTCTACAAAATGATGTGAGCTGAGCAACTCCCGAGCTACCTCGGGGTCAATTATGATAACAACCAAAGTTGAGCCTAAGCTGAATGCCATCAACTTCTTCACATCATGTATACAAGCGAGATAAGCGAGCTTGCGATGGGCAAGACCCACGCTCATATCGATCAGGTTTTCGATGATGGGAAAAATTGCTAAGCCCAGGAATGGCAGTAGCTGCAATACTTTTCTCACCCTTCTTGTGCCTTTCGGCCCATGCGCATCCCCTTGGATTCGACCACGTGATCACAACAGCACAAACCGGTGCAAGAAACACTGTGACGTATAGCAGCCATGCAAAAATTATATCGTCGGTGGTTTGTATCAAGCAACCACAACCATCCTGACTAAAATAGGGATAGACAAGAGATATAAAGAACAATAGAGTATTGCTGCAATGACAAATCTGATCACGATCTTTTTTAAACCCGCTCTGATACCATGTTAGTTTTATGATCAGATTTGAAACAATCAGAAAATGCAACACAATGAACAATGAACATAACAATATACCTTGGGAAAACCCTCCAACTTGAAGGAAAAAACCCAGCAACAATATATCTTTTATATATTGAATGATAATAACAACAATCTGCTTTACAATGGCCAAATCCAAGGCCTACAAGTATGGCTTCACTTCTTGAATCACAAAGAATAAGATCACACTCGATAAATCTGATTTGCTCTTGAAATAACTTGATCTAAATTTGATTTGCTCTTGAAATAACTTGATCTACTCCTTAGAAGTCTGCTCTGCCTTGTGAATTATACTTCTCCTTACACTTCTTGAACAATGAGAAATCACTCTATATATATACAAATGAGAGGAAAGAGACGCATCTCTTCAATTTCCCTGTCGGCCTCCACCAAACAAATTATGTCTTAAATAATACAATAAGTTACGCTGGAAGTGAGAGCCCGACGCTGCTCCTTCAACATCAACAAGAAAAGCTCGGTTTATGCCGTTCGTGGAATCAACCAAATTTTTATGGCGAGTTTCCATCTCCCTTCATAAGTAGAGATTCCTGCTCACCTCTATTCCATACCCCTCAGTCTCTTGCTATAAAAAATGAGCTTCATTACTAGTTTTAAAAAGTTGTCCCGTAGGCCTCACTAAAGAGTTTATATTTTAGCATCGTGATTTTAGGGAAAAGGTTTTCATGTTCCTCCGAAAAGGCACTTAACTACTTCCCGGGCTGCTTTGGTCAAACCACCCTTCAGTGACCCTATGATAAAACAATTTAAGGATAAACCCAATATGTCGGTCAGGATTTCTCAGTTCTACACTCAAGGGTATCTCCCACGGCAATCCAGCTCCATTTAATAACTTCACTTGAAAACGGTGATTTAATCAACCTCAGTTAACATGGTGACTTGTTTCAGCTTTCCTTGTGCTTGTTTACAGAATAGTCAATTGATATATGAATTTTCAGGCCCCGTTCTTTGCTCTTAGATTTAAATTTAATTCAAACTCTCTGTTTATTTCCTGCTCATAAGTTTTAAATAATTTTTAGGCCATCTGATTGCCGTCATCTGACTGGTTAATGCTCAATATTGAATATTTTGGTTTTATTTGGCTCGTTGAAATGTGCTCTTGCACAATAGACCTCCTGTACCTTTACCTAGAATGTTAATTAATATTGTCTGGCTGAATATTCATAAGACACATCTTGCTTTTAAAAACCTTTCCACACTAGACCATCTATATCTACACATGCCTTTTCATATCTTTTGGCCTTGGATGTTTTAGTTTGTGTGTTCCAACCAGTCGAGATTTGGTTTTATAGGATATGACCCCCAAAACCAGGGTTATTGCTAGTAGACAGAGATTTATGACCCACACAATTCACTGTAGTAAATACATCAAAGAACCTTAAACTTACATAAAAGAACAGGCAATGGAACCAAAAAAAGGAAATAAACAATTAGCATGAAAATGGAGGGAATGACTCTTATTGGCCAAATGTCCAAGTTCCTTCAAACAAAATACGGAAATAAATTACAAACTGGTCCTACATACACCATCCAAATTGAATTGAGGAAATAAAACTAACCAAGGAAGTATTGAATCAAGTGGTGATGCATACATATAACACAACAACAAAAAGAAAATCATAAATTGCTTTAAAATGTAAACCTTATATTCCTATTAGACATTAAATTCAAACATTTATACCATCATCGGAGGAAACTCAGTGTACAATAAGGAACTATAATAATCACATCGCTACTTGCTATCAAACTACAGATTCTTTTAAACCGTTGCCAGACAAACAATGTTGACAGTTCAACTTAATGTACACAAAACATCTGTCTCATAAATAAGCTTTCTTAAAAAAACCTCCAGACATACTATTCATCATCTATTAAAAACCATGCACATACCGAAAGAAACATCCAACTGCACAACATTCAACAATATAACATAATACAATTCACATTTGATTAGAAATAAATGAAAACAGCATACACACTTACCAATATATTGAATAAAATATGACTAATTCAAAACCATTGTAATGTCAGTACTCCAACTTATGTCAGGTTGCCAAAAAGGAGCTCCAGTTGAAAAATTCCAAAAGGCTTAACTCTAGTCCAAAATTTATACATTTCATGACAAATTCACTGTCTTCAACCCGAGAAAGATCTGATAAACAAATGACATGATTTTTATTAGAAAAATAGCTCAAATGACCTTGAAAAATATACAGCTCATAATAACATGTTCATTAAGAGTATCTCAGAGCAACTTAAAAAGTGTTCTGCCCTCACATTGGACACATTTGCCCTCCATTTTTAAAGATATTTATAGATAAGACTCAAGTACACTATACCTGAATGTACCAGGAAAAACATAGCCCTATTAAGTTATAACATGTCTCCATGTGAAACCCTCTACACAATCAAAATGTCTCTTTTATGCAATAAGCTTCTCGCACTCTTTTAAGGTCACCACTTTGAGCACCCAAAAATCTTTCTGCAGCTGGATTTGATATTATAGCTCACTCGGCTGCTTCAAAAATTGTTCTCCTAACCTGTCCATCTTCTTCCACCTTTGACATGGCTTCCTTTGCTCCTGCAAAGGTGAGTTTTCCAACTATATCCCCAAGATGCCTCGGTGCTAGTGGTATGTCAATGGTTATATCATCGCATTCATTAGCAACAAGAATGATTCCTTCCTTTATATCTCTGTCTGAAAGTGTCTTTTCAGAAAACAGGTGCTCTAAAAGTGTTATAACTAATTCCACATGACCTTCAGTCTTTTACATTGCCAACAAAACAGCTTGGCGAACAAATTCAGGATAATAACTGGGCCACTTTAACTCCTCAACACAGAGCTTTGCTTCTGTTTTATCCTGAATACTGAACTACTACTCCAACAATGATTTTGACTTGTTATCTAAATCATTTGGAGGTTTTCCTGCTGGCACATGCCTTTCAGTAACAGGCAGGGGTGCTGAAAACTTATATTTTTCCACTTCCAACTCTAGAAATGCCTGGAGGATTGTAGGATCTAGGTCCTCCAAATGAACCTTGAATAAGAGGCTCACGTGGCCCCATATTGGGCACCGAGGATGGGCTAGCAACTGAGCTCTGCAGTGTTGCACTTGCTTTACCAAAAGGAAACCTACCCTCTGTTATCAGTTTAGCATAACCTACCTAAGGATTTATTACTGGTGCTTGTGAATGCCCTTAACCAGGAATTTTAGTATGGGATGACATCGGAAATTCAATTTTGCTTCCAATCCGACCTTGACGAAACACTTCCCATCCATCCTCGTCTCTTCCAGGCATACCTGGCATCTTCCGCATCCCAGGTATTCCAGGCATTCCATGCATCATTCTGCCAGGCTGTTAAATACCAAACTTTCTCCCACCACTGAAACCAATGCCAGGTGCACCATGACCATTACGCATGCCGGTCATTCCAGGCCTTGATCCTAGCTTTTGTTCAGCTTTGGAATGGATTTCATTTATAGTTTTCACTTTGACCTGTGGAATTATCAGAAGGATGGCAAGTCAAAACTCAAAAACATAAAGGGATCAACCAAAAATATTATAAAAAGATAGTCAGAACCCACAGCAGCCTTTAGGAATCATCGTCAACAAGAATGTAAAATAAAGGAAGATTGGAAACTACCTCCTCACATTGAGGAACCCATTTGTTAGCACGCAAATCTAAAACATCACCAACCATGAACCTCATTCCAGATACCAAGTGAGGATTATTTGTCAGCTCCTTCATCCGAGCAAAATATGAATTGTTGATGATGCTCGACTTAGGGTTTTCCTCAAGCTCTTTTCCAACTGTATTGAACAGCTGGCAAAGAGCCTCCACATTCTCCTCAGCTGGAGAAGGAGCTTTCACATCCTGGCCTAATAATTCCTGTTTAACAGATAATAAAAGAAAACAGCGATGTCCTTTTCGCATTTTAATATTACTCAGCCGCAACTACTGTCTATCATAAAATTATTTACAGATGTGCTCCCAATGAAAGCTAAGTACAACTTTTCATAAAAGAAATGGGTGGACAGACATCTAGTGCTCACCACGATTAAATTTCAGAAAATGTTTAATTGAAAATGAATCAAATAAACAACTTGCTTAGTTGACACAGTTGTCTCAAAATATACATTCTAATGTAATGAATCATAAGATCTATGGTGTTGCCAAGAATTAATAATCGTATGAAGTTAAAACCCAAGCGGGAGTATAAAATTAGTGTACAAACCTGAACACAGTGACGAACAATTTTTTTAGGTATCACTTTTTGCTTGAAAAGCTCTCCAATGAGCCTTATGTTTCCCAAAGTCCGAAGCTTAACCATCCTCTCTTTGTCTCGGTGTTCAAATTCTTGCTCCGGGGCTGTTATCTGTTTGATCTCAGCTTGCAAATTATCTGCTCCCTCAAATGTTTCTTGGCAAATATTGAGCAAAATCCGCCTGAAAGCTATAGATTTTCCATCTGGTTCAGCAGAAGGGAATTGAGGTAGTGCAGTACTTAGATCTTGACACAACATGGCATACATGGGACAAAGTGTTGGTTCCAATACTGCCTTCTCAAATAGACGTAATGCAACCTGTTCGATTGATTCCACAAAGTGTAAGCCCATAAAATCGTTTAGCAACATAAGAAAACAACTTCAGAACTTAAGCAGGATGCCGATTAATCATACACCAGAATAAAAAGAACAAGACCTGCAGAATATCTGCACTGGTGATCACTGCGTTTCTAAGTTGGTCTTTAAGGACATCAAAATTTTCTGGAGTCAACTAATTGAGTATCCTGTGTAACAAATACCAATTAGACATTCACTTCCTAGAGTGTACCAAACTTTTTGGCATAAATTAGCATTTCCAAAAAAAAAAATTAATAAGAAAAAATAATTAAATTTTAAAACGTTGGTTAGAAGGGTCATCCATTATAATTTATTACGGAAACTTTCTATAGTGCCCTGACACTTATTCCACTTTCCAGAAAACACTAGTTAAAAACGAAAAAAAAAAACTGGGTCAAGCTTACAACTGTAAAAGTGATATAAGAGAATACCATCACCATTTTACAATTGTAATATCCAGCAATTGATGCTTGGATAGCCACCTAACAGCATAGACTGTAAATTATAGTATCAAGCTTGATATGTGACACACTGTAGAATCACAATGATCCACATAAAACTAAAAAAGTAGAAACCCAGATCACTTAAAACCCTGTATGCCCCACAAAAAAAATGGTTTTTTTCCTACATTCTTCTCAGTGGGCAGATGGGTAATCCAGATATAAGATGAAAAAGGAGACCCAGATCCAGAAAAGCGGTAAAAAGACAGGAAAACATACTCTAGAGGCTTGAGGCGGAAAACCTGAAATCCATAGCTCAAATCCCCGGAGACAGCAACGGCGCCAATGGCAGCAGAAAGAGCAGCGTTGAAGTCAAAAGAGTTCCAAAGGAACGCCCTTTAACTCTTCCTCGTGGCCGTAAATTGATTGAGTGATCCGCCTGCATAATAACTCTATCTCTTCCTCTATTAAACACAGCTTAACAACTGCAACGCCTTCGAGAGGCCTCGTCTGAGCCTTGTTCTTGTGTTGGGAACATTGTGGCCCTAGGTTCATCGCAGAGTGGGAGCGGAGTATGGGTGTGTGGATGTGTGTAATGAAACTTGCAGGATTCATTGAAACTTACAGGATTTAATGAAACTTACAGGATATGTGGATGTTAGGATTTACTGTGATTTTTGAAGTGTATCAGTAATGGGGTTTGTTGTTTCAGTGAGATTTTGGTTTGAATTACTAGATGTGAATTAATGTGATTTTTGCAAGTGGATTAGCGTTTATGAAGTAAATAACCTTTTCCTTGTAGTCAATGAATAATTATCTATTATGCTAATAATTATAAAATTTGGTATTAAAAAATATTAGAATATTTTTTTAAATATTATCGTGAAATAATTTCTTTATTTGTTAATGATCGGATTTTTTTTTAGAAGCTTGTATTTGTATATTAATTTTTGACAAATAAATATAATAATATTTTTTTTAATTAGATGATTGATGGGTCTCTCATTCTTTATTAAACAAAATGAAATGAAAATATAATAAATTTTAATTGTCAGTGAAAATCTATGATAAGCCAAACAAAGAGTTAAACACACACATAAACCAACCAAAGATACATCAAAAGAAAACCTTATGTTTGACGGGCACCAAACATAATCATGGTATTAATCTGCCCACCTGGGATACACCTCCCTTAAGTCAAAACACCCAAAGCCCAACCCAAGCCAATGCAATGAGCCACTCTCCTTACCATTGGCAAGCCCCAAGATAGCATCAAAACCCTTACGGCCCTCCCTCAACAAATCTGTTATGAGAGCGGAGTGTCATGGAAGGTGGTTCAGGGGCCAAACATCCCCTTTTTTCTTCCACGCTATTATCCAATCTTCCCCAGAATGAGGTTCCCCTAAAATTGGGGTGAATGAATCAATTGAGAGACAGAGAGAAGTTGAATCACTTGTAACTAGAGACTCTTTTGGATTTACAGTGACATCAACAATCTTAGTAATCTTCACCTCAAAGTTTCTCAGAGAAGGCGCAGGAATCGTGCCCTGAAGTGCTATGACCTTATGAACATTGTGTATAATTTATGCCTAGTCTCTCGTGGGTGAAGTAATTGTATTAATAGCTAAAATTGTAAGATGACTGGGGAGGGCATCCTTCCACTAAGAAGCTTCCACCTATTTGGAATTGTGACAATTCTCTAACAAGTGACCAATCTCGTAGCATTTACAACACCTAAAAAGTAATCCTTCATAATTCGAGGGTTGGATCCAACAACTATCCTTGACTTTCAACGCAATAACAGTTGGAAGGTCAAGAGAAATATTCATGCAGAGAAGGATTTGTACAAAGGTGGTATGAGAAAAATTGGAAGTCAAGGTGTCCACTGCCACAAATTCACCCAAGGCGCTGCCAATGGTTGACAAGCAAGCTATCAACCAAAACTAGAGAGGCAAATACATCCCAACCCAAATGGCCCTGAGGGAGAGGGTTTCTATCAGAGGATTAAGAAGGGAACTAAGGTTTCATGAACAAAATATGCTTATTCCAACCCCAAATAATGTTTTAAAAAATGTTGCGCCTTGATTCCTCGCTAAGCAAACCATTTGATTATTCATGGATATTTATAACGGGGACATATGATATTAGTTATATTTCTGACTAAGCTTGAGATTTATGCTATTATGGGATAGTAGAATATTGCTTAGACACATGATGATACATGGTTGTTTACTTTGAGTTGGTTAATGTATCTGGTTACATTTTAAGTATATTGATGTATTGTTTCAGTTATATTATTGATTTATATTTATTATGTCATATGATGTAATTACCTACGTGTTGTGAGGTGGACGCAACAGAATTCATCCCTCGAGCATGTCGAAGGGACAACATCATCAAATAGGGTGATGTAGATAGAGACGTCAAAGGTCTACAAAGCACTGGTGAAACCCTGCACACACCATAATAATTAGTACTTGGTAGAAATGCATTAAAAATAATTATTTATGATGTATTTATTTCTGAGTTGGAATATTGTTTTATCTGAGTTGTCAGTATAGATAAATGTCGTAATAATTTTTTTTGGATATGTGACACATCTTGTCATTAATGATAGTAAAAATAATTTTAACAAAGGTAAATTTAAAATAAAGTTATTTGTAAATTTATAAATTTGTCATTTAAAATTGCTTTAATATATTTAAACGCTAATTTAATTTTAAAAAATTATGATATTTGGGCGTTCCATTTTAATATAAATTAAAAAATGAAAATTATCTTAAAGAAGAAAAAAGGGGAAAAAAACAAAGAAATTAAATAAAAGAAAAAACTAGAGATTAAAAATAGAAAATCTAAAAAAGAATTAAATATATTAAAATAGCAAAAACAAAAAAAAAAAAAAAAAAAAACCAAAAAACAAAAAAATCTAGGAAAGGAATGCAAAGCCTATTTTACATAGGGAACTTAGAGAAAGGAAGATTTAGACTTTGGGGGAAAAGAAAAAAGCCAAGGGGCGCATCATTGAAAGGGAGTTCAGTGAATCTCCAACAGATTTGACAAGTAGGTGTTGCATTTTAAATTTATAATTAATTTTTGGTTCATATAATTATATTCTTGTAAATTATTTGTGGGTAGAACATTTGTATATGTTGTTTTCAATATTTTAGGTTACGAGTTGTTTGTGAATTTTTCTCATGGAATACATAAAACTTTTGGTATTTAAAAGATATAAAATAATAAATAAATTGTGGATGTGTTGAGTTATACGTCTGACTAAGGGATCGTTTAAATTATTTATTGATCTTATTTTATTTTAGATATGTAATAAGGAAAAAAAACATATATTGATGTCATATATACAACTCTAAGAAAATTAGATTTGCCGTCAATATACTGCTATAAATATACACTTTTTGTATGTCGATCATATGGAAGGCATTGTAGTAAACATTGTTGTACTATGCTTTAATATATATATATATATATATATATATATATATATATATATATATATATATATATATATAATACAACATAGTACAACAGTCTTTACTATAATGCCTTCCATAAGATCGACATTAAGAAAGTGTATATTTACAGCTCTGTGTGTGTGTGTGTGTGTGTGTGTGTGTGTGTGTATTGAGAGCAATATTAAAGCATAGTATAATAGTCTTTTACTATGCCTTTCATAGGATCGACATCAAGAAAGTGTATATTTATAGCAGTATATTATATATATTGAGAGCAATATTAAGGCATAGTACAACATTCTTTACTATAACGCCTTCCATAGGATCGACATCAAGAAAGTATATATTTACAGTAGTATATTGATGGCAAAAATAATTTTCTTAGATTTGTATATCTGACAACAATATATAAGCTAAAGTCGTCATAGGAAAACTGGAATGTTGCATTATATGGGTTGCCTAAACTTGTAGAGATATTGACTTATAAAGTCAGACTTTTACAGTTGCCATCACCGAGTCAATATCACTTTAATTATTTTGTTTTAGTCTGGATACTATCATTGGGATCGTTAATTATTTTTTGGCATTGAAATAATATTCTTTCTAGCTAAATAGATTGCATTAAAAAAAATCTGTCTTGTTTGAAAACCTGTGTAAGCCAATAGGGAGGTCACTGATTTTGTGATTTTTACATATGTTCAGACTTGGTGAAACACAGATCTGAACCTGTAGCATAGTAAAAATAATTACTAATGTAAAGGCATCGATATGGGGACTATGTAGACAAACTAGATGGTGAATAGAAGTCTACAGATATTTGAACACTTCCATATGGAGGATAATTGCATGTATTAAAAATTATGTTTTATTTAAATGGTTCATTACAAACGTTAATTTTTTTTACATGTTTCTATGTCTAATGCAATGGGGTTGTTACATGTGGTATCAGAACTATGACTTGAACTCTAGGACTTAATGAGTCCACTGACATTTTCATAACCTTATATTGACAAAAAGAATGATGGTGAAAACGAGAGTTTTTTGAGAGGGTCCTTCAAATGCTAATGACAACAACCCTCTATTTCATCCTAGCCGATTTGTCATTGAGCAGTCAGCAAAGATGGACCAGATTCTCACAGTCATGAATGAAACCAAAGATCAGATTATAGCTCTAGAACAAGTGGTTCATGGCCACGAAGAAGAGGAATAACAAGATGAGCTTGAAAAGCATCCGACTAATCAGGATAATCCATAGGATGCTAAAGCACAAGTTGTTGTGGAGTTGGCCAGAGACATGAAGAAGGTGAACCCACCTAAGTTTGATGGGACTATTCTAGGTGATGGAGCTGAGGCATGGATGATAGAGATAGAAAAGTATTTCAAAATTTGAAACTACTATGAGGTCACCAAGGTAGTATGGGGAACATACCAGTTGGTTAGCGAGGTAGCTACGTGGTGGGCCAATAAAAGGTTGGAAATGAATCTGAATTCAAACACTATTACTTGGGATCAATTTGAAGCTTTATTTAGATCACGATGGCTTCCACAACTATATTTTGATTAGAAGCTCTCAGATTTTCAAAATCTAAAGCAGGGTGATATGTCAATGACTGAGTATTGGGAACAATTCACTAAATTGCTAAAGTATGTACCTCAGTATTGGGGAGATGAGCGGTATAGGATTAGGAAGTTTATCATGAGTTTGAGGCCCCAGATTAGTGGAGAGGTATATGTTCATGGACCTTCTACCATCGACTAGGTCTTCGAGAAGGTGGTCAAATGGGAGCAAAAGTTGAAGTCTCTTTCGCAAGCCAAGGATAAATTCAAGAAAAGGTTTGGAAACTCTAAGTCAACCTTTAAGAAGAAGAATTGGAAACAGAGGAGTGGAGACTCCAAGAAATAATTTGGAACTATGACAATTCTCTAACAAGTGATCAATCTCGTAAAATTTACGACACCTAAAAGGTAATCCTTCATAATCTAGGGGTTGGATCCAACAACTATCCTTGATTTTTAACTCAATAACAGTTGGAAGGTCAAGATAAATAGTCATGTAGACAAGGATTCACATGAAGGTGGTATGAGAAAAATTGGAAGTTGAGGTGTCCACTACCACATATTTGCCCAAGGTGTTACCAATGGTTGACAAGCAAGCTATCGACTAGAACTAGAGAGGCAAATACAACATTCAAACCCAAATGGGTCTAGTGGAGAGGGTTTCTATAAGAGGATTAAAAGAAGGGAACTAAGGTTTCATGAACAGAATATGCTTGTCCCAGCCCCAAATAATGTCTTGGAAAATCTTGTTTTGGTCCTCCATAGGGTCAAAAACCACAATGAAGAAGCCCCTAGCACAGGGGTAAATCTCCAATCTATCATTTATTAGTGGCTACCATGAATTAGAGGTCCATTGATGCAGGGCATGCAATCTTGGCAAAAAATAATCAAAATTTCAAATTAATTCTCTAGATGCAAACTACTTTTAACACTTCTTCAAGAACCTCATCCTCAAAAGAAATAGAGGGGTTAGACTGAGCAACACCCAAAGGCTTTACTCCCTGTTTAGTCTCTTCTCCTACCGAGAAACCACCTCAACAAAAGATTTGGGGCTTAAAACACCAATGCATTCCCTTCCACACCTATTGAGCTCCCATTAAAGAGCCCTTTCTCCTACCCTATCGATGTCATAGCCTGCTTAGTTCTTAGACTTGGAACGGTTACATCCTTTGACATAATAACCACATTTGCCTTTGCCACCAATGTTGGTCTATTGTCATTTCAAATGCCCCTCACACCAAATTCATCTCCTCAATCCCTCCCTTTGTTTTTCTTGTGTGAAAAAGACATGGGTTCAAAACTCAAAACTATGAAGTGATGGGAGCCATTTTTTCAGAGACCTTAAAAAAAATGTTGGGTACAGACATTTTTATAACCAGAATGCCTAAATTAGCGGTAAACAGTATTCCTAACCATGGACTATGGACTTGCCTCATTGCATTGAACATAATTTTCAAACCACACGCTGACCTTTATCGCATTGAACATCGAGTCAGTAGTCCATCGCATTGGATACTTTTTGTGAATACCCTGTCGTAGCTTAGTGTGGGAACAACACTAGAGAGTGGTCATACTAGGGAATGGACCTTAAGACCTCCCACTTCTAACACTCAGCGCACTCATCACTAGGCTATCATCGTCGGGTAAATATAATAACAAATTTTAGTCGTAATTATATTATTTTTTAAATTTAGATTTTTTATTTAAGAAAATAATATGTAACATATTTTTTTCTTAAAAATTATTTTCCAAATTTTCTAACTTTTCACTTATCTATTCAAGAAAGATAAAATTTTATTTTATATATTTATTGGTTGATATTAGTTTAACAAGACAAATTGATTTTAGCATTGTATATTTTTTCAAATAAAAAATTACATAATTTAAATAAAGTTAATGTAGTGTCTAGTTTATTGAAAATTGTTTATGGTTAAGTTTACATATAAATTTGCAATGTGAGCTTAACATAACAATGAATGATACCCTAAGAATTAATTATGATTAGTTAGAATGAAAATTTTATTCACTGTGGTGAGAGTGGACTAACAAGATGTTTGTAAATTTTTGTAGTTTGTCAACTTGATCAAAACTAAAATCGAATGTATGCTTCATCTAGTTTACATGTTTAAAACTAAAATTGAATATACCTTGCATCTAATTTACAACCAAAAAATGAGGTAATGTTAACTTGAGATTGGCAATGTCAACTTAAGATAGGGCAGATGAAATTATACATATATAGGACTTAACATGACAACAATAACTATATTTGAAAGTGATTGCGATGATGTATTAGTTATAAAATTTTAACAATAAATAAGGAAGTCAGTTAAGAAGTCATATGGTGATTAGAGTATAATTATTAAAATTTTATAAGTTGTATGATAAATGTCATTTTTTAAAGATATGTCATATTTAAATATTTAAAAGGAAAAAAAATCTTAACATAAATATTTTTTCTTTGCAATAAATATAATCAAATATAATATTTTTGAATTAGACAAGTGTCTTGTGTAATAATTTATATATATTAACATTAATATTTTTTATTTGCAGTAAACATAATCAAGTATTTAAATATTTTTAAGTATTTAAGAGAAAAAAAATCTTAACCTAAATATTATTTTTTTTGCAATAAACATAATCAAATATAATCTTTTTGAATTAGACGAGTGTCTTGTGTATTAATTTTTATATATTAAACATAAAAAAAAATTAAGATATGTTAAATTAATGCTCTTTCCATCTATAAATATTTTTATTTTGAAATGATATTTTTTAGTGAAAAATAATTAAAATGGTAATAATGTTATATGTCAAATCAAAGCTTTTTTCACTTATAGTTATTATTAGCCTTGAAGGAACAACTAAAGGAATCAATTTTTTTTAACTTTCGATTAAATTGTTCCTTCTCTACCAATAAAAATTATTTATTTTCTAAGCAATGAAATATTTAAAATTTTCTAATAGTTAATTTGAAGTGATGAAATATTTAAAATTTTCTAATAGTTAATTTGTACATTTTTTAACAAAAAGTATAAAAAATATATTTAACTGCATCTTGATTGGTAGAAATGACTTAGATGTTATTAAAGGTGAAAATTGATGATGTCATGAATAATAACCATAAACTTTGCTAACAATAAAAATAATTGTAATATCAAGTTACACAACTCTAAAAATAGCAACGATCCTCCACCATTTTCACAAATCCCATTCAACAGGGATAAAACATTTAATCCATGATATGTTTGCATAATTTTTGCAAAAAAATATTATCACAATAGAAGCCTTGCATATTAGTGCAAGGGCTTCTTCACCTTGGGCTCACAAAGGGTTTCAAATTATCTTGTTTAATGGTCAGGATGCTGGCCTTGAATCCTTCCCCTGTTTGTCCATTAAAAAAGAATGATTGTTGTGTTGCATTAATTCGAACGCTAGATCTCCAATCCTCCTACCGGTATAAGCCCTGATCTAAATTAGATGTAGCTAGATAAAATGCTTTAGAAAATTGAAGGAAAATAAAAAATGGAACCCAGAGCCAGGCTTGTTGCTGGTTCTCACAACATGAACAAGCTCATTGTCCTCCATGGCCATGATGAGGTCAAAAATTTACAGAAAAATTATAATTATTTATTGTTTTTTATGAATTTTTTGTCTTTGGATACAATGAAGTTAGATATTTAGAAAGATTTTTGTATTTCTGATCTTTTTAGCACTGAGTTTTTTTTGGTGTTGCAAACTCTTCCAATAATGGAGCAGTGCCAAAATAACCACAAAATCTTAATTTTTTTCTTTTTTTTTTGGCAAAGGAAGCCTTTGAAGGCATTGAATGGGTAGGAGTGTCAGATTTGTGGTGATGATGTTGGAGATACCATAGAGGGAGAGCTTTTTGTGGCATGTAACGAGTGTGGCTTCCCAGTCTATAGGTCGTGTTATGAGTATATGCCATAGATATTAAGGCCATTGCAGAATATAATGTTATTTTACAATACTTGTCTCTAACAAAGAGGTAATAGTGTAAGTTTCTTCCTAATATGTTACTATAAATTTGAATTTAGTGGGTACACATTCACTTCATAGTTTTATGCTTAGTCCCATTCCAACTCTCGTCTTCAACTAAGAAACATATGAGCCCACTCTGTTGCTCCTAATTTCAAAGTTGGTGATGGCATATGGAGAGCTTGTAATATTAGAAGAGGAAATAAGAAATCAGGTTTGGCATCTGTAATCAGATCCACATTATTTTTCATTAATCAGAGTTTTTGTATTAGAATGTGAAGCCACTTTATGGACTTTCAATT
This sequence comes from Torreya grandis, assembly GCA_037957365.1. NCBI lineage: Eukaryota > Viridiplantae > Streptophyta > Pinopsida > Cupressales > Taxaceae > Torreya > Torreya grandis. Next base: position 993,415 of record JARHVA010000707.1, on the reverse strand, counting down.
ATCTACCCACACTGGCACCGAAAGAGTTTGAAAAAGAAGTTAATTGTTTTAGTTTTTTTCAAAAACTTATTTAATTTTGGTAGCTCTATCTATCATTTGGTTTACTTTGTTTAGTGCTTTAAAGTTTAAACAATTATAACATAATGTCAGTTGTAGATTGATTACTCAATTGAAGAAAGATGATTAGTTGGGACAAGAATTTTGAGTCTTCCAATTGTTTAAGCCTAATGTGTATCACTATGAAAGCATTCTAAAATGGTAATATAAATGCTTTTCATAGGATTGACCTACATTAGTACAGCCTCATTGTGTCTACATATTTCCCTGTAGTTGATTGAATGTATTCAGTTTGCTCGAGAACATTTTTAGTATTGTTGTAGTGTTTTTAGTAGGTATTGAACATAAACGTGCTCAATGTAAATCCATTTTTCAATTTATAGAAGCTTCCTTGATATAAGGTTAATTTTGAAAAATAAAAAATCAGATCTTTGCATTATAGCATGAACAAGTTGTCCTTAACTATTTTTTTAATTTGGCATATGTTTTGTGCTGTTTAATAAGACCGGAGGAACAAGGCTGACTAGGATTAGAGAAAGAAGTAACTTTGATTGTTAATAAACAATTCTTGAAATAAACTCATAGTAGGGTAAGTGCCTTTTGATATGAATAACTCAAACGACTGATGAGCAAAACCATGCATATTACAAGAAGTTGCAGTGAAATAAGGGTATGAGATATTAAATCATGGTCTAGATATTTAATGTTTTTGCTAATATAACTGGAGCATCTAGTAGTCTTTACCTCTAATGTTGTATGCACCTTGTACTTCACTCAAATTTGTGTTTAAGATTCTGAATTATTTACTTTTGAGGTAGGTCTTTTTATTGTTTTTAATTTAATGGGATTGTTAAAATATTGATTTGATATTAATAAAATATACATTAATTTTAATTTATTTCATCCAAACAAATAAATCATAATACTAATAATTATATACATTAATTTTAATTTATTTCATTCAAATGAATAAATCATACTATTAATGACTATATACTTTAATTTTAATTTATTTCATCCAAATAAATAGATCATACTATTAATGACTGAAAACTCGTATATTCAAATAATTGAAGATCCCACCATGAATAGTCCTTGGAATTCTTGAATACATTGCTTTTTTTAATTTCATAAATAGCGAGTGTTTGGCTGTGGAAATTTGTGAAATTTTCCTTGTGATTTTTCCATTCTAGGGGCAAAGAAATTTAAAATGTTGAATTTGCTTCTCTAATCTATTACAAATCTACCAACATCTTATCCTAGAAATCTTAATTTCTAGTAAAAAGGATGGTATTGAGTTTGTATGTTAAATTTTGCGAGAAATATTTGGGAAGCAAAATTCCCCTACATTTGAATTTTTTGACAGAGTTAGCTTGACAGTTGATAGTATTGCAGCATTTCTCTTGATTGTGCTCCTTTTTAAATCTCAAATCCAACAATTTTAAAGCTAGAAATTCTGAGGTGAAATTTTTAATTTGTATGTTACCATTTCTATCGAATTCATTACAAGTTTAATTCTTTTGTACTACAAATGTTTTGGAATTTCTAAGTCCTCATCATTCTTGAATTTGTTGCTATTTTTTTATTTCCAATTTAGCCCACTTTTTGTAGTTAAATTCATTTATAGTAATATCAATGATAATACATAAAATTTATATTAATGTTTTAAAAATTACGTGAATTATGATGCTAAGTCCTGACTTTGCCAAAATTAATAATGATTTGTCATTCTTTCTTTTTGAATTTAGAAAATCTTTAGTAGTCAAATTATTCGAAGTTTTTGGAAAATTTCAGAGAGATTTTTTGCAAAAATTATTTTCTTGATTTGAAAATTTGTGTATTTGTATTGTAACATTCATTGATTTTGTTGCATCTACCTCATTCCATATTTAGCCAATATTTTTACTTGAGAAATTCTTTAAGCACTACTAAAATTTCTATTTAGTTCATCTACTTCATAACATTCCTCCCTTGCCATTCTTGAATTTGAATTTTTTCCCTTATCTTTCTATTCTAGCTAGCATTTTGCAGTCGAATTTATACAAATTCTTTATAATTAGTACGCTTTTTAGTCGAATATGTTCGAAGCAAAATTTTGGTGTTTAATTAATGCATTTTGTACGGGAAAATTTGAAAATTCATTTCAAATCCCCTACCTTGCTATTCTTAAATTTGATGTTCCCTTTTAATTTCAATTCTAGCAAGCTTTTTAGAGTCCAATTCTTCACAAGTCATCAAATTGTTGTGTTATTTGTACATTTTCAATAGTTAAAATTGGAAATTTATTCAATTAAGATGTTTTGCAAATGTTGTATTTCCTTGGTCTCTTTTTCATTTCTTATCAATGGGAGTCCTAACAGATTCTTTGGTGTTTCCAGAGGCATTCTGTAAAGAGATCCTCTTTGATTGAAGCCATGTAGTAGTAGCCTGCAATTTCATAATCACCTTTTACTATATGATATGATCTTGCCAGATTATAATATGAATGAGACTTCATCAGAAGGTGGTCTCTTGAAACAAGAGCTATCTTAGTCAACTGTTCCACAAGAAATACTGCTATGAGAAGAAATAAATGTTTACTAAATTATTTAGTGCCATGGCATAGTATGGTTATATAGCTAGTAGGTTACAAAATTCTCTCCATGAAAATTATCATTAAATTCAAAGTCAATTTTTTTTTACAAAATGCTTAGAACAAATTTTAGTTTTACACTAACCCCACAGGGACTTGGCGCATGACGCCCTTGTTTTAATGAGCAAATAAATATTGTCATTTTTATCATTATTGAAATGAGTTTTTAATTATTGCATTGACATGCATGTAATATTCCATAATAAAATGTAAAAGAATATTTTTTAATATTTAGGTACTAACTTTAAAAAAATAAAGTAATATATCTTGTCAAACGTTATCATTGGTTAAAGTAGAAAAAATATTTATTAACTAATAATATTAATACTCATAAGTCGTATTGTTTAATTTAGTTAATATGTAATCCTTATTCTATTAACTTACAACTTAGCCTCCAAAATCTCTTAATTTCTTACAATTGATATAAGTAATAGCCGGTATGCAACCCTTATTTTTTTTAATTTAAATTTTCATTTATAAAAATGGGATCTTTCAATACATTTAAAAAGATCTAACATATATCCCAAAGTGTATTATTCTTCCTACACAAATAATAATGTTGTAAAACCCTGATGATGGATTATCGAGCTACATGTGATCTAAAATGTTGATGTTAATAAAAGATCCACATAGTTTTCTTCTAAAAACCTTTTTGTAATGGTATGGATTATGAAAGCCTCAATTTAACATACTTTATTTAACGTTAACATGAGATTTACTATAATTCTCATTAGACAGAGTTGCTATGATATAATCTTTCTATTTCTAACATAGTTTCCATGCCACAAGTTTGATATGATCTTATGTTCAACTATGATGTTATTTCTAACTTGATTTATATGATAAATAGTTTCCATGTTGTGCACATAAATATGCTTCTGATATATTGTGATGAGCTTTAACTACAAATATTAATATGAACATCAAGTATATGTTTATGTTGTGTTGACATGAAACTTGTCGTACAAATGTTAATATTCATTCTACTTGTACTTTTCTATGGTATCGATCCTTTGTAACAAAATCACTTAGATAGATAAAATAGAGTCAAGATGATCACAATAAACATGTCAATGGAAAAATGACAATAACTTGTAAAGATGAGTAGAAAAAATGGATCTACATAAAATGATTGATAGCAGAGCAGAATACTGGAAATATATTTCTCGACCACTCTAAGTGAGAAACGTCCACAACCTTGCAACAAGAAAAAAATGTGTAATGTGATCCTCTAATACTAACCATTGCCTCTATATACCCTGCTTAGGCTATGTATACTCCATAGTCTAGAACTACTACAATATGAAGATATAATAATAATTTTTAAGTAAAATATTATGTTGGACACAAGTGAGCGACACAGAACTCAATACAAACTAGTGGTTAAGAGTATAGCACGCCCCTCCCCTTCAAAATGACATTATCCTAGATGTTGATGATCACTAAATGCTTATGCAGGAATGCTATATGCTCCCATGACATTTCCTCAGTAGCCATATTTTTCAACTTTATTAGATATTGTGTAATCACCCTCATTCACAACCTCTTAAAGTGTGTTTAGAGGATTTCCTCTTATCTTATTCAAGTAGGAAACATGGAAGAGCAGATGCATTTTTTTTTAACTAAGGTAGCTCTAGTTTGTATGCTACATACCAATCTTTAGTGATCCTAAAAGGGATAGTAATACTTAGATAAAAATTTGTTATCCTTTTTTTGTTATTTCAAGGACATTTTATTGTATGGCTATGAGCACACAAAACTCAATATTCTACTTCAAAATATCTTTCAGTATGGTTTTGGTCAACATGTTACTTCATTTGGTTATGTGTCATTGCCAAGTTCTTTCTGAGACTAGAGAGTACCTCTTGTTTGTGTTGAATATGTTCTTCCACTGCCCCAACCTTCGATTGAACCCTCGAGGAGGAAGTGATAGATCGTGGATGGTGCCCCTACCATGCAAAAAACATATACATTTTGGATGAGGTATGGAAAAAAGTGATATACCATTGTTATGTTAGTGGCAACCACTACACCCATCTCTCTTGTTTATTTGAGGAAAAACAACAAAGATAACCCTCTAAACACTTTATGACTAGAGTAATATGTCCATCATATGGGGGATGACATGAAGATATACGATCTAACTGATTACCCAAGCATGAGAATAAATCAATCCAAAAAGTATAGGTAAACATAAGATCATGATCACTTGATGTGATATTTGGGGTCCCATGTAGCATATGAAATGTATTCATAAAAATTGATGATATAGTACTTACTATAAATGGATGTGATAAGGCAAAAAAATGAGCATATTTGGTGAGTCTATCAATGACAACCATGATGACATTCTTCCCTTTAGAATTGGGCTACCCTATGATAAAATCCATGGAAATTTCCTCCCACCTCTAGTTAGGAATAAATAGTGGTTGTAGAAGACCCGAGGTCTTGATTTCTTCATGTTTGTTGACACACCATGCATTTTGCTACAAATTTTTGGACTTCCCCTTTGAGCCCTTCCCAATAGAATGCTTGCTTGATTATATTTTAATTCTTCAAGAAGTGAAATATCCCCAAAATAGGATATTTTTTAAATTCTAGATTCTATGCAAAAACCTAGAAAAAATGTCAATTTTGATTTTTAATTTCCAAAAAACACTAGCACTAAAATTAATCACAATAAGGCTAAAAAAATCCAACTGAAACCCTAACATCAATTTGACCACTTCCCAATAAATAAATGGATCAATGAAAAGAGAATTTCCCTTCAAACCTTAGTCACCCAAGGTGGAAGAAAGTTGCATAAGGATCTCTCAAATAACCCAATAAATTATGGAATAAATTATTAGAATTATTACTAGTTTTTATGTGATCAATGGAGTACCAAATCATGAAATTTCATCAATAAAATATGCTAATTCATACCATAGTTCAGATCTAAATATTTGAATAAAATATTGAATTTTTCTAATCAAAAAGTGTTGGAAATTTCCTCAAAAGATAAGGAAATATTTCTAGAAAAGTTAAAAATATTATTTAGGCTCAAAATAGTCTAGCAAACTATTAGGTTATTTTTGATAATTCTAGATTGGTGCTGAAGTCTATCCTAATAAGCCAATGCACTGGCCCTTTCACGAAAGAGTTATGTCTTGCACACTCACCCGAAGCATGTAGTAAAAGATCGGTTCTCGTAAGTTTTGTTGCACAGCTTGGATAACTTGTTTATGGTGTTCTTCGTAAGTTTTATTACACAGTTTGGATAACTTGTTTATAGTGTTCTCATTATATAAAAGCATAAATAGACTACCTTGATCCTTTAAGTTCTAGGTTTGATTAATATTACTATGCAAAATATTGTCATTTTCTATTAGCATTAGTTATCTTAGAAAAGAAAATGTGATAGTGTATAGCTTCTATATAAGCCAACACTTAATTCACACCATCATTCATCATAAAACAAGAAGTTAACAAAAACCCGTTATTCTCATATATTAAACTTAACCCACAAACAATCACATCCCAAAATCCATCTATCATTGCAATACTTTATAATAGAGGTATTTAAACTTGTTTTACCCTGACCAAGTGCTTACAATCATTAATGGCATGAAGAGTTGGCCAATGAACTCTCAACATACTGAGAGTTGTGGTGCTTAACAATCAGTTCTTCCTAAATATCTGGGCCTTTGCATCCCCTATATCCTTGCTCTATGCTATATTTTTACTGCCATGTGTTCCTCTCCTTACGAATTGGTGCAAAACTTCCTATTAATAAGGTTAGGGTGACCCATATGAATCATTATTCCAGTTGCTCCTACTTCCCACACACTCCCCTAGTCTTTTACTAATGTTCTGAGTTCTACATCCTTGGGTTCCTCGTGACTGATTCTCCTTTGACTAGGTCCTCTCATGCTAGTTTTTTCATGTCATTGTCCTCTTGTGCCCCATAAGTCCCGTGCCACAATGCTTTTGCACCTATTAGTCTCACACCATGGTACTTTTGTGCCATGGTCCTTCCATGCCAAAATTAGATAACAATTAGTCAAAATTCTTGGGCCAACATCATCCCACACTATGCTCTTAGTTCATCTCAGACTAAGTCGTACTAGCATCCATCAAGAATTTGGGTGTAGACTGCTTGAGCTCCTTCTTCAGATTGTCCTAATGTGATAATGCCTCAATAAATTTTATAGTTATTTCTTCTATAGTCCCCTTTACTTTCTTTATCTCCTTAGGTTAGCTAGGGGTCTCATCAGCCTTCTTGACCTGTTCATCTAGGGATGCGATGAAATCCTTTTGGATGTCTTTGAGTGTAGAGAAATCCTTGTCAACCTACCCTTGGAGGGTTACAAAATTTGTGTTTAGATATTGATGATGTTTATTGATGGTGTCCTCCATCATCTCTACATCCTTGAATGCTTTTGTGCACTCAATGCGGTCTTTTATTAAGAGTGTAGCATCAACCAGTTGCTACCTCTAGGCTTCTTCATTTTGAAACTAAGCCTCTAAGACTTTATTAAGGCACACTAGCCATGAAAAAATGTTTTCTAAAATGAGGATAAATTCCACATATCTCTCTATAGTGTGTTTGTAGGCATTGATGACCATGGTGAACTATTTCACCAACTCTAATTCCTCATCTCATGATGTGGGTTGTTCCTTGCATCGCTTGAGTAACAGTTCCATCAAGGTTTCCAGCTTTCCTATGGCATCCCCATCAAGAGGTACGTCATATGCTAGTGTTGGGTCTTCATTCAAAATTATTTTATAGAGATTTAAGACCCTTACTTTTGCCTCTAAGGCCTCTTGGAGTTGTTGTTTCAATGTGGTTACCTCCTCGGTGAGTGCTTATTTCTCTACAACTTCCTTATTATACATGCTTACAATTTTGGCATGTTTCCTCTCAGCCATACATACCTCAAAATTTGACAAAATATTTTGGTATGTAATCTTCATGCCCAACTTCAAAAAGGTGGTGCTCATAATAAAAGGGGAGATATTTTATGGATCTACCCACAGTGGTTTTGGCAGTGTTGGAGCGTTTGGGCATAAGGAAAGGCTATCCTGTAGGAGTTTGAACTCGTGCTCCTCATTGTACATATCAAGTAGTAAGGATATTTGCTTCCTTGTTTCTATAGTTTCCTCCTTAAAAATTAAGTATGGCCAAAAATAGAGCATCTTATCTTCGACACTAAACCGGTAATACTCATGTGTAATGCCCATTGCATCACCATTCTGATCTTCTAAGTTCTCAATCAATCTCTTCTCCTTACTAGGGTCACACTCAAGCTTAGCCTCCTCATGGCCACCAGTGACCATCGCACTTTCTTCTTCACCATCCCCCAACTCATCATATTGTGTTTCAACATCAAGTAGTGAATCATCAGAGGTAGTTTTCTCCTCCCATGTTGAGGAGGGAGTTTTCTCAAGATCAGAACTCGAGCTATGGACCTGTACCTTAATAAATTCCTATTGGGGTGCTTACCTTGGGGGCTACCATTGGGAATTTCTTGTAGTAGAATCACTTGGGGGAGATGGTGGTCGAAGTGGAGAAGGTGGGGGTGGAGAAGGTGGAGGTGGAGGTGGAGAAAGAGGAGTAGGTTGGGGAGATGAAGGGAATGAAAGCAAAGAGTGTGGAGGCGTAGAGCATGAAGGAAATGGATAAGTGTAGGGAGATAGAAATGAACATGGAGATGGTGAAGGGTGAGGTAGAGGTGGCATAGAGGGACAAGATGTCACAAGTCTAGAGGACTACGCTTATATAGTCTTTTGATGTTTTTGGGGGTCCTAATGCCGACTTGTGTTGGTACCCACATCTGATCATTTCTTCTTCTTCAAGGATGGCACTGATGGAAGTTTCTCCTTAGGGTCCCCACCCTATGGATTCTTCTTGGGGCACAACATGTAGAAAAATTTGTGAATTTGCTCCCCCACCAATGTTTGCTTGACCTGAATGTCAGTCAAGTCTGTCTCCATATTCTCTGTATAGGCCTTCTTTCCTGGATATACAAATAATTTATGGAGAGTGTGAATGTCTGAGTCTATTCTTTCAACTTTCAAGATGATAGGTTGTACATCATATATCTGATTGATGGAGTCTATGAAGTACCATGCCAAAAAGGCATATGGTAACTTAAGCCATGCTGAGAGATCTTCGAATGGGTTCATTCAGATATTTACAAGGGAGAAGTGTTGCTTTACAACAAACTATCCTTGCTCCATAGACAAAGGGGGAAAGTCCTTAGGAATGCACCACTCATCCCCTAATGCCACCTTCATCCCATCAAACCAGTACCTCATCTTGATCTTGTATGAGGGGGTGATGTGAACAGGGCATATGAATGCCTTGTAGTATTCAGTGGGGGACTTGTGTGTGGGAGGGTACACCTACTTTAGCACTCTAGAGTTATATTTCAACATCCTAATTTATTGAAAACCATTGAGAGAAGGATCACCCCCCATAGAAACCTATACTTTGGCTCTCGATGGGTCCTCTTCATGTCTTCAACAATCTTTTAGGTAAAATACATAGCCCAATTGTACTTCAAACCTTGTGAGACCTGATGAGAAATGTAGAGGTGTGCCATATCAACCTCTTTCCAATGATCGGTCCCTTTGATCTTGGTCATGATGATCCACACTGCAACCCAGATGGCAAGATCTTGCAGGTTCTTGATGTGCATGGCATGGCCTTACTTTTGATACACTAGTACCATGGTGGTCTTCTAGATCTTTTTAATTTCATCCAAGTCATCAATTACGCTCACCCCTGAGCACCATAGTCCCATGACCTTGTTGATCCTTTTAGGCATGATCTTCATGCTGTGCCCAGTGAAGTAAATATAGTCCTCATAGGTGCACAAAATAAGGAATTGAACTACCTCCATGGGCTTCCCAAAATATGGAAAATTAAATAGCTAAAATAATCTTGTAATGTCTAGTTGGTTGAATATCATGAGATCATATACCACTTGGTTAGTAGTGTTAGTGGTCTTCACTCGATAATCTTTTTGGAACTTACCCTTGTTCCCAAGTTGGTGATGATTGTAGTCAAAGATAGTACAAGTGGAGACATTAGAGATATAGTTCTTCACGTGCAATACTAAATCAAAGATAGTACTCGATAATCTAGATATTGCATCTCTTCATCTAATAGAGATAGAGGTGGGGACACTTGAGCTTTCTACATCAAAGATGATTAGGCCTACTTCGCCTTGCACACCATAATTTTTTCTTTTTCTTCCATGCATTGTACTTTTTTTTACTGTCTATTCCCTAATTGGAACCCATTCTCCTCTGCCTACCTCTTCTCCTGGTATTATTGACAAGGTTTGAAGTATTTTGGCCTTTTTCTTAGATCACATTACCTTTCAAGGAGCCCAAAGGTTAACATGTGGCCATTTAATGTTTCTAAAAGAATACATGGTTACAGATTATTGCTTCAACTTTTTGATCTTAAACACCCTTCAATGGTAGATCTACAAACTTAAACTTTTGAAAATGTTACTTTTCTAATGAACCAGACTCAGAATGTCTCTTCTCAACTCGGTAATGACCTGCACGGTTTGCTAAGGATATGAAATCTCTTTACTTGGCTCTAGATTCGATTGACTTAGCTTTGGTAGTCACTTGATCTTTAGATATGATAATCTAAATTTAAATGTAAGGTAAAGTGTAAAATGAGTTTTACATGCCTATTTATAGGCTATAGGAGGGGTTTATCCTCATTAATGTCTTCCTGTCACCCATCGATTCATGGCATTAATGCAGATCCTTAATGACCACCATATTTAGATACTTGATTTTTGTAATTAATGCATTAACAATATTATCCCATCATGTTGTTGGCACATTTTTTTCCATAACTATTATTTTTTCATTAATAACACGTCCCATCTTGCACCTTTTTTTAAAGTGGATGACAACTATGTCCTACGCTTTTTGTGAGGTGGGAGATAACTGTCTTTTTTAAATTTATAACTTATGGTGGGAACCTTACCCCTTTATGCCTTAAATGACTCATGCACCTTTAGTACCTTATGCACCCTTAATAACTTGCACACCCATGTAACTCATGCACCTAAGTAACTTGCGTGATTTTCATCTTTGCCTTTTTAAACATGACTTCTTACCCCACACTAAAATGTGTCATGGTCCTCCATGAAAAGAATAAGAACTTTGAAGACAAAATTATAAAAAGGGAAAGTTATGCGCAATAAAGACAATGATTTTATTGAAAGTAGTAAATCCTAAATTAATGGAATAAGCCTTATTGAATACAAAAACTTTAGCTATTTCAAAGTGAAATACGACTGAAGCCAGCTTCCATGATAGTGCCCAAGAAGAAACTGACCATCCATCCTTTGTAATTGACATGATACGGTAGGTCTAATGTTATGTATTATAAAAAGGCCATCCCAATGTATGCAAAGATTTTTTGGGTGGCATGTAAACTTAGAGTCGTATAACAAGACCTTCATTCCTAGAGAAAATGATTTTTTATTTATATGGTGATCATGTCATGCCTTCTACTTGCATTTTTCTACACCCTGGCTCTAATGAGTGAGGAATCGAGCTTCGTCTAGTTGTAATAAAATGTCTAAGCACACTTTTAAAGATGATTCTTTGACTAGTTGTCCTACATACACGATACATAGAGATGGTATCAAGAACTCTACTAGTAGGATTGATTCTTTTCCATATACCAAGTTTAATGGCATGCTTTTGTTTAGGCACTTGAAGGTTGTTTTATAAGCCCATAAAACTACAAAAACCCTATTATCCTAATCCATTCAGCTAATGTTACAAATATTTTTCAAAGAAGTACCTAGGATTTTGTTGAAAGCTTCAGTAGTTCCATTAGTTTGCGAGTGATATGGGGTTTTTTATGGTGTGTGATCATGAATTCAACGAGTAAGATATAAATTGTTTCATTTAAAAAGTGGATTTTGTGATCTCTAGTGAAACTTCGAGGGCATCCAAACTGAGTTATGACATTTTCCTAGATAAACCTTGAAGTAGTAGAAACATTACAATCCTTTATCAGCGCAGCTTCAAACCAATGTGTAAGATAATTAGTTGCTATAATGATGTACCGAGAACCTGTCTATCATCCTGCTAGAGTGATGGGACCAACAAAATCAATAGCCCATTTTTAAAAGGGTTATTGATAAGGGATGGGTTGTAGAGGCATACTATCTCTCTTATTAGGTTTGCCTATGTGTTTATATATGTCACATTTCTTAACATATGCTTTAGTATCTTGGAAGAGAGTTGGCCACCATAATCTAACTAGCAAAACCTTTCATGTAGTAGCCTCTCCAACATAGTGTCCACCAGAAATGCCTTCATGAACTTCAAAAATAACCTTAAGGCACTCATGTTACGTTACACATCATCAAAAAACTTTATCATGACCCATTTTGTAAAGATTGTCTACTATAAACTAAAAAGTTGCAAAACAAACTGTGAGTTGCTTTTTAGCTTGCAAGGTAAGAAAATCAAGTGCAAAACAAGTGGTCAAGAATGCCATAATGTCTTCCAATTCTTTAGGCACCCATGTAATATGGAAAAGCTATACATCAGGAAGATCATCCTCTATGGTGCATGGTGGTTCTCTATTCTCAATTCATGATAGGTGGCTAGGTCCATAATTGGCCTTCCCAGGTTTCACCATAATTGAAAACTAGAATTCTTGGAACAAAACAATACCATGTAAAATTCATCCATTTAGTATGGGTTTATTGACAAGGTAATTCAAAGCATCATGATCTATATAGAAAATAAAAGGAGTGGCTAATAGGTACTATTTGAACTTCTGTAAATCATAGACTATTTACAATGCTTCACACTCTATAGTGGTATAGTTTGTTTCATTTGGTGTGAGCTTCCTATTGGTAAAGTAGATTGGGTGATCCAGGTGACCTTCACCTGGTTATGAAAGGATTACACCAATGACCATGCCTGATACATCAACATGGACATGAAATAGCCTTGTCAAAGTAGGTAATTGGAGAATAAGAACAGTGAAGAATAAGAGCAGTGACCAGCTTTTCCTTGAGTGTTTCAAAGGACTCCTTACAATAGCAAATCCATATGAAATGCTCATTTTACTTTAGAAGTTATTTTAGGGGCTTGATAATCTTTGCATAATTGTGAATGAACTTTATATAATAACCTGTGTGGTCCATGAAGGCACAAACCTCATGTTGAGTCTTAGGTACTAAAAGGTGAAGAATAATAGATACTTTCATTAGGTCTACCAAGAATCCTTCCTTACAAATAATATTCCCTAGGAGCACACCAAAAGGTGTAGCAAACATGTAATTCTTTAAATTTAATGAGATTCGTAAGACCCAATAATGTTCAAATATAAGCCTGAGGTTAACGCAATGGTCCTTGACCAAACCATAAATTGTTCAATCATCCAAATAAACTTGGAGGAACTTGTGGATGAAGTCCTTAAAGGCTTCAACTATTATTCATGAAAACACTCTTGGGACATTTTTTAACCTAAAGGGCATAACAATATAGGCAAATGATCCCCATTTAGTGGTGAAGGTTATCTTGGGCTAGTCTTCTTCAGCTATTTGGCCTTGATGGTACCTCAAGAAGCCATCTATGAAGGAGTACACTTCACAACCAACAACACCTTCAAGGATTTCCTTCATGAATGGCATTGGAAAGGGATATGTTACACAAGATGCATTGAGCACTTGGTAGTCCA